>OX579645.1:479722-1044661 GCA_951230895.1 Carpatolechia fugitivella | reverse complement strand
TAAAACGTATGCCCCTACCGACTCAAGTTATTGAAATGTTAAAGCCATTTGAATTTAAAGACGATGACGATGATGTACATAATGACAGAGGTACTGTGGAGTGTAATGAAACTGATGAAAGTGAATTTACATCCATTCTTACCAACGAAAATGAAATATTTTTAGCAGAAGACGAAAAGTAAATGATCTCATTGCAACTTAAATACTGTAAATAAAAATTACATTAAATATTGTAAATTGAAGTATAAATATTAGTGCTTAAAGGTAGCCAAATATTTTAAAAAAATAACACTGTAAGTAATACTTTATTTCTGGATTTTCCGGAATTTTCCGGAAACTTTAATAAATTTATATCTCCAAAAGTCCGCAAGATTTGCAATTGACTTTTTTTGTGTTAGTAGTCCATATATGTGGCTACAGTTTGGGATTAGAAAAAAATGCAAATAGTGAAAACTTAAGTCACAAAAAAATTAATAAAATTTTGTCAATTTCGCGATTAACGTGAAATTCTGAAACCCACGCCTGTTCACGATCGGTTCTTAATTTAGCCTGAGGTTAAAGCTTTTAAATTGTAATACAATATCTAAAATAATAAACGTAGTTTAAGAAATATTTTTTGCTGATACCCTAATTCCGGAAAAAACTTTAAATTGCATTTTTGCAAAAACTATAATAGCTAGCCTTTCGGGAGTTTTTGTCTGGCATTTGTAACGTGTTTCTTCATACGATAAGCTAATAAAAATAAGCTGTACAAAATCAGGTCAAAAAATATACTGTGCGACTGTACGCTGTTTCCGCGATTCCCGCTCAACTTAAAAACGTAGCCGGTATATGATCGACGATCCACGATATTGTATCCGAAGTCGGCATCGGCGTAGCCCAGTACGTCGAGACACCGCTCTTTGCTTTCACGTTTGAAAATTAATTTCAAGGATTTTGTCCCTTTAAGATAATGAATGATGCGTTTAGCGGCTCGCAGCTATCTTCTAGTTTGGGGATGGGAGGTACACGACCGCTTGATACAAATTTGGCCCCGTAGTCGCTGACGCAGCTCCGGTTCCTGAAGCCGTCGTTGGTTGAGGACTCTCATCGTGCGAAGTCCCTTCAGCTGATGTCGTACTCATATTTCTGGTGACCGAAGTAGACTGCTAAACGCCACCTGCAAGGTTAAATACAGTGCAAGGAAAAAGATAACAGTGGAGATATTCGTGTAAATATATTTATTTGTTCCTTTTTGACAACGAAACCCTAAAAACATGGATTTTTGTAATACCGGTTTCAAACTTTACTTTACACAAAGAGTTTTCCACCTATACCGTATTTCTATTTATACCCAATAAGTCTATTAATCTCATTTATCAAATTTTACTATCACTGCTAGACATATTATGTCTTGTGTAGTATATGTATACATCCATATTACGAAGTATTGCTGGAACATTTTCAATTGGAACTTGACAAAGGCGAGTCACGGCGGGCTTATTGGGTCGTCGCAGTATTGATATGATATCGATATCAATATCGATACCGCTGGTGATGTAACCAAGCCCAAACATACGAACGATTCACGAGCGCGATATTTCAGAGCGGATGCGTCGTTCAGGTATTACGGGATGCACTTAATATAGATTTTCATGAAGAAAAAAAAACGTAGTTTGTCTGAATATTTTTTCCGTAGTAGGTTTGTTGTTCATTAGAAGGTCGTAAGCCGTTGCTGTTCTTTTGTGGGAAGTACTCCCGGCCTTACATCATCAACAGCTCATATACATCCCCACCGAGGGGCTCAAGCCTACCATGAATTAGGGCGATTAGGCCTTAGTCGACCACACTGGCCCAGCGCGGGTTGGTCGACTTCACACACAACCTTTGAATTTCTTCGCAGGAGTGTGCAGATTTCATCACTATGTTTTCCTTCATGATTAATTATGTTTTGAATCCTTCCGGCCGATAGTGGATCATGTCACAAAGGAGAAGGTCCTTTACGTCAGGCGACCCAGTTGATTTTATATTCGATATTACATCCTAAAATACTTTTAACGAAAGAAACCTCTTTCAATTAAATTAAGCATAAAAAGTTACAAATAAAATATAATACTAAAAAGTTACAAATAAAATATAATTTATAAATCAAATGGATACGACAAAGTATATGGCTAATAATATTCCTTATTTAAAAAAGTAGGTAGTGTGTTAAGTAACTATTTTCAATTATATATTTTTTCGGAGTCGGTAGAGAGTTAATTAATTAAAAAAAGAATCATTTAAATCTATTAAAAATTAGCGGAGATATGATCAAAGTAATAGACAAATGGCGTTGCGTGTGCTATTCCGTTGGAGAATTTCAAATTTTTATCTCATGTTCCAAAATATACAACCGAATTGAGAAGCTCTTCTTTTTGAGGTTGGTTCAAAAGAAAATTCTGACAATTCTATATTTCAAACAACATTTAATATATGGTTCTTAATTGCGGTCGTTGTTCTTGTTTTTCTTTGGCATACCTACCCATATACACTCACCGGCACATCTAACCGCCCACCCTTCATTTCAGGGAATACTTGTGATTCTTTATAATTCTATTACTTACAGCTTAACGTTTATTTAAGTGTGTTTAATTTATCGTAAAATTATCAATAAGTCAATTGCAATGTATAACAATAAGCGTAATTTAAAATTAACCCGAAATACAAGGGTGAGCGGTTAGATGTGCCGGTGAGTATATATATGATACTTGAATAAAAATCTAAATATTTATCTGTACGTAGTAAAGAGTCGGCCCCTAGCCTAGTCAAGCCAAATGTACGGGCGATTCATAACCGCAATATTACATTTTCCAATAAGTGCTTCCGATTTTCCCGCACACACTACAGCTCTACACTACAATTTGCGAACCAGAATTTTGTAAAGTACCGTTTAAAGTACACTGTACTGTCGCCAGCACATATAAAATTGGACACTTTGAACTTGATATCGCCTTTATTCCGTAGATAAAAGGGCGATATTCATAATGCGAATGTCCAGCCGTAAGTGCTGGCTGCTGTCCATTGCGTGATACCCAAAAATCCCTTGACTTTAACGAGTATCAGAAAAACCTATATTTTTAAATTTTACTCGTTATTTATTGCAGTAAAACTGGTTGAAATTGCCCCTTAGGCCACGTGGTCCGACCGGTTTACACTCGTTAATTAACCGGTGAATATAAATTGGTTAAAAGAGGATAAAAGTTAATCTGTTAGTTGACGCCGTACAAAAGCGAGGGTTGATATTTTTTATTTTTCCAATAACTTTTTTCAGAATATTCTCAATTCATTTTAGAGCTTCGAAATAACGTTTTGTCGGAAAGTTTATATGAAGTTCCAACGGTGAAAATCAAAAGTTGTGTGTCTGTATTTTAGAAGTACAGTTTGTCTAATATTTTAGATTTACACAAAATTCACATCCACTCATAGTTTTTACCAAATGTTATCTTTTTTAGACAAGTTCTCTTTTCAGTATTTAACCAAGGGCAGGGTTTTTTTTTTGTTTTGCTTTTGAGATTAGGTGTTTCTGGCGTTGTAACATTTTGGTATTTATTTATGTCTTTTAGGTTTAAGTTCTAATGAACCGGTAGGCTTATAACTTGTTGAATGTTTGTCGAATTCGGTCACATCCACATCTATGTCACCTTTCTAGTTTTTGCTTCGAAGCCTGAAATCTCACAAACTGAACTAATTATTGAAGATTGTCTGGGTTAGTAGCCAGTTGCAGCTTTTCTTGATGGTAAAAGTGGGTCTGTATTTTCAAAACAAACTCAAACTGAGATATTAAACGTTAAAGTATGGCCTCTGCGGTAAAATCCACTTCGGTCGATAACGGGTGAGGTCTTATTACCCGACTGCTTTAGAGGGTTATGTTTTTCGAGTGTATGTATATATATATTTCATTGGCACGCTCAACAGCCGGCTTAATGGATTTTGCTAAAGAGGTGTCGTTAGATTCGTCTTACTTGTGAGAGTGACACTGGGTACATCAAAATTATTTATAAACTAAGATGACCGATTTTTGGCGCCTAAATATACAGATTTTTAAAATTTTATCTCTTCAAAACCTATCGAGTAATATATACAAAAGACCTATTTTCCTACCTATTAATCTGGCCCTAATTCCCACTTGAGTGTGACTGTGCCTTGCCTGCAAGAACATACCTTAACATATTAATAGTCTAATTTCAGGGTTTTTAATTTAAATTTCTATCAGTGATTTTTAATTTTTAATTATGATTGTGTAGATGTTATGGACATGTAGTATGAAATATATATATATATTTATTATAAATTAATATTGTTATATTGAAATTGGCAGATAATAGCAGGCTGTAATAATTAAGTGGATTGAATAGGTGAAGCAATCCCTCATCGGGAACGCTAAAAGGTTTCCGAATATAAACCCTGTGCCTCTTTAAACCCTCTCCAGTAACCAATTAAAGATGGCGTTTGTTTATCTCGTGTCAAATTACAATCGCCAAATCTATTTCGAACAGCGTAACCGACTACTGATGAAAAAGAGAATTTACCGTTTTCTGATTTGTCTCTAGTAATGGAAATAGCATTGTATTTAGGCCGAATTTTGGTCATGGATTTTCGGTGAATGTGTCGCTGACACTTAGTCTCATCTGAAATTCAGATTAGATCTAAATTTGTATGAGACTCGTTCTTCCATATGAAATAATCTAAACTTGGTATGGCTTTTTCTGTTGTTGTAGTTACTGTCAGCTCATAGACACGTCTCCATTGAGTAGTTCGAGCCCAAGGAAGATCTTGCCGTAAACGACCACGCTGTTCCAGTGTAGGTTAGTCGACTTCACACACAACCTATTTACCAGTAGGATTCCTCACGATATTTTTTGAAGAGGCAGCAGCTCCAGCCCCTACATCACCGGGGCTCAAGGAAAACTCGTCAGGTTTATTTTTGCCAGGAATGTAATACCCTCTACTTAATACTGTGATATTTCCTCAACTTCCAAAAAAATAATGCTCGTGTACTCCTACAAATGTACGGAAGCTTGCACAAAACGCTATTACTTATTAAATACTGTGCGGCATTTTACTTAGAAGCTGCTTACACCGTCTTCGTAACAATGGAGAAAATTTATTGAAAATTCTTCGCTTTCAAATTTCGTTGTCTTTATAAAATGAAAATACGAGTAACTACCACATTGAAAAAGAACGAGTGTAGACAATTTAATTCTTCTTTGTATTTTTGAGTTCAAGTCTCCAAGCTTTTTGAACACCATCAGTATGGCGTGATGAAAGTTACAACTTACAAACATTGAATTCCTTCACACGTGTTTAATTATATCACAGATTTGCACAAATATTTTCAAATGCATGCATGCTATCTACTGGAACGAGTGAATTCTCCATATGCTCCAAGGCTACCATCCAAAGCGGATATAGGCGAAGTGTTTCGTTTTCATACAAATAAAAACTACAAATGGTTTGTGTGGGCATGGTTTGTATGAAAACACTTTCCTTTAAAAAAAAAATTTCATTGCGTACACAAAAATGTGACTTGTAAACTAGTCTCGGCTTTAACGGATGAAGGGCATGGGCATTTTATTGGATATTAGTACAGTTACAGCTTGATTTTGCAATCCCTAGCAAAATTTAAATATAATGTTCAGACCACCATAAGCAACAACTTTTCCCAAGGAACATGGGTTGAAAACTTGTTGAAAATGCTGTATGTAGCGGATTGAGGATGAGGAAAGCGGGTGATCGTGCGTTTTGGCGTGCCCTTGGGGAGGCCTACGTCCAGCAGTGGACTGCAATAGGCTGATTGATTGATGTGCGGATTGGTGCTAACATTAGCAACGTCATGTCCTGCGCATGTTTTCGTTATTTTCTCGCACTGGTACGTTGATAATCAATTAAATATTTTACTCTAACCCAAACCTATCATCGTTAATATTACGATATCCTTTATCCTTTAATATGGCGATATCCTTAATCTATTCACTATTAATTACCTCATTTGGTTCAAGCAGCATTCTACCAAGAATTTTTACGGAAATTCACTTCCTTGATGAAACCTTTATTTAATAAAGGCTATTTCTAATAGTACAAATTGTCGGTGTCGGCGGTCGTCCGTCCCCCAGTGGAATGTCTTGCAAAAGGATAATGGTTTAGAGCAACGGGGAATGCCCCAGACGGGAAATAGTTGGCTGGCAACCGGAGTTTGTAATGTGAATGTCGTTCTCGGTCCGGAACATCCTGTCGATAGGTTTTGCTTTCTTGTTCTAGAAATGTAAAAGCGGTTTTCTACGAGTGGGCGTATTTATGTCATAGAAGCGTTTTTGAATCCAATACCTAACCGAACTCTCGGAATATTATACATTAAATGAATTTCATTTAGGGATGATCTAATTCTACGATAATCATTTCTCTCATAATTTATGCAGGGTCCAGGTGTCTTTTGCTTTAGGTTACTTTTATCCATAGGCTTTTCTGGTTTTTCTTCTTTATCGTTTTCATTTTTTTTTGTTGATTGTAACCTTCTGTAGTGTTTGTAACTTTCTTATGTCTTCCAGCGCCCCTTTCTGTTTATGGTATTGTCAGATTCACTACTCTCCTATTTTTGTATTAATACGGTTTTGTTATTTCAGCACATGTATTCTAGTTTCAGAGCCGAGACTGAAAAACAAATAATCAATTTTAGACATGCAGATGTCTATGATAGTTTTATGATTTATTCTAGTTTCAGAGCCGAGACTGAAAACCAAATAACCAATTTTAGACATGCAGAATAATGCAGATGTCTAAAATTTATTCGGTTTTCAGTCTCGGCTCTGTAATATTAAAGTATATTTATTTTACGCTCTTACCGTGAAGGAAAATCAAAGTTAACTCTTGTTTGATTTCTACTATTAAATTTTATTTCATTTCATTTATTTGGGAAAGTAAACAGCTGTATACAATATGATAAATTAATAGTATAGACTTATAAAAGATGTGACTTTATTCACAGCCAAATACACCAGCCACATGTAAATTATTAAATGATGTTAGTTGGTAAAACAGAGTTGCTTAGCATTATGTAAAAACAATTTTATAAGCCAAATGATATAAGGCCTGGTGATGAATTTAAATATCAAATCAAATCAACGGCCCGTTACACCCACTGCTGGACTATGAGCCTCCTCCACTTAAGTGGAGGGTTTTGCCATAATCTCCACGCTTGGCAGGCGGGTTGGAGATCACAGATTAAAAGGTTACTGTATCAGAGAGCGCTGCTGCCCGTTCCCTGTTCAATGCGTAGTCCCTAAGTCGTCTCTTACAACACCCACGGGAAAAGTAGGGGTTGGTGACAAATGTATTCTACTCTGCCGTCACCACACGGCACGGAATTTAAATAACCAAAACATTAAGATTGAGCATTTGATAAACATTTGACTAAATTATAATAAAAATATGATGTGACACTTGGGATACTCAACTTGACTCAGACAATTTTTTTATAAGCAAACTCCTGAAACTGTGATAAGACAAAGATAGAATATCAATGTTAGTAAAACTGCCATTGTAGGTTGTGATACGCCTCATAGGAGAACGGACACCAGCATTAGTTTTACAAATATTAGTATAGAAAAGTTGGTGAGTGTTTAAACTTCGTTGAAGACGCGTTGGAATACGATAAACTATATGCCTGTTGAGGCTAGGGCAGTCAACAATATTATTACATATTTTGTAAAACAGCGTAACGTCAAGCAGAACTCTTCTAGACTGAAGTGACATTAGCGAGTATATACTCTTCCGACTTCAATATGTTATGGGATAGACTTTTACGAAAACATTTATAGTGTATTGAACGAATGAACTTCCTTTGAACAAGTTAAATCTTAAAATTATACGTTTTTATTTTCCGTTAACCGGTCTTTAGTATTTATCGGATTGTCTTAAACTATTTACTTTGAATACAGACAACTATTTGACAGTTATTCAATAGTGAGCTTCATAGTCATAAAGACGCCGGTACATGGAGAAAATTAAAATCAGGCTAAACAAACAGAAAGGGGGCGTTAACATAATCTTACGAATAGTTTCACTTCTCTTTATCGGGCCAGCGACACAAAGGTCTGAGGGGTGAAGGGAGGAGGTCTGTGTGCGGGGACCATTCTGAAGGGAAATCCCCGTTTTTGGGGAAAGGGTCGGGCTTAATGCGACAACCAGACTCCCGGATGGACCGTAATGGAGATGTGACACGTGGTAACAGTTCTATTACGTCGCAGATTTTTTAGATACATTTTATGACAGAATTCTTGCCTTTTCAATGTTATTCTTTTCCTGCCGTATTTACGTGTAAATAAATACTAAAATAAACTTACCTTTATTATGAACTGATAACGAAGCATGCAAAATGGTGGCTTATGTATCAATCAATCAATCAGCCTATTGCAGTCCACTGCTGGACGTAGGCCTCCCCAAGGAAGTAAGCGTAGGCTTATGTATACATAATATGAAACTACGCTTCTCATCGGAGGTGTAGGCTGAGACCATATAATTCCACTTACTGATATCCTGTTCGCACCCTGCGATACAAGCTTTGCTTAGTGCAGGGTCAGCTGTTATACTTCATTTATTGTTGGTAAGAAGTTAAATCTTTACAAATGTTTAATGGCAAGTAAATGTATATTATTTTGTTCAGAATAATGGGACAAAACAAAATATGAGATTTGGAAGAAATTTCTAATTGTACGAGTATGGAAATAAATGGTTTAGGTGATAAAATAATGTTGAAGAATTTGTAATCGACCTGATATATCATCAACAGCTCATATACGTCCCCACCGAGGGGCTCGAGTCTACCCTGAATTAGGGTGATTAGGCCTTAGTCGACCACGCTGGCGGCCCAGTGCGGGTTGGTTGACTCCACACACAACCTTTGAATTTCTTTGCAGAAGTGTGCAGGTTTAGTTGGTTACATTTAGCTTTTCATGATTCATGAATAATACAAATTCGCGAATAGAAAAATGCAAATGTGAGCGCGATGTTTGCTGAAGTTAGAGTTGGTGTGAGTAGTGTTGCCAACTAGGAGCGAAAATTTTGTGTTGTGAATTGCCAAGGAAAAAAATATTCAATTAAACACTTGTAGGGTTAATGATAGTGTTGAATTTGTTATTGATTAGTTGTAATAATAGTTATTCCCACAGCAAGTGATAAAAGAAGATAACAGATTTTTATTCGTAATAGTTAGTTATAGATTAATTTCAAATCTTTCTTGATGCCCTGAATTATGTATCGTTCTAGACGGAAATAAATTGGGCTGAGTTGGCAATACTGTGATAAATGTATAAGGGAGGCCTGACACGTAGCAGCTAACGCAGTTTGAGCCGACGCGGCGAGAGCGGGGGGTTGAGAATCGGATTAAGGGGCTACCTGACTGCGCACTAGCGCCACTTCGAAAAAAAATCATAACTCCGAAGAAACTAAATATATTAAAAAAGTGGACGATCATTTTAAAGTGTAGGTACTTTGGTATTTTTAGAAATACCGAATTTTATAAGATCTTATACGGTGTAGTAAGAGATAGCGAAAGTGCTAAAAACGGCCGTTATTAGCACTTTCGCTATCTGTTACTACAATTAACAATAGATAACTGAATTTATCAATTCTAAAAATACAACAAGACTAATGAAACAATTGGATCGTTCATATTTTTGATATTTTGTGTTTTCACTAAGTTATGATTTTTTATCCAAGTGGCGCTAGTGTTCACATAGGGTACCCCCTTAGAGCGGACTGTTTAATGAAACACGTTATACGACGAACTGTTTCATAACTACAATACAGTATAAATATACTCAAGTGACAAAAAAGCGTACAGAAGAAAATGCAGTTTAAAATAAAAGGGTCAACAGGCGACCATACTGCTAAGATAGGAGTCTCTTCCAGGCAGTGGCTATACAAGTAGAAAAATTACACAGGTGAGACAAAGCGGGGCGAGTTAGTAGCTAATTAAAATTTATATTAAATACTAGTTTTAATATTGTTATGTATGTGTCTGCAGTATCAAAGAAACGCTTTATCTACCTAAAAAAGTTATGGAACTAAAGTTGTTCAGTTTTACATGAGTTTTACTGACTGGTTTTGTGTTACTTAGTGAACACGTATATACCTATAATAATAATAGCTAGGAGTTAACGCAGTCGTACCTGAGAGGCGTCACATTTTTCAAATTAATTTTTCATAAAGAGACGTGATACTACTTAGGTGTTATTGTCATTTAATGCCCAAACTTAATAGGTGCCAACGGTCTCTTGTGTAAATGGTGTGAGGTCACTAATTTAAACGTTAATCTAATTTGGATCATTCACAAGTACCTAGAGACTAGGGCTAATTGCAATAGAGTTATGATGGATATTAAAACCGAAAAACATTCAAATATTATCAGTGAAGATAATTATTAATGTACACAAATCGTTGAAGACATAGCAAACAATAATAATAATAATCTTTATTGTACACATAAGATAATACACATAGGTAAGTAGAAAAATTTCGTGTTGTACAAGCTAGTGTTTACAATAGTGGAAGTCTGCCAAATCCCTAAACTAGGTAAAAGCCTGTATTTTTTTTAACAAACAGCGAATATCCATTTTCTTTTTTATGTATGATTCGATGATCTAATAAGTCGGTGCCTACATTGATTTATTTCATTTTATGAATCTGACTTGATGTAAATTACATATTATTATTTATTAATCCCGTCTTGGCTAACTCTCAAACTATTTGAATTGCCGCAAATAAACTTATCCTTGCGGAGTAGGGTTACCGCTTCTAAGTTCTAAAAGTTGTGTCAGAACGATAGACATTTAAATTATTGCAAATTGACATGAAAAATTCCACGCGACGTCCTTACATGCAGAGCGTGCGCGGAGAAGATTGCTTGCATTGCAATTTGTACCTTTTGTGACTGCTATTATGTACCTTTTTACAAAACAGAAGAAGAAAAGCTATTCCGTCTCAGAAAGCAATAATGAGGTGTTTTAAAAATAAGTAAAACTTGTTTTTCTAGTTAAGTTAAGGTAAGTAATATTACTATCATTTGATTTTTTTTCAAAGCGTCTGTCACTCATGATACAGTGTTTTTGTTTTTGTTTCTTTTTTTGAGTATGGATGGTTGCCATAATTTTTTCAATTCTTATGCCTCCAAAAACAGTTCGTTGAAAAATCTTTGATTGGATTCACCTCTAAGCTGTCAAGCGTAAATCATGAAAAACCTTTTCTATTGCATACATCGTTGTTGATGTTGTTTTTGTAAAATCCGGACAAGTCCGCTCAAATTCGGGCAGCTGGCAACCCTTAGGGAACCCAGCCTTAACTCAGAAGGCTTGGAGTTCATTCTCGTTTGCTCGACAATGAAGCCGGTAATCGTTGGACAAATAGGAAATTTTGGCCGTGATTGTACCACTTGCGCAATTCCGGTACGCACACGCCCTGTCGTACATTCTACGTCAAATGTTTAATAGATAAATAAATAGAATTGGGATCTTTAAGATATTGATGACTTTTAAATGATGTTTTTAACTTCACTTACAAGGATATTTTTTTTTTCATTTGTAAGTAGCCAATAAAATCACGTTACGTACAAAACGCATAAAAAGATCGTAAAAAGGGCTCACCTTTCATTAAAAACTCGTCTGTTTTACAAAAAGTAAATGAAATGAGCTTCCGGAAATCCCCAATTTCGAGCTCAAGAAAATAGATACCAATAATATTTTTAATATACCTAGTACACATACGGTCACGCTCTTATATCTAAAAGGGTGGGTAGAGCTTAAGTTAGCTTTTAGTAAGTAACAAAACCACGTTTGACAATGTCGTAAGATTAAAATTCGGACGCATCGAAATGCCAAATTTTTGCGTTTCTTAGTGCACCTAATGGCAGGTTGCCAACTTGTCCGCCATGTGCGCTAAACTCAAATCCACGGGAATACACGCGTTGGTCCGTAGAACAAAAAGGTATTGTTTTGAAATACAAATAATAAATCTGATTTATTTTGTTAGTGAAATACCTCTCATCCTATTAGAATAACCTCGTCTAGTACAATATAACGCTTATAAGATATTTCAATTGAAAAGATCTGTCTGGAACTAACCATCAAGTTCCCGAATCGGGGCGCACAGAGCGCGGTCTGCGGCAATTTCCTGCTACCCGCAAAACACGACAGTTAAATGTCCGCCTTGTGACTCAATTACTCCGACGACTGAAAGTGCCTTTAGTTAGAGCCTTGCTGAGTCTAATTCGGTCTACATTGCTGTGTTAGAGTCGCACTTGGGACGCTAAAATAGAATTCCAACAGCAATGAGGTGTTGCTATCTTTTGAGACAGTGTAAAGCTGATCTGAGCGTCGGTCTAACATTGTTACCAGCTGTAAAAATACACTGCAATCTAAGGGGCGTAAATGGCGGATGAAACTGAATAACTTTGCGCAAGGAAGGTGGTTTGTAGTCCAAAAAAATATTCTTATAAACTCGGTTATTTATTTATTAATTTGTCGATTTGTTTGTGTGTTGAAGAACAGTATTATTTTTAACAAACTGGCCGTCTGCTTGAGTGGTTAAGTTTTTATCACAATACTGGTTTCTTATATTTGCTGGAAAGACTTAAGTTGTTTACAGGCAGTAACGAATCAATTAATTAGGTGTTACACGAGTACGGCGGTGAGCGTCCTCCTTTTATGGATGCTGGCTGGATGTTCGTCCGTTTCGTTCGACATAGTTTATAATATTTGAATATCGAATGGCTTCTTTTTTGTTTTTGAGTCTGATCGCCGTCGTGCCACGGTCCAGACGTTTTTGTGTACTTCGTTTCCTCATGATATAGAAAAGAAATAATGATGCACTAGTGTTCATATTCATAGCATAGGCTCTTAGAGCGAAGCCCCCACGATCTTTATTGTACCTTGACCATAAAAGATAGCGTAAATGTAACTTTTTTTGCACCAAAAGATGTAACTTGAAATGCATTATCAACCTTCGTTCATACAATAATGATTATCAATTATACGAAGGCATATAACGAAGGTTGTCTAAAAAGCGTGTTTATTGTGAATGATTACCGTTCCGCAGTGATCTTAAGATCTGTGTTGTAAAATTTCAATTATTACTCTATGTGAAATTTGTGATTTCTTTGGCTTGCGTTGTTTCTGTGTTACATACTAGCTGACCCGGCAGACGTTCTGCCATTTTTCCCAACATCTACCCTACACCTACCCTTGACCATTTTGTATTGGAAAACTAAATTGTCGTTTTTATCTGTTACTTATTATTTATGTTTCTCACCGTTCCAGATAAACACATGAATTTTTTTTCTAATATCTTGCTCAGAAACAAAGTTATAAGAATTCAAAGTTGATGGTTAGACAGAGAGGTCCGACGTGACATGTGACGCCATTGTCACGCGGGACATACATCCGCCCTCAGAACAAGTACTAAAGCATCCGCTATAGAAAATTTTGTTTTCGTACATTTTAAATTTATAATTAACAGAGTAAAGTGTTTGTACCGATGGTTGTTTTATTCCGACATAAGAGACGAACAGTTGTTAGTCGTATCTAGGATACTACACAAGAAGTTACGCAAGATACATATTCCGATACACTGCAACACGACTCCTCAAACATCGTACACAGTAACTACGTTACAATAAATGATAAACTAATCTTAACAAACTCATTAACCTACTACTATTAGTGCAGGTAGATGTAATAAACCTAAACCTGACACACAACTTTCAAATTTTATTCGAGGTAGAGGTTTTGTTAATATATCCGCAATGTTGTCTTGCGTTGCCACGTAAACAATATCCACGCATTCATCTTTAACACACTCTCTAGAAAAATGATAACGTATGTCGATGTGTTTTGAGCGTTTATGTGCTACAGGGTTCTTTGCAAGCCTTATAGCACTCTGGTTGTCAACGTGCAGCTTTATAGATATACTTATATTAGTTAAACAACAAAGTAAACATTTTAAATAAACTGCTTCTTTGCAAGCTTCGGAAAAGGCTATATACTCAGCTTCCGTCGAAGACAATGCAACACAGTTTTGTTTCTTGCATTCCCAGGAAAGCGGAGTATTACCAATTTTAAACACAAAACCCGAAAAAGACTTTCGATCTTTTATATCCCCACCCCAATCGGCATCAACATGACCTACAACTTCCATGTTATTTTTGCTGAAAGTTAGACAGTAATCCATGGTGCCCTTAAGGTATCGCAGCACTCGTTTAGCTGCTTTCAAGTGCAACTCGGTGCTACAAGAGTTAAACTGGGATAAAAAACTTACTGCCGCTGATATGTCCGGACATGTATTACAAGCCAAATAATTCAGAGCTCCCATCAAAGATTGATATCTCCAACGACCTTGGCTGTCCAATGATTTGTCACCATCTCCACCCCCTTCTGACAAGGTTTGGTGAAAGCCTGACTCCAAAGGTGTCTTTACAGGTTTACAGTCCGTCATACCAAAATCTAAAAGTAACTTTTTGACATACTCACTTTGATGTAAGTAAAAGTTTCCATCTTTTCTCTCAAATCGCATTCCTAAGCACTTTCGCGCTTCTCCAAGATCTTTCACTTTAAAATGAATCCTAAGACTCTTCAGCAAATTTTCTTTATCTTTCACGTCTTTATATAAACAAATAAAATCATCAACATATAAAAGAATGTAAATATTTTCATTATAATAAAGACAACTGTCATAAGGACATCTTGTCAAATTCAAAGATAGCAAAACTTCATCGAGCCCCATCTCTATCTGTACGTCAAAGAAGCTACTTCGGCAAAGTCGGCATGGGATTCTTTAGTCTTCGAGGATAAGGGCGTTAACCGTCGAATTTCCCTTATGAATGCACTTCTCGATGAAAAACTTGAGAAACACAGCTCGATATGTAAGCAGATTAGAGCAAGAGCCTCCTCATCCTTCTCCCGCTGAGCAGCATCATCTTCTTTCGGCAAGGTTGACGTGTATGCAAACATTTTTTCTCGCATTAGTAACATTTTAATAGCAAACTTCCATGAGGAATAATCCTCAAGCCCGTTGAGTTTGGGAATAGCAAATTTCGTTACTGACTGGGCCCATAACCTTTTAAATTTATAATTAACAGAGTAAAGTGTGTGTACCAATGGTTGTTTTATTCCGACATAAGAGACGAACAGTTGTTAGTCGTATCTAGGATACTACACAACAAGTTACGCAAGATACATATTCCGATACACTGCAACAGTACAAGAGCTCGTAAGAAGGACAGCTATATTTGTTTAATAATGTTGTATCTAGTTTGTTTTTCGTTCAATTTCGATTCTTCTTTTTTCTTCTTCTTTACTCAATTTCTGGTTGTATCTTGCTGATTCTTATTCTTACCTTACGAGTACGTACTGTGTTTGATGAAAATCTCCCTATGATTTTTTTTTTATGTATTTGTACGTAAACGAGATTGCACAAGAAATTGGATGCAAAAATTAATCTTTTCTGGATCAGTTATTTTTCCGGCTTCAAGGCTGCACTTGTAACTCGTTTTCTCTTTTCTTCGCAATACGCAAAATCAATTTAAATATAGAAATGTGCAAAGTAAACAGCGAGTGTAAAAGACATTTTTGCGCTCGATTGCCGTCCGGAGCGCACGGGGATTCCCGGCAATAATAGATAACCAGGTAGGTGTTCACGATCAGCCGGCAACCAGTCAACCAGGCACTGAACAATGAGGCACCTAGTTGACTGTGTTCAAGACAAATTGTTCTACTTTTTTTTAGAAATAAACCGTTCGGGTTTGTGCGGCTAATTTTATTAAATAATTTTGATTTAAGTATTTCAATACTACTGGAGAAATCTCATTTAAACATAACGCGCTTTGAGTAGCAACATATTGGTAAAAAACAAGATCTTTACGTTGACTTCATCAACAGTTCATAAACGTTCCCGCCGAGGGCTCGAGCCTACCCTGAATTCAGGCCTTAGTCGACCACGCTGCTGGTATACGGGTAGGTTTCATTTGACTGAAACCGGTGAAAATCTACGAAAACGTCGCAAAACTTTGAATGGCAAATTTTTGTTACTTGTTCTAAAAAGAAACAATGCGTACTAAATTCAAACATCCGAAAACGTACAATGACGAAACGAAACAAAACACGATACCAAAATAAAACGGATGTCCAGACTAGGCGTTACAAAAACCAGACAGGTCCCGTAACTAATGAATGAATGAGCTTTTCCCATTTTCCAGTCGTTTCAAACTGTCCAGTATTTTCCTTATTCTGTAAAAACGTCGCAAATGTTGTCAGTTCACAGTAAACCACGGGAGAGAAGTTTTCATTCATAAAAAGTTTTTTAATTCTGCACGTAGTACTGCTCCGAGTAACTTTATCTCCACTCGATACCGCTGGAGTGTGGAACATTTCCCTCATAAATAACGATTTGATTTTATCCAATTACTTCCAGCTTTTCCACTTATGCGATAACCGACTGCACACTAGCGCCACTTATTGTTCGTAAAAGTTCTTTTAATGTTTATATTTGTTTCGAGCCTAACATAACGAATAACGTCAGAATATATCGTAATATTAGCATGATAATTTCGTCGACCTTTGACGTGGTAGCATCTGTTTGTGTCTGGCCCGGATTTCTGAAGAAATGCAGGAACAAAAACAAATAATTATTCGCTTCGTTTAAAAACTTTCTAACAAATATCAATCAATCAATCAGCCTATTGCAGTCCACTGCTGGACGTAGGCCTCCCCAAGGGCACGCCAAAGCGCACGATCACCCGCTTTTTTTATCACGACACCACCAGCGACCTTCCTCTAACAATAAATATTATACAGGGTTACAGGTTAAGTCGACCTAGATCCTTTATGGAGCTATAGTTTAGATAATTTCTGACTTATTCGCTTTGAAACACTATCCCAAACTTAACGGTTTTTAAGATATTCCAATTTTAAGTATTTTTCATAAAAACGCCCTTTTTCTCGATCTTTTATCTTTTTTTTTGTATTTGGTGCCTCTGGTTTATATTATATTTTGTTTTCTACCCCTATCTGATGTTGTTGTTGTACGACTTGGGGGCCGATTGTCTAAGTTTTTTTTTATGAGGTCTACCATTAACCTACACTGTTATACCTTTTTGGATAGCTGATGAAATGAAAATGTTTTTGAGCTCATCTGCAAACTTACTTACATAGTTTTTTTTTTCAATATTCCATAAAGAAAATCACTTTCTAAATTTCTAAGCATTTTTTGTTAACTATTAATCACCGTCTACGACCCAGTTTGTTCTGCAAACAGCATTTTTTTTTGTTAATATGGATGTAGAAATCTATCTTCTAAAAAAAACGTATAAACACACATACCAGAAGCACAAAATGCAAAAAAAAATATAAAAAAAGGGCGCTTATTTAAAAAACACTTAAAATTGGAATATCTTTAAAACTGTTAAGTTTAGGATTGTGTTTCAAAGTCGAATCAGTCAGAAATGATCTAAACTATAGCCCCATAAAGGATCTAGGTCGACTTAAACCTGTAACCCATCTTGTAACTGAAAAGTCAAATATAAAAAAATGATTCTTGTTAATAATTTGATTTAATCTTTGCGTTATTAAAATAATAATTACCTTTGCATGAGCGACGTGTTTATGTTAATTGAGGGCTCTTGTTATAATTTTTATAAAGAATAGAAAGCGGTAATTAACATGCGCGTCGGTGGTGTAGTAGTGGCTAGGGTTGCTTCTTCACGTTCGGGAGACGCGGGTTCGATCCCCATCACGTACCAATGTATTTTCGAATTCATATGTACGTTTACTCAACGCTCTTACGGTGAAGGAAAATATCTTCATGAAACCTATACACTCCTGCGAAAATATGGATGTGTGTAAAGTCGACGAACCTGCACTGGGCCAACGTGATCGACTGAGGCCTGATTGCCCAAATTTAATGTAGGTTCGAGCCTCTCGTTGGGAACTTATATAAGCTGGTATGGAACATGATTGTTTCCTTATATTCAATTAGTCATGGAGAATTTTCCGGGTTGGTATTTTTTAACGAACAACTTATTCCAAATACCGTACAGTATCGTGAACGTGATGGTTACGTATCAAAGAGCTTTGATGTAAAACGGATTTTGTGTCGCCGAACTCATACATTGTGACAATGTATAACTTTTCGCGTTCACACAGAAAAGCATAAAAAGTGTAACTAACAAACTGTTATTTTTGAGTTTCACATGAAACGTGTAAAAAAACTCGTCCACGGCAAAAGACAAACAATGTCGCAATAAACCCTTTGTGTGTGTTCGAACAGTGCCGCCATATAGCTGACACAAGAACCATTGAAACGTATGAATTTGCTTGGTTAAAATTTTAAGTTTCAAAGATGCGAGTCATGGTTCAGGTTTTTAAAATTATATGTAACTATAACCTCTTGCAGGACAAAAAGAAAATAAATCAAGAAAATTACTTAATCGTCCAAAACACATCCAAAACAAAAGCTCATATGATTTGGTAGGATCGTCCATGACTGGTTTCCAGACGTCCAAAAACTGAGTCTTCGAAACCGCTTTGTTTTCTTCTTCATCATTTTATTTATAGTATGGATGGATCCTCAGATCGATAAACTTACCAATCCTATTAGAGTTATGTAGCCCAAGATCTCTGACCTGGTTGAAGTAATAGCCGGGACCAATATATTCTATGCCGGGTCGGGATTAACAACTTACATTAAAAAACCAGCAACTAAACGTGCTTTCTTAAATACGGTATTAAACACAAAGTAAACAAATAGGTACTAAGTAAAAATAAAAAACTGAAGACTAATCCGCCGCCTTTTTTCAGTATAAACTCAAACCCCTCGGTGGGGACGTGGTAAAAAAAAGGTTGATCGACAATAAAAAAAATCTACTTGCACTGCATGATATCTCAGTGAGTTGGGACTGCGTGCGATCTTTGTTATGTGTCAGGCATAGAGCTCGTCAAAAGGCGCGTGGCCCCGACTCGCCCCGCTTTCCGGACTTTCAGGGCGGGTGCCCTTTAAGCTTCCAATGTTACCGCAACAGGGAAAAAGTCGTGAAAAACCAAAAAGTCGTTTAAAAGATCGGGACTTATTGGTTTTTTTTTAAGATTGCAAAATGGGTTGCAAATAGGTCGGTTCGCTATATTTGCATTTCCCCACGTAAAATAAATCATTACGGCTTTTACGTAACTCGTAAATATGAAAAATCTGAGGAGAGTACCGCTATGAAAATTCTCGGGTTTGCGGATTGGCTTTAGCTCACGACGCCGCCTTTGTGAATGAATTTCCGAGACCGGAGCAACGCTGTAGTTTATAATTAGCCGAGGTGAGGGTGCTAATAAGCACACAGGTGTATAGATAGGTATATGAATGTATAGGAATGTTGTACTAAGAGTGTTTTGAATGTTCTATGTTCATTCAATTTAGCCTTTTCGCATTTTGTTCTATAATTAGGATACGAAAGAGCATTTCGTTGTTTTTTTTTAACAAGCGTTATGGTAAGGTTTCTTTTTTAGAGAAATGGTATGGGATATTCTTGCAAAACAGCTCAATGAAGATTTGAGATTCGCCTGTTTTCATAAGACCGGTACGCATTTGTCATCGATGGTTATAAAACAGAATTGTATAAAAAAGGTTACTATAAGAAATCTGATTACTTAGAGGACAGATGTCCATGGGAATAGATTGTTTGAGTAGCAGGCTTTTTCGATATATAATAAGCATTAATTTTGTAATCGACAATATTTTATTTAAAAAAGGAAACGCAAAAGATGCGACGACTGTGGAGTTTCTTCGGTGAGCTCTTCTCCACAGATTCCGCTATTGTGTTAGTGAACTCACCCAAAAAAATGTAATGACGGATGTATGTGATGTAATAACATCCTATGGAAATAAATAATTTTTGACTTTGACTTTGGTTAGTACTTACTTATTTGGTCTTATATCATGTCAATGGCTCATTAAACAAGCTATATTATTAGTTGTATGTAATACAAATAACAATCTAACAGCGTAAAAAAATCAGGGAAGACACTAATTTCCATTTGGCGTATCGATTCGTAACTATTTTGTCCGATAATTTGTTTCGTTAACTACTGTAATTAACAAGCCCTTGCTTGACTGTGTAGGTAACAGGCGGAAGATCGATCGGTTCTCGTGGCCATGACTCGTCAACAGCGCTGCTCAATATTCAATGAGTGTGCAGCGTGCAGCCTCCCTCCGTCCACAAACACTACCCCTGACCTCCATTCCCGCCCGAACGAGCCCCAATAAGCCCAGAGCACACCGAAGCCTCTTGCAATGCACTACAAAACCCAATTAGGCTGTGACTTGTTACGTTGGCAGGCTGTGCTACGTTCTTCGTGGGATTCTGGTTGGATCGCTTTGTTTCTTTGTCGTTATGAGATTTTCTTAAAGAATTGACTTAATGTCTGTTATTGTCGTTACGAAAAACACGCAAAACACTTGCCAATTTTTTTTGTTACTGCAAAGACAAAAAAGTGACTTGCGAACTATTTGTATATGTCACCGTAAGATTTTGAACGCCGTTAGTTTATAATCTCGCGAGCCAGATCGAAATTTACGGAAAATTTTGAACTGAAACCAACCATTTACAATGTAACGTAATATACTTCGTTTCTTTATAATCTATCTAACGAAAAATAGTACGTTAAATTGTAAATAGTTGGTTTCAGTTCACAATTTTCCGTAAGTTTATAATATCGCGAGTCAGGTTATAAACTAACGGCGTTCACAATCTTACGGTGACATAATTATAACAATAAAAGCTTAATTAATGGTAGTTGTTGTGAATAGATTTTGTCAGTTGTTATACTTACTTATGTGTGTAAGCAATAGTTTACAAAAATGTAATAATTACAAGTAACAGTTTTTTGCTATTTAAAGGTCTAATTTAATTTTGTTTTACGTATTTTAGTCATAGACTTAGAATTGTTGCACTCATTTGACCTTTTACGCTCTGTTGTCAGAAACTTGAAAGATTCGTTATACATCGCTGGTTTGAAAGTAATTTGTTTTCATCTCCTACTATGTACTTAAAAAGCATCCACGTGCAGGCTCGTCCTCTCCTCCTGGCGGCCCTGACCTTCGTCCAGCATAAACTCAATAAACCCCACATTTACCAGCTATTGATATTTAAATCACCACCTCGCGCGAGAGGCGCCCCCTTCGCCGCATATATGCAAACTAGCTGAATATGCTCAGCCTTAGAACTATCGTCGGCTATTTCCAGTAAAGAACGCTCGAGTTTATTCAAATGCTCCTCGGTGGAATCCAAGTTACACGTGTTGGAAACCCTTTGTGATTCAATGGCAAACTGTATAAAAATGTTTCCTCCCAAAGTTTAAAAGTAAAAAGGAGAAACTTCGATTAGAAATAAATTAGCAAGAATAAGAAGAAGATATTTTTCGTTGTAAAAACGAAACTCGTTGTGAATAAAAATGGAAAAAGAGTCGAGTTCATTTCGATGTTAATTACTGACTCGTTCCTTACCGACTGTCTCGGTATTGCCAGTAAGATAAATAGCAATAGATATCGCGTAACCGAGGTCTTTGTGACCGTTTTTACAACCGTGAACCGGTAATAAAAGCGACGATAGTCACTGAAATTAAAAACTCGCCGATGCTATAAAGTATACCCGCTTTTTTCCTTTGATAATAAGAAATAAGAGAAAAAGAAGAAGCAATCATCTCTCATTCCCAAACGCTCTGGAAATACTGTTAGTATCTGAAACCCCTGTTAGTACCTGACTTGCGGCGTTTGTATTTCATATATATATATTACATATTCGTGTAACAATTTTATTAATTCTCAAGTAAGAAAGGGTTCAATTCACCAACTCCTAAGTGACTTCTTTGTTACTGGGTAATTTCTTTCCATCTTCTGCGTCTTCGCAGTCGATATGTTTGTAGTTTTCGGACCACAGCTGCAGATGATTTGTGATTATGCTTTTAGACAGAGATTTTTACGTTACTATTCCATTTTAAGAGATTTGCCTCCCACCCGGTAACAAGAAAAAAAACTTGTTCTATTGGCATAATAAGTTGAGACGTTTCCTCTCATCTACTATTGTTATATTATGTTTTTTTAAGTTCTCACTCTCTTCTTTTCTTAATGTTTACAATCGACGTTATGTTAAGCGGAAACAAACCAAATATTACTATTTTTATTAGATGCATCATATATTCTTAAGGGTATTTGATCCTCAAAGCATTGTTCACAGCTAACACGGTTACGTGTAGTAAATGATTGAATTAGTTATTGTGGTATATTATCAGTCCGAACGTGATCTGGCTAATGCGGTTAGGCTCGACGCGACTGATCTGTCGCCTGTCGCCTGTAGCTACGATGCAGTGTTGCCAGAATGTAGCCTTTGTAACATTTTACGTTACTTTTGACACTTTCATGTTACCTCCACGTTACATGTTTCAAAATGTTACTTTAATGTTTAAATATTCCCCGGCAAATAATAAAACATCCTGCTTACTCAGGCGAGCGAGTGACTAGTGGCGTCAGTTATTTATTTATTTTAATTTTATTTTATTACAGTTTGTGTTTTGTAATTTTGCATAGAGACAGTTCTATAAATCTCTGTAGTTATATTATTTAGCGTTATTATGCTTAGTTTAAGAAATGGGAAATAATAATTTTGAAAAATATAACATTTTTTTCTTTTCTTTTGGATGTACTTAAAATTCACCTGTCTTTTTTCACAATATGTAATAAGTCTACTACTTTCTCTCCTTCAAGATATATCTTATTGATTATTTTTGTTTAGGCGTTTTTTCGTTTCAACCTGAATGCACAAACTCTAATCTATGTAACATCGCAAAACCTAACTACCTGTACCTATCACGTGTATGTCATCTAGTTAGAGAGCTTACTCAAGCACTAACGACGTATTTGCCAAGTAGATTGGACGATATACGCTGGCTATATCAAATTAATCTTTAGTCAAAGGACAATTAGCAACATTGATTTGAGCGTCGATAGTTAGGAAACCTGGCATCAGGTTGGCTAAACTTTGACTTGGTTCGTTGCTTGTAATCAAGCCATAGCCATCGTATCGTGGCTTAGAGCTCCCCTTGTTAAGCCATTTAATATGTTGATGTTTTACAATAAATAATAAGTTTTCACTAGATATCGTTTTTAAACACTATTTTAACGTGCATTCAATTCAATACATCAATTGAGGAGTTCCTTCGTTCGGACACCGAAGGATATTTACCTGTCAAAATAAACCTAACGTGCCTAATAATTTATCGGCTCCGTTACAGACCAACTTTATTCCACCATACGGTCGCATTGTCTTTAAATTACTTTGTCATACAAATAGATCCAACAGTTGTCAAAAAGTGCTTGAATAATAAAATTTCTTGATTTGTAAGGTAGATATTGGCAGATAGAAATGTAAAGAAAGTTTTTTTTTTTAAGTATATTGTAACAAACGCTGTGAGTCCTTCTTCATAGTACACACTTTCGAAAAATGATTTTGTTAAATCTCACTTCGAATAAAGACATTTTTATCTTTATCACTTTGATGTAAACGTGCCAAGCGTGGATGTCGTCCTCGATGACCTACCTTCGACAGAAAATATTTTGCTAAATATCACTTTTATAAAGATTGTTTTTCAAGCAATTACATAACAGCTTATATAACGATATAATATTCTTCATTATTGGGTGTTGTTTTCCAAGTAATTGTTATGTAAAAGGCTTCACGGGTGTATTGTTTCCCTTGCTCGGTATCGCTCGGGCCACGCTCGGACAGACCCTAGAGTCAAGGTTGTAACGAAAAGCCTTCACACGTCGACCTTGACGCCATTATTGTAATACACTATTCAACACCAAGTATTTTCAAGGATTCCCATTTGATACAGTTACGTACTGAATAAAATTTGTAGGTAATTAGTTTGTCAGGGCTTTTATTAAACTACGTAATTAGAATTATTATGTTGTATAAATAATATTAAATAAATAATAATAATGGTATAAATAATGATTGAATTGGCTTCCGTATTATGTTGATTATTGTTTTCGAATTGAATGTACTTTACATACGTAATAGAAGGTCACGTGCGTGTTACTTACGGGGTGAACAGACCTCTGGGTTTCAGGCCTTTAGAGATTTTTTAATCTGAATTGGTTAACGCAAAATATTAAGTTCGGATTTTAGCTAAGTTGACGAAAGTTCGTGAGGTCGACTGAGAATCTAAAAGTAATTATTTTTTAGACATCCTGGTCTTGTCTTAAACAATAATTTAGTCTTTAACATTAAAAACAATAAGTATAATAATAAAGATGAATAGTGCGAATATAATAGTTGCCATCTCTCCGTCTTATATTGAATCTGTTCGCAACTTCGCCCCAAGACTCGAGGGTGGTCCCTGAAATATCTTAGACGCTCCTTCCATCTTTCACCGCTTCCCATTTATCTTCAGCAGATGATTGGGAGTTTTTGAAAATGTGCAGTTTTAAATTTATAACGAGCCGATAACCTCTATATCTATTTCTTAAGTTGTATAGGTCTTATGTATGAATGGATGGAGTGGCAGTTTTATTTTTGAATACGGACGTTTTAAAGGCGGCACCATTGAACATAAAAAATAAGCAAATAAAAAATATTTGTATACTTTTATAGGTTTTTGTTCGTTGGGAGTTTATTAAATGTTTAATTTCTTTTCAATACACCTTGCTCGAAAATTTAACTTACGAAGGCAGTAAACTGTGCGGTAAATGCGTTTTACCGCACTAGTGCGATTTTATTACATTTTTTTTTAAATTCCTACGGTCTTCAAAATTATTATTCAGCCAGGATCATTTTGACACTAAAAAATATTTAAATCGATTCATACAAAGAGAAAAGTATTTTATTTATTTATTTATTTTTATTTATTTATTTATTGCACATCCATAAAATAACAATATGTGTTAAATAATTAATACACAGTCTTTCTATGGACCCTGTTTATAGGGCACAGCAAAAAGTTCGGAGAGAGCAATATGTATATTTCTATCTATTTTTTTATTTCAACAAATTGTATCAAAAATATTATCAGCCAGTAATATTTTAATTATAAAAATAAAATTATCTCGATTTAACAAAGAATGAATTCGTAGAGGCTGAATGTCCGCCAGAGCCTTTTCTCCGTAATTATGCTCATAAAACATAATATCAATTTGTGGTTGGCGCCAATTTTGTGAAAGTTTTCATTTTAATTGTTTTACATTGAATGTTGTTTTATGAGTGATTATGTGTTGATATTTAGTGATAAATGTGAATAGGATGCTCAAACTGCGCACGATATAATAAAGGTTAGTTTTTACAACTTCTACATGATCAATTTTACCTGTAGTATCATAGCTTTTGTAGGGGTACCTTCTTAACCATTTCAATTTAATTATTTACTATCAGTTTTCTCACAAGTGTATTGAAAAACGTCGTACAACACACGGATCTTAGGTTTTATAACAAACTCGTGACATTATAAACCCTCGCCTGCGGCTCGGGCTTACAAAAGTCACCTCGTTTGTAATAAGCCACCTACGCTACGATCCTTGTATCGTAATGTACTATTTTATTTATCCATTGGTTTGTGAAGTATTCTAAATTATTTTTCGCTTCATTGCCAACCAAGCAACCGATATTAAATTGTTTGGTATGAGTGTTTTTTTTTTTTGGTCCATCAACAGATGTTTACATCTATAATAGGTATAGGTATAATACAATAAGAGTAACATGTTAAGTGTAACACCCACTTACAGATAGACTTTGCATGCATATCCAAAGTAAAAATAAACAGTAACTAAACAAGAATACTTGTCACAACAAATAGAAACAAATAAAAAAAAAGTTGTGCTTAAAAAGTAAAAAAAATAAATTAAAAATGTTACATTGCAGGGCTACGAACTTACGGCTAAGCGTATAGACATCCAAAACGTGTGTTTCGAGTCGCAATGCATGTCGGCCAGATTACTGCAAGAGTTTATAGTTCTACACATCCTTGACAAAGGCGAGTTACTTCCCAATACAGTTTTTCTGAGCGGAGGACATATAATGCCTGAATCTGTTTGCAGTTCTAGTAACCGCTCTCTTGAATGTACTGTGGCTGTATTCTGACTTTATTTAATCTGTAATGTAAACTTAGTCAGGCTAGCTAGCTGCATCAAGACTACGGTGAATTATATCATCTCAGCTAAAATTTTATTATATCAACTCAGCAAATTTTGCAGTGAAATGCAGTTGAAAAGCAGTCGGACTGAAGACGTTAGGGCTGTATCGTTCTCGTTTTATCCCTCTCCTGGAGACGAATAAATGGAGATCTCGACTACAACGCTCTTTAGAATTGGCATCGCCCTGGGTTTCTCGTTTTTCTGAGACATTACAGAGACAAACTAGCGATGTTTCAACGGCTCTGCTCACTCCTTTGAGAGCGTGATTTTATGTTTACTAAAGCTGTAGCTGTCAGTTTAATGTTCTTTTTTCAGATTACTTTAGAAATATCTTTCAGAGGATACATTTTTAAGCACCATGTCAATTTTCTCTTATCTCATGAATAGAATGGAGTATTGTACCACTTTAAAACAATGTGATATCTTTTACTTTTTTTTTAATTTTCGCCCTGATTTATTAAGGCCTCTCTGTCTAATCACGCTCTGCTACCATGTTAAAGAATAAGAAAATGTTGTTTCAATAAATGTATATTTGTGAAGTCAAACTAATAGAAGAATAAGAACCCATAACAACATTACACAAAATAGACCAGTGACGTCACTAAGTCAGTAGCGCCATAAATTCTCCATACAGAAAATTGTTTTAGAAAGAGACAGCCACACATATTGAAACTGTAAAAAAATCACTGTTTAGGTTCCCCGATACTGTTTTTTTTTGCATATCGTCTGCTATTAATCTATGTTTTGTATTCATTCATAAAATGTGGTAAATTTAGAAACATTGAAATAGCATATTAAAATGTACCACAGACCCAGGTCTATATATGCTGTTAATTGCTGTTACTGCTACCACTTACTGTCCCTGTTCGTAAACTTGTCTTTAATTTTGATGTACCTATAGTTAACTGACATCGCGACAGCGCTTTTATGGAATGCTCCGCGCTGACGCGATGCGTTCTTGTTTAGGTTTTCTTTCGTTTAACCTTTTCGGCATTTTCTTGTGTCAAGATGCATTTTCTTTGATGATTTGTAAAACTTCTTAAAATAATACATGCTAGCCGGACTCAGTGCTAAAATGGACGCCCAACTCTGGGCCCGTGAACTCTCTGTGGTCTATTAGTGAAATAAGAAGTTTTAGTGCGTTTTATCAACAATGTCTCGAACGCGACGTGCATCGCGTCGACAGTCTGACGTTTTCTTAGGTCCTGTAGACGAAACCCCGGCTGATCGGACCACTGCTTTCGAGAACATGCTGGGTACTCTACCCGGACAACACAACTCGCCGTGACAGCATTGAGTCTTCGGGTTCTATGGGTAATTTTGCCCAGTGTACGGCGCGTTACAGCGGAGCCGTCGATGAAACTTTAGAAGGCTTTCTCGTTGCCGCCGCGGCGCGCCGTGGAAAGCTATGTGAGTGTGCGAATGTTTCTAACTCCGCTGCTTTACGTGGTTTTTCTATGCTACTGAGCCACGAAGCTGCTACATGGTGGCAGGGAGTGAAGCCGCAGGTGACGTCATGAAGTACTAGCCGGACTCAGTGCTAAATGTACTTATTTTTACCGAGTGTGGTTTTCGTAAAACTTAATGACTGACTTGACTGAAAATTTGTGTGAAACGTGGAATACCTTGTAGCGCCATAAGTTTCTATAGTCTTGTTTTGTAGTAACGATTTATCTATCTATCTAACCATCCTGAACTAATAATGTTTTGCATTTGATGCGTCTTCATATCATCACACAGCTTATTAGCTTGGTGTCTTTCGCTATCTAAGTGTATACGGAACCATCTTGTCTTGTATGAGCTGCTTCTTTGTTGTAAGTCGTAAGGTTACGCGTAAATGGTGCAGTATGTAAGGATACCGAATGTCAAACTGTATTATAATTGTTCCGCATATATACCTCCCTGCAATCATCACTAAATCCTTTTTTAAAGTTAGCGCTCGTTAGTCTCGTCCGGTCGTCATTGTGTCAGTCTGTCTGTTCCTGTTGTCAGGAAAAACTAATGTTTGACACGTAGTTTTACACTCGACTAAACTAAACCGCTCGTTTAGAAACCTTGCTGGCACTCTTAATTTATATTTATTTATTCATATATGGAAATTTGTATTTTGGTATTTAAATACATGTATTATTTTGTTACGGTTTGAGAATGTTTGTACTGCAATATTTTATTTGTCCTTTATCAGATTTTATATTTAGTTAGATTATTTTTATTATTTTTCATCTCTAGCAGATTTACTAAAGTAAGTTTAGCCGTCTGAAGTGTGGTATTATAAGAGTACATGTTAGCGCCGAAGCAGTTGTCTGTTCATTCACTTGTTTGTTATAACAATAATTTTATCATACTATATATTTTGTCCAGCAGTGGACTGCAGTTAGGCTGATTGATTTATTGATTGATATATTTTTACCGCCATTTTACATTTTCATGTACGCGTGCACACCGATATTTACCGCCGCAAATTATTTTACAAACTACCACAAAAACGTTTACAGAAGGGCCACTCCCGCCTTCTTCAAAAATAGAGGATACATTTTTAAGCACCATGTCAATTTTCTCTTATCTCATGAATAGAATGGAGTATTTTACCACTTTAAAACAATGTGATATCTTTTACTTTTTTTTTAATTTTCGCCCTGATTTATTAAGGCCTCTCTGTCTAATCACGCTCTGCTACCATGTTAAAGAATAAGAAAATGTTGTTTCAATAAATGTATATTTGTGAAGTCAAACTAATAGAAGAATAAGAACCCATAACAACATTACACAAAATAGACCAGTGACGTCACTAAGTCAGTAGCGCCATAAATTCTCCATACAGAAAATTGTTTTAGAAAGAGACAGCCACACATATTGAAACTGTAAAAAAATCACTGTTTAGGTTCCCCGATACTGTTTTTTTTTGCATATCGTCTGCTATTAATCTATGTTTTGTATTCATTCATAAAATGTGGTAAATTTAGAAACATTGAAATAGCATATTAAAATGTACCACAGACCCAGGTCTATATATGCTGTTAATTGCTGTTACTGCTACCACTTACTGTCCCTGTTCGTAAACTTGTCTTTAATTTTGATGTACCTATAGTTAACTGACATCGCGACAGCGCTTTTATGGAATGCTCCGCGCTGACGCGATGCGTTCTTGTTTAGGTTTTCTTTCGTTTAACCTTTTCGGCATTTTCTTGTGTCAAGATGCATTTTCTTTGATGATTTGTAAAACTTCTTAAAATAATACATGCTAGCCGGACTCAGTGCTAAAATGGACGCCCAACTCTGGGCCCGTGAACTCTCTGTGGTCTATTAGTGAAATAAGAAGTTTTAGTGCGTTTTATCAACAATGTCTCGAACGCGACGTGCATCGCGTCGACAGTCTGACGTTTTCTTAGGTCCTGTAGACGAAACCCCGGCTGATCGGACCACTGCTTTCGAGAACATGCTGGGTACTCTACCCGGACAACACAACTCGCCGTGACAGCATTGAGTCTTCGGGTTCTATGGGTAATTTTGCCCAGTGTACGGCGCGTTACAGCGGAGCCGTCGATGAAACTTTAGAAGGCTTTCTCGTTGCCGCCGCGGCGCGCCGTGGAAAGCTATGTGAGTGTGCGAATGTTTCTAACTCCGCTGCTTTACGTGGTTTTTCTATGCTACTGAGCCACGAAGCTGCTACATGGTGGCAGGGAGTGAAGCCGCAGGTGACGTCATGAAGTACTAGCCGGACTCAGTGCTAAATGTACTTATTTTTACCGAGTGTGGTTTTCGTAAAACTTAATGACTGACTTGACTGAAAATTTGTGTGAAACGTGGAATACCTTGTAGCGCCATAAGTTTCTATAGTCTTGTTTTGTAGTAACGATTTATCTATCTATCTAACCATCCTGAACTAATAATGTTTTGCATTTGATGCGTCTTCATATCATCACACAGCTTATTAGCTTGGTGTCTTTCGCTATCTAAGTGTATACGGAACCATCTTGTCTTGTATGAGCTGCTTCTTTGTTGTAAGTCGTAAGGTTACGCGTAAATGGTGCAGTATGTAAGGATACCGAATGTCAAACTGTATTATAATTGTTCCGCATATATACCTCCCTGCAATCATCACTAAATCCTTTTTTAAAGTTAGCGCTCGTTAGTCTCGTCCGGTCGTCATTGTGTCAGTCTGTCTGTTCCTGTTGTCAGGAAAAACTAATGTTTGACACGTAGTTTTACACTCGACTAAACTAAACCGCTCGTTTAGAAACCTTGCTGGCACTCTTAATTTATATTTATTTATTCATATATGGAAATTTGTATTTTGGTATTTAAATACATGTATTATTTTGTTACGGTTTGAGAATGTTTGTACTGCAATATTTTATTTGTCCTTTATCAGATTTTATATTTAGTTAGATTATTTTTATTATTTTTCATCTCTAGCAGATTTACTAAAGTAAGTTTAGCCGTCTGAAGTGTGGTATTATAAGAGTACATGTTAGCGCCGAAGCAGTTGTCTGTTCATTCACTTGTTTGTTATAACAATAATTTTATCATACTATATATTTTGTCCAGCAGTGGACTGCAGTTAGGCTGATTGATTTATTGATTGATATATTTTTACCGCCATTTTACATTTTCATGTACGCGTGCACACCGATATTTACCGCCGCAAATTATTTTACAAACTACCACAAAAACGTTTACAGAAGGGCCACTCCCGCCTTCTTCAAAAATAATAACGTCATTTTGCCAGACTCACTCTCTCACTCACTCTTTGGGCAAATGCTATGGAGCACTGTTTGCACACTGTTTGGGAGCTGCGTGGCAACGCCTATAAACGATACGCCAATATGTGCGTGCGTGAATTTAGCGTTTAACGTTTTGTTCTGAGTGGACTCTCCGCTTCGATCGCAGAGACGCGCCGCGTGTCCCTTAATTGGCATAATGTAATTGTCATAATATAAATCCGCATAACAGGCTTGGTTTACTAAAAATGCGCATACTATTTGATTAGAATAATAATGAAATAGCATTTAACACATAATCTGCATAATAATAAATCTTCATAATTTAAATTTTCATTACATTATCTAGTACGTACTAGCTTTCCGCCTGCGTTTTCACCCGCGTTAAATGAATTTTCCCGTGGGAATTAAGTGTTTTCCCGCGTTAAAAAGTGGCCTATGTCCTATTCCAGGGCGTAACTTATATGTGTACCGAGGTTCATCCTGATCCGTCCAATGGTTCAAGCGTGATTCGGCAACAAACATCCAAAACTTTCGCATTTATGATTAACTAGCTATTCTACCCGGCTACGCCCGGGACTGAAATTAATGAAAAATAAATTAAATTGAATCCAAATATATGATTCAACTAAAATGACATTTTAATTTATTTTCTTTATTTTACAAATAAATATAATATTAAATACTTAGATAAATGAAAGGCTCGCGCGGCGCTCGCCACGAGCCTTTCATTTATCTAAGAATAAATAAAATAATAATAAATATGTGGGGACATCTCACACACGGGCATCTGATCCCAAACTAAGCAGAGCTTGTACTATGGGTACCAGACGCTGATATACATTACTTAAATATATAAATACAATACTCGTACATAAATAAACAACATCCAGACACAAGGCAAACACAAGTGCTCATTATACGAATGTTTGCCCCGGGCGGGATTCGAACCCGCGACCCTGTGCTTCGCAGGAAGGTGTACTACCCACTAGGCTACGGGGCCGTCATATACACGGGGAAATTTACATCGTTTTGTTCCCGCCGTGTAGTGATAGTACCCGTCAAACTGAACAACTTTTCACAAAAAAACTCTTGCGACAAAAAAAATTTTGGTCTCCATACAAAGTGAGACTCCCGACCGACCTTTTTTTTTTTTGACAGACCTAATCACTATTTATACCAGAGTGGTAATATAGTGGGCGCGGACTTGCGGGGGAGCAGAAGGCTCCTACCCCTTAGGAAATTTATGACAACGTATCTGGGTGCGCCCTCAGACGGGCTCGGACCGCGGCCCAGAACGTGTCCAGGGCGAGAAGCGCGTCGGAGAAGAATGACCCCTACCGGGTCTTACTGAATTAATTCTACTATTAGTTCCGCGTCCCCGCCGGCGGGGGCGGTTGCTACCTGAAGGGCATTCTGTAGTAGTGTTTGGCCTACACGCAATGGCAGCTTTAATCGCGACGGTGATCTCATCGTCCGGATCTGTGAGAGCGTGTCTAGGACGACGCTTGAATCGCGTAGTGGGATGTGGGAAGTAAATTGACGCTTTTCTCACCAGAAAGTTCGGGTGAGTAACGGCCGAATCGAAATAACGTTTAGACGCTTGACGCATATACTCCTTAATGGAGGGGACCTCGAGGTCAATGTGGAGATTCCTATTGCGCACGTACCACGGACAGCCCGTGGCCTTGCGCATGAAACGATTTTGAATCACCTGAAGGGGACTCAAATTGGAACGAGCCGCATGAGCAAACACCGGACACGCGTATGTCATTACGGGACGGACGCAAGCGGTATAAAGACGGACCTTACTACGTAGGGAGAGCTTTGACCGTTTGCAAAGGAGGCGCCCGACCGACGACCCATTTTGTATGGAGAGACCAAAAATTTTTTTGCCACAGGATTTTTTTTTTCTGTTCAGCCCGCTCCTCCAAGGTTTTTACAAGAGGACGGAGCTGAAGCGGCTTCAAGACGGTCGTCTTCTCCGACAATAAATTCGAAGAAATAGTGAGAAGGCGACGGGCCGTACTCCTTTGTTTCGTCAAATTGGAAAATTTTATTTCGACAGATTCTTCATCTACGGTCGCCATTATTGTGGGGAATGGTATGAATTAAAGCCCCTATTGTTTATAAGTAACTCAATAAAAGGTATTTCTTTTATTGGCTCAATCTGGAATACATGTCCGCCATTAAATCAGTAATGTGACGTAATAAAAATAAAAAATAGAAAACCAAATCAAAAGAGATCGTAACACTATGTAGTGTTAAGTATAACAATCAAAACCGCGTATACGTCTATCTGTTTATTCAAAGCGCTCTGCAGGCGCCAATTGTGAGGAGAAATCGGAAATGCAACGTAACTCGTTGATAGGAACTCCAAGTGAACCCACTCATTTTATTCTATTATTAATAATAATAAAATCTTTATATAGTTCTCCACAAACAATCTTATATTAATACAAATTCTAACTTAATTAGTATGACACAAAGAAAGAAGGTATGTGTGAAGACTAGTGCCTGAAATAGACGGAGGTCTGTGCTTCAGGTCACCAGAACCCCAGGTGTACTCCCCCAGTCAAATTATGGCTTAGCTAAGTATTAGCTGTGTGTGTTTTTAAAAAGAAAAAGAAGTTACTAATATTACATAGTGATTGACATTCGTACTGAACTAGCGGTGATGATTTAAATAGAATATGACCCTCGTATAACCAAACAACCCTAAGATTTTCAAGTTGCAGAAGGTACCTACAAAAAATAAAAAATAAAAAAAATTGCATAGTCTTCAGTAAACTTGAAAAAGGAGCGTAGCTGCGGGGGTGGACGGATCCAATTAATTTCACGCAGATCACACGGATCCACTAAATCGTTCATTGACTTTTAAATGTTACATCTCTAGTTTGTATTATAGTTCTACTAGTTTCGTAATTAAAATTTTTTGGGCAATTTCACTACACAATGTGCGGACTCTGTGGAGAAGAACTCACCGAAGATAATCCACATGTTTCGCATCTTTTTTAAATAAATAGTCCAAGGCGAAGCCTGTGCTATGAAAATACACAGCTGGTATACATGTAAAAAATACATACGAGAATGATACTCAGGCTCAGACACAAAGCAAAGTAATCATTTTACGTCTAAAGTAATTTACGTCACGTATATTTTCCCTGGGCGTGATTCGAACCCGAGACCCTGAGATTGGATTAGATTAGGCGTAAGTCACTTCCCAGCCCTGTGCCTACTTTATTTCGGCCATGAGTGATGTCGCTTAAACTTTCAAAGATAATAAATTGTTGTGAATGCATATTATCTGAGATCCTGTCGTACCACACCGTCCGGCTTGCAACGTGCATCGAGTTATTAAGGAGATGACAGCTCGTGCATCAAACTCTTATTTGGATGCTCCGATGTAACAATTATTTATCAATTAGCACGTCACGCTTCACGTCACGTCAGGCTTTATTTAATTAGGTTTTTAGATACGACGAACAGTGTGCTAGACTATAATTTTAAAATTTTACGAATAGTTTATATTCTTCTTCATCGTGTGGGCTGTAAGGTCGACAACCGACCTTACAAACCCTAGTGTCAGTGTTATAGAGCCGCCAAAAGACACTGACATGGCTCGTTTAACGACTCGGGACCAACGGCTTAACCTGCCTTCCGAAGCACGGAATCAACTTTCTTTTCGGACAATCAGGTGATTCAGCCTGCAATGTCCTAACCAAACTGGGAAAAGTCTCACAAAGAGATTTTTGCTTGACAGTGTCCCTACCGGGAATCGAACCCGAAACCTCGACCATTAGGCCTCGGAGGCTGTTAGAGTGTAGTTGTACGAGAACGAAGGTGATTTTCTACGTCCAACTCGATCACACTGCTATGTCTTACTGGCATGACAGAACATGTACTGGTTTGACAGAGTCTGATTGGAGTAGCAAGTTTAATCCTCCATAGCCTTAGGATCTTATTAATCCAGCTGCCATTGTTTCTCCTTTCCGAATGTAGTAGCTTTGAATTCCTGCTATCGTCGTTAATTCCCGGAAAATTCCTCCTTTCATCGTTAACGGAGGAATAACGATTTAACTGATATTCGCGGCATGATTGTTAATTAATTTATTAACATAACTTGCAGCTTTGGTTGTGTGATGTAATAGATTTCGTACAATTTCATTGTATTTCTAACTATTTTTGCTGATTTCTGCACTGTGTAAAATAATAAATATTTTGCATTAATTGAAGAAGTTTAACTACAAGTAGATACTGAAACTTTCAAGAAACTACAACTTTGAAGCAACATAAAACATATTTGGCTTATATTGCATATTTTTTAAACCACAATGAATAGATAAACGATTTATTTCATGCATTATCTGACATTAATTTTAACAACACCGCACCGCAAAATGGTTCGAACTTTCGGATGGTGAACTCTATGACGTCATGCTGTGGAGTGAGTAAATATGAATGTATAAATGTTTTATATTTTTTGCACATTCGTCAGTATAAACGATGCGAAGTCATGTCATGAGAGTTTCGACTGATCACAGTAGTGTTTTGAATAACGACTGGCAAAAGCTAACTTAAAAGAAAGACTAAAATGAAATGCATTGTTTTCAACTACATACAAAATTGCATCAGTACAGTAAAATTCTTAACCCCCGATTTTGCAGAATGAGAGGAGTTAGAAGTTTGCCGCCCATTACCTTATGAAAGCAACAACAAAACGCACGTGGCACAAAAAAATGTTATCGAGGCACACAGTTCCGAGATCGAGGCAATCGTTTTGACACGTTCCGAGCTGACAAATCAGGAGCGTGGCGGTTTAAAACAGCTATCAAATTAAAATTAAATCCCGCGTCGTGATTGGTGGAGCTGCGGGGGTGGGGGCGGCGGCGCGATCAATACGCGCAGTTACGTAACGCAGTCGGGCGCCTTAAGGGCAGCGATGCTCTACCTCCGTGACTCACTTCACTGTCGCCAGCATGCTTTCTTCTACCTCCGTGATTTACTTCATAGTCGTCGTGCTCTTTTTGCTTTTTGCATATTATGCTCTGAAGGAAATCAAGGTTGAAACATCAAGTATTTTTTTTAAATATTTGACTCCTTGAACAATTTCATAAGTCAGCATTTACAACTGTTATTTTTTCAGCATGGAAACATGTCATCAATTTTCATATCGTAGAAAATTAATTCTTTCGTGAAGTCGGCTTTAACCTTGGCTAAATTCAATACAAAAAGGTCATGCCGCCCCTTTGTCTTCAACACCGTGTTTTTGGGAGTAAGGGAATGAGGACGCGAGTCTAATATCAAGTCAAAGGAAATCGCCTTAACGATTTTATCATAAAATATGTTTGATATATTGGTATTTGGACCCAGTCGAACAAAAAAAAAATTATTTGTTGCTTTACTTTTTTCATGTTTTTTTGGTTATGATTACACGGGATAAATTTTTCAATGCCAATCAATATAAATTATGAGAATAGCTGTCAACAATAAACCGACCGAGAAAAGTCGATGTTGACTTTCGCAAAGACTAACCGAGGTCATTAGCCGTGTGGTGACGGCAGAGTAGAATACGGTTGTCACCAACCCCTACTCTTCCCGTGGGTGTCGTAAGAGGTGACTTAGGGACTACACATTGAACAGGGAACGTGATACTGTAACCTTTTAATCTGCGATCTCCAACCGGCCTGCCAAGCGTGGAGATTATGGTAAAACCCTCCACTAAGTGGAGGAGGCTCATAGTCCAGCAGTGGACTGTAACGGGCCATTGATTTGATTTTTTTTATTTGAACCGAGGTCAAGACTAACGTCGAAATAATTAAAACGAAAACGCGGAACCCCCCCCCCCCCTTCCGTCTTATATTAATTTCACATTCTATACTAAAACCTTATTTTCATTATGAGTGAGCAAATTTTCAGTCGATGGAGCAGAGGTGCGGGCGGGAATCCAATCATTACTTAATGATTTATCTTTATAATATCCGTCGGGCGCGTTTTTATGAGTCGCAAGTTCGGCGCTAGGCTGCGCGGAAGCCATTGCCAAAGTGGCGTAATGACACCTCTTTTTTAGGGTTCCGTTACAATAAAACGGGATCTAAGGATCCCTTAAGGTGCATTGCTACTTTGCTTCTCTGAATGTTTGAGTTTAGCGCAAAAATGTGGTACGAGCGAAGAAAGCTTTCGCTTGTTTAGTTTCTAGAAAAAACATTGTTGAAATCGTCTGGAAACCTTGGACGAAGCCAACGACGGACCTTTCGTCCATATCATTTACTCGCGGAAAAAGTTTACCATTAAAAACATTTTTCTTTTTTGTATTGCTAGCCAAAATGCCCGAATCAGTTTTGTATGTAAACTGAAATAATAAATATATTTTTTAGTGTATTCCATACCCTATAAACGTCCTAGTATCTTCCCATCTCTAGTCCTTACTAATATTATAAACGCGAAAGTTTGTATGTATGGATGTAGGCATGGATGTTCGTTACTCTTTCACGCAAAAACTCCTGAACGGATTTGGATGAAATTTGGAATGGAGATAGATTGTATCCTGGATTAACACGTAGGATACTTTTTACGGGAAAAAGTCTTATTCCTATGGGAAAACCTTACATACCGCGAGCGTACCGATAGTTTTATTATATAATATATAGGTATAACACGCCACGTGCCGTGCATTCGCGGTTTACGTTTCATAGTACTCACTCGCATATTGCTACGCACGCCCGCTACGCCGTAGTTATTTATGTCTACGCACGTAGCAAATACAATGACATGTAGTAATGCATTCTTTGAATAAAAGTTGTTCCTTGATTTGTTTGTTCATACGTTTTTATTGTACGACTATCCAAAAAAAGGATTGTAATTCTTATGTATGGATGTATGTATGTATGTGTGTGAGTTTCTTATTCCACCATAACTTCTAAATGCCTGAACAGATTTTAATATACGGGGTATCGTTAGAATCCTTACATCAGCCCGAGTGACACTTATTGTTGGCGCAGTCGTGTTTTTATTTTTAGATGCTTATAATATAATGAGCCATTTATTCTAGTTAAGATACATAAAAATATACACAATTAACATTTTGTTTTCATTAAAAAATAATTATTATAATTTCATAAATTCCATTAATAACATTTAAAAATTATAATTTATTTATATTTATTATTCAATCTAAGGTACCCATTTTCGGGTAAAGGCCTCCTCCATAAATTTCCACTGTCCTCTATCTGTAGCGAGCCTCGGCTGGTAGCGCCCGCTGTCTCTACAATGTCGTCACGCCTTGCGCCAGCGTCGCGGTCTGGTCTGGTCTGGTCGCTCGCTCCAGCGTCCATCCTCATTTTGAGCCACGTGACTCGCTTATCTCCATTATCTGCAGGCTAATTCGGCTGCATCGATAACTTTAGTTCTTTACCTTATGTTTTTGCTTTTCTGGCGGTGCGATAAGTTTAGATTCGGCGTACTTCTCTCGGAAGTTTTTGTAAAATGTTTTGAGTAGTGTGGTTAAAATTGTAGAATCGTATGCTTTCTTCTTCAAAGTTAATGGTAGATCTGACTTAAATATATGTTTCATGGCCCTGTATTTTTTCCAAGTGATTTTTATTCGTCTTTCTACTTCCTATAGTGTTTGGTCAACAAATGATATTCTTCGTCCTAAATAAATTGAGGTCTGCTGTAAGACATTCCTTTAAACAGTGCTTGTTCGACGGCTCTGTTGCCCAGGTGGTAGTGTATCTGCCTCCGACGCACAGGGTCGCGGGTTCGAATCCCGCCCAGGGCAAACATTTGTGTGATGAACACTTGTGTTTGCCTTGTGTCTGGTTGTTGTTTATCTATATAAGTATGTATTTATCTATTTGTGTAATGTATATCAGTTGTCTGGTACCCATAGTACAAGCTCTGCTTAGTTTGGGATCAGATGGCCGAGTGTGAAGATGTCCCCACATATTTATTATTATTATTATTGTTGTGTCGTTTTTCTATGTGATCATTTTCTATCAACTTTATTGTGTACAATAAATAATAAAATAAAATAATAAATAAATTGACTTCGAAATTTGGTAGGTATTTTATTTAAATTTGTCATAATGCGTGTCTTATCTGGATTCATCTGTAGACCACATTTGTAGCTCTTTTTTGTCTAAGGATGATAAGGATCCTTAGATGATTATACTAACAGTTAAATCTGTAGAAGGCGAAAATAAGTTTGAAGGTCACTTTAGATACCTATAACATAATGTGTGACAAAATCTTCAAGGCTTGTAGCATAGTTCGTAACCCGTCCTACTCGTGCCATTGTGGAAACTTTCAATTCAATTCAGAGGCCCTTTAGCTAAGTTCACAATAAGTTAAGCCTCGGTTAAACATTCTTGACTTCGATTATAATGTTACTTTAATATTAAGATTCTGTCTTACAAAAGAGGAGTTTAAATTCATTCAATTTCATATTTAGCTTCTTTGTGTACCAAAACAAAATAATTCGCAGAACACGTCCTCTCGCGACGATATCCAATATGGGCGATGTAGATCCTCAAGTGGTAGAGACACTCGTAAATAAATCACAATTGCATAGCTTTTAAATTAAATAATCTCTTAAAGCATGCTCAAAGTCTGCTGATCATTTTATGACTCATTCCTACGGCAAATGTAGAGTGCCAGCAATAACTAATAAAAACTATCATATCAAAGAATAAGAGAGCGCGGAGTTTGTACACAGAGTATACAATGTCCACACGTCCATCACACAAAACTGCGGAACTGTCGCCTATTATATGGCTGGGGACGACTCCTGCGGTAGAGCAACTTCATTGAATAATAACAGCTTGGCTTTTCATCTTAATATCGTTTTTTATTCCTCTTCATCAAACCTTTCTACAACAACGTAGACTGAAGATCATTTTCTGACTTCCCAAAACTCATACTAGCTTTTACATCGACAAAATCCACTCTCAAGTGCCAGTAATAACTAAAATGTATCAATACAAAAGAAGAAAATGATCGCGGAGTTTGCACACAGAGCATACAAACTCCACAGAACCTTCCATTAAACATCGCTATAACCAGCAAGCTTTCAATTAAAAGCTAATTTAATCAGTCCATCCGTAGAGCTGCTTCTTCTCTCTTCTGAGAGACAGATAAACGGTCGGTCTAACACTACTAAGTTAAAAAGCATCTTTACAGTTCATTAGTCAAGCGGAGGATGCCCGCAACATTTCCAGTCGGTTAGCCTGACGTATCCAGGGCGTAATGAAATGGCGCTGAGTAATACCGCGCGTCAATCCGCCCACGTATCGGCGTGTTTTTGCTCTTATTCTGAGCCTCATAAGAGCGATAATACGCTTGATTTGAACTCGAAGTCAACGAATTGTTTATTCCTGTTACATAACTGTTACATAACTGCTCAATCTGTAAACAGTTGTTAGCTTTGCTTCTTGTCTTATTTAGCCTATGTTGTCCCTATGCTGAGCAAAGGCATCCCTCTGTTCCTTCTACTTGACTGATTACAATCACAAATTTTCGTGTCAAACGTTTTTACATCAAAACCATTTTGAATTCGCGAACGTCCATTTCTGAATGAGCATTACGAGATCAGTCACATTCCTATTATGACTTTATGATTTTGAAGATTTAATTAGAAAAAAAAAAAAAAAAAAAGGCTTGGTGTTCGGATGCTCCAGCGTGGCACAGGAAACATTATTGATTGATTATTGTAAACAACATTTTTATTTGAAAAACAAAGTAAAGTACAGAAGATGCTGATCCTGTGGAGTTTCCTCCGGCCGTTCTCCTCCACAATGAGCGTACACTTGTAGTGAACGGGCCTTGCTTTGACGTCGAAAAATGATTTTGTTAAATCTTAATTCGAATAAAGAAACTTTTATCTTTATCTTTAAAATTTTGTTTATTTTTATTTTATTTTATTGTGATACTGAAGTCTACAGCTTTAAATCTAGTAACATAACAATACAAGGTGTAAACGAAACATTAGCCAATTACAGACTTCCATTTTGTAAGTATTATCGAGGGTAAACTAAAAATAATCTTAACAATAATAAATAAATAAATAAATTGTCTATAGAAATGAATTCATCGTTAAAATTCGCCCGAAGTGTTGGTCTATATTGTTTTGATTGCTAAGAAACATATAAATCTTTGTCCAAAATGGATTACAATGGATCTTAATACTGGTCTTGAAGCAGCCGAGTTCAACGGGAGCAGCCTTTTTAATTTTCATCAAAACCAAGGGAAATGTTCACATCGAGGTGTAGCGACATGCCTGTCATAATTTACGCCACATTTTGAGATACACATAGTATCGCTTGAGAAACTCAAAGGCGCGCGACGATGCCGCGAATAGTCTAGCAAACAACGAGGATTATTGAAAATACCAAAAGTGCAGCGATGCTCGAAACTTGACTTACGAGAAATCTACTGAAATTATAGAACCGAAAGACATAATAAACGTATTTTGTTGCAAAAACACGGAATGTAAATCAAAGTTACTGGCGGCGGCGGTGAAGTCGAAGACGAAACACGGCTACCTGGGTCTTCTCTGTTTAACGACTACAAGATTGTACGAGTACTCTTTGTTCTAGTTTGATTCAAATTTTTTTAATGAATTTTTTTTTTAACACACATGATGTTTGGAAATCTTGAATCCGTCAGAAATCATCAAATTATACTAACAATCGAACCTCCAGGCCTTCTTTTCACCATAGTTAAATTCCCTCTCATAAAAAAAATACACATCTCGTTCAACGTCAACACGATAATTAACGTAGTTTACCTATTATTGGTTTATTGGAAATGAAAACTATCCGCTGAAGCTGACAAAGTACAAAGGTCAGTTTTTGCAGCAATTTCTAACACTGAATTTATCCACTCACCGGCACCCACGCAACAAATCCAATTTTTAACCACGTCACAAAAAAATAATGTTGTTGCTTAATAGTTACGAGCGCTTCCACGGGATCCGAACTTCGGAACGAGTAAAAGGTTTTCTTAGTTTTCTTGTTTCTGTTCTTGTTTAAATAGTTTGTTAGTAACTAACTAAGTTAAGTCGGAACTAACTTCTATTTTAAAAGAAAGTAACAGATAATTAATATCTTGATATACGAACCTTGTTAGTGCGATGTTGTTCTAAAAATACACTCCATATTTCAATAATATCATATCACATCTAAAATTTTTGAAAATAATCATATTTCTTTTTATTTGGCATCCATAACTGCTAACATTTCATTCGATAAGTATTGCCAGCCATAAGTAATAACAAATTAACTATATACTTGTGAAGTTTTGTTTTCATGCCTAGTTTTTTGGCTTCACGAGTCAAGCAATTGCGGAAATGAAAGTAACCCCCCCCCCCCCCTTTATCTTTTAGTTCCCTTTATCTTTTAGTTCCCTTTATCTTTTAGTCCCCTTTATCTTTATATTATTGAATACTTGCGATAGTGCTTTGATTGCTGCTACTTCATAATCCAAATGTACAACATGTGGTTTCCATTCCGGGATTTGGCTTTTAATCATTTGTAACATTGTATACGACGCAGGGGGACCACGAGTCTGGAGGGGATTTTTCACTTTTGTGGGACATGAGAACGTACGCTAGTGGTTTAACATTTGTCGTTTCATCACAACTACCTAGGTCGCCATGTATAGTTTACAACCTTCGATCACAGAAGTATACAACTGACAAAAGGGTTTTGGGCATAATTGGAATGTGCCGTCTATAAAATATTGCTTCACAGTTTTCATCAGCAACCGTGATTTTTTGTTGCAATTAATTATTATTTTTATTTCACCGTCATAATAATCTGCTAAAATATTCTCCAGAAATTTGTACGGTATTTTAATCTCGGAAAAGTCATTAGTACGTATTTTATTGGCCTGGGCATTTTTGTGAATTTTGCGATACATGGTAATTTTTTTGTTATTGAATTAGAGATCGGGTTACTGTTTGCTATATCACGAATTTCCAGTCTATACACACGTGGAGCAGGCTCCCTACCTTCGGCAGTCCTTTCCACATGCTTGTTGATAACAAGTTCAACCTCGTTTTGTGTTTCATTTGCAGTACAGGTATGATTTGTAACTTTCAGGATAGTTCTTTCATTCTGAAATAATATTTACACCATTAGTAACCATTATGAATGTCTGAACACCAGACCTTTCGAATTTCCCCATTATTATTTTGCGGGGGAATTAATTCATACTTACTTCTGACAATAATACATAGATATTTAATGCATTACTTAATGCACTCTGCATTGGTTTTGATGCCGGAAAACACAAGATATTACATTGGCAATTTTAATTTCTTATATCAGATTCAGTTTGCGTAGACTCGTTTTTTTTTTGTTTTCGTATTCGTTTGTGTTGTGTTAATAAGTGTCGCTTAACTTCAAACTCGGATAAATCCAACTTTAAGAATTTTGAAGATTTTTATATCAAAATAAAGGTAGAAAAAAAGCGTTTTTTTTTTGTCAGATCTGTTCAAATCCGCACGGTGTTTTGAAATCAGTACATTTGTTCAAAGTTGGATAAATCGTTAGGACAGTGTTTTTCAAATTAAGGTAAGTCCATCCCGGCCAATTCATCAACATCATCAACGGCCCGTTACAGTCCACTGCAGGCTAATTAGCGAACTGCAATTATTCAATATGACTGTCAGATTGCGGTATTTTTTTTTTAAATCTAAATAAATCCACGTGCATCAAATCCACTCCTAGTTTTTTCAAAGAAAGACATATTCCGTTAAAGTATATCAAATGAAGATAAATCTGAACTAAATGTTAAGTTTTTGGGAAAACTTACTAAAATTTTGATTGACAGGATCATTCTTTACATAGATTGTTGCCATAATAAAATATTGTTACCCTTCCATTCTTTAAATTATGGTCAGTAGAGGATTTTTCTAAATAGTTCTTAACAAGGTAAAATAGATTTATCTGAGTTTGAAGTATGTCGGGTGTAGAATTCTGGGATCTCAGTTGTGACTGATCTTCCGGCATAAAAATGAGAATTCATTATTACATTGAGTCTAAAATGTTGAGTAAAAGACGATGGACTGTACAAAAATAAGAATGTATTGAGAAAATAACTAAAAACACGCAAAAATATTTTATTTATTTATTTTATTTTATTTTATTTAAGAACAAACAGTCATTTAATAAATACAATTATGTTTTAGTATAGACCTACAGTTCCCTAAATTGTTAAACATACATTTACTGTTAAAGCAAGAAATACAGGTAAGGAACAAAATCCTTAATCTAATTGAAGTAGTTTCTTTTTGAAGCAATGCAAAGAATTATTCAAGATATCAATATCTTCAAATTTGTCATCGTATGATTTACATGCTCTGCTAATAAAACTATTGGTAACATAAGAACGTCTACTTTTTGCTAATGAAAATAGATATTTTTTACGGCAATTACGCTCCCGTCTGCGAGGGATCCTGAATGAGATATCGTGTAGTAATGCTGGGGCATCAACAAAGCCATTAATAATTTTGTGTAGGTAAACAACATCAGCACAGTCGCGTCGATGATTTAATGGCACAATATTATGTTTTTTCAAAGAAGCCTCATAATTAACATGATAATTATCAGTTCTATAATCAAGAGATTTTACGAATTTTCTTTGATTTTTTTCTAATCTGTCTTTGTGTATTTTGAAAAATGGATGCCAGACTATGGAAGCGAATTCTAGGTGGCTTCGTACAAAACTGTTATATAATATTTTGTAAGTCAATATATTTTTGAATGGTTTACCTACGCGTAAAATAAATCCAAGCTGCTTGTAGCCCTTACTTACAACACGATCTATGTGCGGCACAAAGGTGCCATTATAACACCTAAATCCCGAATTTGCGATACTCGCGAGAGGCTTACTCCACACAATCTATAATCGAATAAGAGGGGGTTCTTCTTTCTTGTAAAAGTTATTACATGACATTTATCAGGATTCAGAAATAATTTATTTTTCTCACAATATTGATTAAATTGCAATAAATCCCGTTGCAAAGTTATACGAAAGAGAACAAAAGGGTTATAAACGTCAATGACAGCAGAAAAAAACCAAAGTAATAAAAAACTAAAGCTACAGAGTCTGCAACATCCACTTCCTGGTGCTTCCATTTTAATTGAGTAGCCACAAAAAATAATATAATAAAATCAAAAAATATTTTTCCATAAAATCCTAAATACCTACGACAAAGACACTTAAACACGAAAACTGTTAAAATAAACAATGAAGTTACAAATACCAAGAAAGAGATTAGGTGTATCAAGTTCGTATATCTACATAAGCAGAAACCATCTTGCAGAAGGAATCGTCTAGCAGAAGCAGGGTTCTTGAATGGAGACCACGCCTCGGGAAACGTAGTGTGGGACGCCCCCCTGCCATGTGGACTGATGACCTGAGGAAGGTCGCAGGTGGTGGCTGGATGAGAAAAGCGGGTGATCGTGCGCTATGGCGTGCCCTTGGGGAGGCTTACGTCCAGCAGTGGACGGCAATAGGCTGATTGATTGATTGAATAATTGATTGAATCTGGAACCGAACAAAACAACCGAACTACTGAGACGAGAGGGAAAAAATCGCAATGTATTACGAATGAACGAATTACGATACACGAGCGTGTATTGATATTTGACACATATTTATTGATTACGTAATACTATTTCTTCTTCTTCAGTTTCATCATAGCTTTTTTATTAAATGACAATGACAACGCTGAAAAACAGCGTTGAGTTGTGGTTCCTATTTGCTGTGAACTACACTTCAACTTATGCTGAGCTGTAGCCTTTTTACAGCACACCGTTAAAATGAGACCACTTGCAGTGTACGCTTTGCACATCCTGCGATTTAATTCTTTCTTTGTTCTATTTATTTTTGTTATTATTATTTTCTGCCGGGAGTATTTGCGTCGGTTTTTATGGTATTGCCATTGCACTGGTGTGAACACTCCCTAGTAATACGGAATCTGCCGGCTTATCTGTGAAATGAAAGGCGGCGCTAGTAGTGTTATAAAATTTTACATTTCCTTAGTAATAGTTGTAGTTCCAATTTTGGCCATTTTACAGATACGATGGTAGATTTGTGTTTGGAAATCGATCGGACGCTCGATTGCATTGATTGTGTCTGTCTATTATTATGTTATGTACCTGTCTTGTTTTTTGTTTAATTGTTGTTTACTGTGTGCTGTAAATAAATGTATTCTTATTCTTATTCTTACAATCAACAACTTATTTTACAATGTCTCACTTCGTAAAAGGTGAATGACCTCAGGGCGATCAGCTGTGAATCATGAGTTACTATTCATATTAATAACGATACGCGCTTTTGTCAAAAAATCTATACCTACGAGTAACAAGGTGTCGTCGTTCCGAATCGCGTGCGGACAAATTACATAAGTAATAGGTATAACCCAACCCTCCAGTTTAACATTTACATACGCAAGTTTTACCTCCTTGCCGTGCATTACACCGTCGTCGGCGAGTTTGACCTTCATGACGTCACTACGAAAAGGATGGTTATTCCTTTGAAGTAGGTCGTAAAGAGAGCCTGCAACACTACGCTTCGCCGCGGTATCAGCCAATCCCGTACCCCGTTGTCCGTAAATCTCTATATTTATTTATACAGGATGTCCTTCGAGATTCGCCTCGCTCACAGAATCACACGTATCATTACTATAAACACGTAACATGATAGTGATATCATGTTACGTGTTTATCACACGATATCACACGAAGTGTAAACAGAACACCCGCCGCGTGCACTTTTTTCTGACACACGGTTCGACAAACTATCAGTTATTGGCAATCAAAGTGTCGAAATTATCCGTAGGCAAAGTGTTAATTGACAGCAATTCGTTAGGTAGCATGTTATCGTTAAATAGTCAATCAGACATAATATTATTATTATTAATCATTTAAATATCATCGGCAGGCAAAGAGTTAACTATCAGCAGGTAACGAGATTAAAGACGTAACATGGGACGAACGTGGGATGGACGTAGTAGGTAACATGTTAGAGTTAGGTAGATGGTCAAAACAGGCGTTATCAAAAGATGCAGTGGATGACAAATCATTAGCGGAAAGGTTATTGACCTTAGCGCGTTAGGAATGGGCGCTTTTAATTTCTTATTTTTTTAATTTTAGCTGTCACTTTTCCACTAGATATCTGTTTTATTTGGCCATAGTGAGTTTTAATTTAATTGTCAAATTGAAGTTTTTTTTAATACAATTTTATTGCTCTGGGTACAGGCTATGGTACCATGATGGCAGTGTTGCCGCGACACAAAATTTAAAGTCCCCTAACAAGTAAACCCTGTTGGATTTTATGTGACATGTGACATAAGTTATAAAAAAATATTATTTTTTATTACATTTACTTCTAAACTTTATAAATTATATAAAATTATTAAATAAAAAAACAGTGCGCTGGCGAATGACATCTGAAACGTCACAATCATAAACTGCGCCCGAGTATTTACTTGAAAAATAAAGATTGGGGTGCGTTTGGATTCAACCGTGTTACAAACTGCATTTGCAACCAAAATAACCTTCATTACTTTTCTATTTCCGCAGATATTTATCAACCCAATAAAAAAAAAACTAGTTTCACGTTAAAAATGATTATACTATACTCGTTCACGTTATAGTTTAAGCAGTTTTATTTCTCTAATCGGCTTTGCGTAAGTTAATATAAACTGCGGCACGTAATTTTAATTTACAAAATGAGTTTCAATCCACGTGAACGTCGCGGGCGCGTCAGAATTTCATTTAATGCACAACTTACTTCCTACTTAATTTAATCGTGTTTCAGTCCATAATTTAATACTCATCATAAATATAGTTCTTACATGTTAATTTGATTTTGTATTTAACTATTTTACTCAACAAACGAGTAGTGATATGTTCATTTAAGAAAAAATACATTTAATAATAATAAGGCATACGGGTTTAGCAGTGGTTTATATCGCCTTACCGTCGTAGCTAAAATAAAACAAAAGTCCTGGTCATGATTGCATTACCACCGTATCATTAAAAATAGGAGAACCATCACTGCTTCCACACCTAAACTAAACTATTTTAATGTCATATTGCGTACGAGTAAATTTCCAGAAAAAATATCTTGTAGAGAAAGGTGATAAATCGGATATCGGTAATTACAGGCCGATAAGTCTTGGCGCACATCTCTACAAGACATTTATGCAAATATTAGAACACCGAAGATCTGGTTTACTCGACCTAGCCCAACACCCTGAACGATTCAGCAACCGTTCGAACAAGCTGGATTCCGCCTCGTACTCTACTACGGACCATCTTATTGAAAAATGTCAGGAATTTTAACTACCTCTGTATCTTGCATTTATAGATTTCTCTGAAGCCTTTGATAGTTTATCACACCGATCTATATTTGAAGCATTGGAAAATAAAAATATCCACCCTACCTATATCAATTTATTAAGAAATATTTACCAAAACAGTACAGCTTCTTTATAATTACAATTCACTGAACCGATCTTTCAGATAGAAAGACGCGTGAAGCAGGGCGATCCGCTGTCTCTAAAGCTTTTTACGAGTACGCTAAAGAAGGTATTAAGCTTGCTCCGAACTGGGAAAACAAGAGCATTAGCGTGGGCGAAGCGAAATTGACAAACCTTTGCTAAGCTTTGCAATAGCACCGAACACCCGGTTGATATAGAGAGGGTAAGAATTACATATGTCCATGAATACATATACCTTAGCCAGATAGTATCTTTCCAGACCAGACAGGTCAAGGAAGTCGAAAGAGAATAGAGAACGCCTGGAAAAGCTATTGGTTGATGAAAGAACTATTTAAGGGAAACCTTCCCATTACGCTCAAAAGAAAACTCATGGACATGTGCGTGCATTCTTCCAATTCTCACACAGACTTGGTCTTTGACTGACATCCAGAAGTCCAAACTCAAGGTTTGCCAAAGGGCTATGGAGCGCAGTATTCTTGGTAGAAGATTGATGGACAGGATACGCAACATCACCCTGCATTTAAAAACCATGATCGTGGATGTCCTCCAAAAAGCGGCAAGATTAAAGTGGCACTGGCCGGTCACGTTCTCCGCATGCCAAACACACTATGGGCCAACAAACAACCAACTGGGCTCCCGATGGGAAACGTCGTCGTGGCCGTCCACATAAGCGATGGCGAGACGAGCTTGACACCTAGTAAGGAGCAGCCCAGGACCGAGACATGTGGAGAAGTGAAAGAGAAGCCTTTGCCCAGCTTATAGGCTATTGATAACAATAATAATAATCGAAAAAAGATTAAAATTCAGTGGGGCGGGGTAGTTAGTTCGTGGGTTCAACCTAGGTAGGTTCAACTGCCGGCAGTTTAGTAGCATTATTTCTGCATGTGCGTCGCAATACTTATTGCACTTTCGTTCATTTGTCGCCTCTGAATCAGTTGTACTTAAGCCAGTACCATTGATGGTACAAATGGGACTAATTGTCGTGTTTGAAAGTCTTTTGCAACAACGCATAATCACTCTAACATCACTTTGACTTTATAAGGCTTCTTGCGAGCCGTCTGATCTGAAAGTGCCATGGCTTGCTATGGATTCGAGTTTATTCTTTTATCGTTACAGCAAATAAGAGATATTAAATTCGTCAATTCGTAATAATGTTTTCGATTCGATGGTCGTAAATAAAGTCCAAAAATGACGGACAAATTTACAATACTTATTATTAAATATATTTAATTGAGATAAATGTTAGCTTGTTCTTATATTTTTTTCACATACGAACCCATTCACTGGAGGTATACGTCTTGCTAATAACGAAAAAAAATTAAGGAAACCATTAAAAACAACAATTTTACTTTTTAAAGCCTCGTGTGCTGCCAGGTGCCTTGCCATCTAGTATTGGCGCTCGATAGTCCACTATCGAAAGAGCTATCGATAGTTTAAGCAAAAACCGTAGTATCGATACATCAATTCGGTAGATGATTTGGGAGTTTACCATCAATTGTGAAACTACCCATTTTCCGGCAACAACATTGCTATCGTCATTAATCTAAGATATTTTTACTTTTTGATCCTAACGAAATGTTTTTATTTATTTTCAGGTAAGTACTGTTTTTCTATCCGGTGGTAAGTACAGAGCGGCGTCGACATGATAGATATGGCCGAACGGGGCTGATTGTGATAAACGATGACACGAGGACAACGCCACGTCATGAGCACCGGTACGTACCTTACAGCTACTATGTTCATGTAACCTTATAACCTTTTGACTAATGGAAAATAGTCAAGCCTCACATCAGTTAAAATAAATCCGACTATTAGAATTCGACGAAAAGTTTATACATCAAAATTAGATTTTAAGCTTTGCACCAAATTCACAATCATAGAAAACTTTCCATTCGAATTTAAGCAGAATCCGTCTTCTAGTTTATAATATCCACGTTGTACAACCAATTAGGACACGTGAGTTTCCATTTCACAAACAAAGCCGCCGAACGATCAAAGGAAATTATTATAATAAACTTGCCTCAAAAGCAGATATCTAGCAATTGGAATCAAATCATTGGCAGTTTACTGTAACGAAAGAAATTAACATATTTCTATAGAAATGTGAACACAAAACCTACCTAGAAAAAGATTTACTTCAATTAATTTGTATTGGCAATCAATCAAAATCAATCAACGGCCCGTTACAGTCCACTGATGGACTATGAGCCTCCTCTACTTAAGTGGAGGGTTTTGCCATAATCTTCACGCTTGGCAGGCGGGTTGGAGATCGCAGATTAAAAGGTTACTGTATCAGAGAGCGCTGCTGCCCGTTCCCTGTTCAATGTGAAGTCCCTAAGTCGCCTCTTACGACACCCACGGGAAGAGTAAGGGTTGGTGACAAATATGTATTCTACTCTGCCATCACCACACGGCGTATTGGCAATACGAGTTGCATTACATGTTTTATATAATCCGATGTGCAAGCGTGCACTTCGCGGTAAAATATTGTTGACAAACTGCAACTTTGGAGCGTACCACCACCGGCGCAGTACAGCTGCATTTTCAACTTCACTTCGAGATATTCGCGTAATCATCATCATCATCATCATTGGCCTTTTCCGTCTTTTCAGACGTTTTAAGCAGCGTCATAAACGGTCTCATTGCACCGGGTTCGTGGCTGTACAAGCCGATTCGAGAGCGGCAGAGACGACCGCATTTTGGGCACTTGTCTTGCGAGTCATGTAGTGCGGGAACTTGTTGGTCTCTGTGTCTTACTTCACGCTTATCGGCTAGCTGTTAAAACCATGCAGCGTCATGGGTAGTACGCCCTTCAATAATGGGTTTTCGCCTCTCTGGTCGACCGCTAGCCAGGCTTTCCCAACGTTTAGTGTCGCGTAATACTCGTACCTACGTACAATTGGTATATTACATACCTATATGAAGGGTACAGGGAGAAACATGTCTAGACACAAAAGTAACTTCACGAGATATCGCGTTTTGAAAGTTTGTAACGATGCAATTTAATATGTTATTTTCGTGTATAGGATTTTTTGAAAGTAAAATATAAAAGATATATTAATACTTACATCTAAAATAATAGTTCATTGAAAACACTACATTTTGAGGTATTAATTCCCATTTATAAATTAACGGACTTGACATGATTTTTCCCTGTACCCTTCATATTATAGTAGAAAAGTCCGTGTACTTTTAAAAAGACGCATTATTCACATTTTTATGTTTTATAAAAAGAAGCTGCAGCGGCTGGATTTCTGTTCATCGCAATTATCTCCACGTAGTGCTTCAAAGCGCTAGAAGTTCTGTCTGTGTTATATTGCTACTTAAAAACTTTGCAGAAATTATGCCGAGCAAGTTTGGCAGTTTGTTTTTAGTAAACGGCATATCTCATGTTTAAATTATTTTAGAAGTTTGTTTGAGGAACAGATGATTTCTGCTGCTTACAGCTTACTAAATATCGCAAAAATAGAGTAATTAAGGCGCCGACATACTAGTACAGCAAAACGAAACGACAGAAGAAACTTAATACCACTAAATTGTGAAGAACCCTATGATAGGAGGAACCCTATTTAATTTAAAGAATTCTTTTTGCCGCGCACTATAAATAGGCCTACTTTTTCTCATTGTTATCGTAGATATAAAAGACGTTTCTTTATTACAAGAATAGAATAGCTTTGGTATATCCAGATATACTTTTCATAATTTAAAAGTGGGACAGGAAACTAGGGTTACCTGTTAGTCGTATTCTTATCGATCTTTCCGACGCTTTCGGTTAACTGACCGGAAAACCGTCAAATTCGCGGTCGGATAAAATAGCTATCGGCCAAAAGAGCGAACGGTCGAGTTCACACATTTTCTAAACCGCTAACGGTCAAAATCCTTTCGAAATCATAATTGTAATATACCCAATTTTAGTTGATAATATCGAAGACGTCATAAGACTAGCCTCAATCCTTACCTGCTTACTAAATTATAAACGCGTAAGTTTGGATGTATGGATGCTTGTTACTCTTTCTTAAATTTGGAATAGAGATAGTTTGTAACACATAGGATATTCTTTACGAGAAAATGTTTTATTCCCACGGGAAAATCTTACGCAACGCGAGCGTAGCCGCGGGCGGACGCTAGTACTACATTTTGCTTGAATATTGGATTTATCAGTAAATACACATATAATTTTTTTTAATTCCCTATTTGACAATCCTTGTTACCTGTATTGCAATATTTATTTTAGGATTTGTGTGCGGTGTGTGTTTTTTTGTCTTCTTTTGACTCAGGTGTATGGCTGCAAAATTTTATTTTAAATACTATTATAAATTCTTTAAACATATTTCTTGTCAATTAAACATTTAGGACACTTTAGACAGATCATCAAAATGTCTGTATATCTTTAAGGCAACTGTAGGTTTATAACCTAATTTATTATTTTTGTATGCTTGTTTGTAAGTAACCGTTTGTTTACCAATAAATAATAATAAAAAATAATAATATCAGTAACCGATTTTTTAAATACACAAACGATGCTTACTTATATAAAAACAGTGTAAGCAAGCTACTACGTTTTTTTTCAGTAAAACATATTTTTACTAGTACTAACGAAACGTGTGGTATTGCTACTCAATAGTTTTGATTGAGATTCAATCAATATCCTAATTATCGACCGTCGGGCGTCACTATAGGACAGGTATTTCAATTACACTAATTGCGAAGAATAAATAATAATAATAAATAAATATGTGGGGACATCTCACACACGGCCATCTGATCCCAAACTAAGCAAAGCTTGTACTATGGGTATCAGACAGCTGATATACATTACTTAAATAGATAAGTATAGGTACATACATATTCCTATAAACAACATCCGCAGTAGATAAACAACATCCAGACACAAGGCAAGCACAAGTGCTCATCACGGCTACGGGGCCGTCTATTGCTTGGAGATCTAAGAAAATGTCGAACATTTTCTCAATAATAGAAATGTCTTAGTGTTTTTATATAGTTTAATCTTACCTCTCAAATAGTAGACGATGGTTCTATTCTTGATAACATTTCGTAAATAGGTTTCATTCGACTCAGTAGGTAGAGATCAAATTAAGAATACAGAAACAGTTAATTTTATCTATTGACCTGTTGAAATACTAGTTGTTGCGTCTAGGATCATGGAGGTTGATATTTTTTATTGTATTTTTTTAACCCATGTTCCTTTTTGATAATTATTTTAATGACGGTCTAAACACCAGATTTGATTATACTCACTTTGTCAATACAAACAACTCTGTCTGTGTTGTGAATATAAACTCAATTAAATTGCGGGTAGAAGTGCATTGTACAGGGAGGTTTACGTGTCTAGGTATATAATGGAGCTATTTCCGCAGCGGTCTCAAATCCGATTAGGAATCTGCGGTCCCGTTATTAACACGATGTGTAGTTTGTAATACAGTTGGGAAACAGAAGTTGTTGGAGCAAAGTGTTGTCATGTACCGTACCAGGGAACCACTAAAAGCAGGTAAATTATTTACCACACATAAGTGCTCGCCTCGGCACTGCACACAGGTATATGTATAAATAGTTCTTTATACAACGTGTTGGTTCGGAACAACCTCGGACGGTAACTCGACTCATGAAAGCAAATATTTTTTTTTCTCATTTTGTATGAAAGCTAAATTGATTTCGCGAATTTCTGAAATTGTAGAACACAAGTTGTTCAGTTTCATGGGCTCAATTACCTGAGAGGTTTTGTGTTAAAAGTGACACTGTTTTTTTTTTTCTCTCTCTAGTTTAACTTTATATTACTCGTATAAGCGATTGAGATGAGAGCTTTGTTTTATCGGCCTTATTACTTGTTAAGAGCGTCGGTGGTACTAGCTGCCTCTCGTCCGGGAGACGTGGGTTCGATCCCCACCACGTACCAATGTGTTTTCGAATTTCTTATACATATGTACGTTTATTTGACGCTCTTACGGTGAAGGAACACATCGTGCCTGCGATGAAATTCAAAGGTTGTGTGCGAAGTCGACCAACCCGCACTGGCTCAGCGTGGTCAACTTAGGCCATATCGCCCTAATTCAGGGTAGCTTGAGCCCCTCGGTGAGGACGTGCTGTTGATGATTATACTTGTTAGGCGTAATGACCACGTGCGATGGTATCGAAGCTCGATGGCTTAGCGTACTTACTGATGCACGATAAACTCTATTATGCAATAACAGGCAACTTTCCATCACCTGACCAGACCAGCAGTGCTCAACTGTCACGATCGTTGCTTTGTTATATAATACTGAGTCGGAAGAGCTGCATTGCCCGCACTGCTGTGGCCGAGTTCGCATTTGGGGACGTATTAGTCAAAGTCAGATTTGTGACTTCGAAATTCGTACGTGTTTGCGATGATAATAATAAATAGCCTGAAATTAATAGACCTAAAAACACCCTTTACATCTCCCTGCAGAAAGCCGCCATTCTAATTAACTGCAGGATTGTGAGAAAATTCATACAAACTGATGAAAACGAAACTTTTAGCCAAAACACCTGCATCTTAATATTATATTATACATCACACAAGTGCAGACTTACTTGGTTTTGACTCGTAAGATGCAAGCTTTATGAGTTACGAATATGCTGAGATGATATAAAATTTACCAAAAATAATAATAATATAATAATATCTTTATTACAACAAAAAAATAAAAGTAAAAATGTAAAAATAAAACAGATAAAAACAAACACCAAACAACATTATTATGATTAGCCTGAAGTGTCCCACAGTAGGGCAAAGGCCTCCCTCGCCTACTTCCACTTATCCCGATCCTGGGCCAAACTTTTTCACTCGCCACAGTAGGCAACGAGCTCGTCTCGCCATCTCTTGCGGGACCGACCACGACATCGAGCTGCGTTCTGGGGTTCTGACTGTTAGTCTTCTTAGCCCACAGTTCGTTAGGCATTCGGGTGACGTGGCCAGCCCAGTCCCACTTTAATTGGGCGGCTTTCTGAGCTAACATTTAGCATTAATAACATTATCGTTTCTCTTTATCTGAGAGTGTCATTATCAGCATGATGCATCTTGGTCCAATGTTTAAAAAAGTCGTTATTTATATCATCAGCAATATTACATAATATGGAGTTCTGACTTTCATGGATCCGCTTCCAAAAAGAAGCATATCGGGAACGAAGAATGGCAAAAAAATCAGAGACCCCATTGTCGCAGAACATTTCTTTAGCGCTAAAACAGCGAGGCAGTCTGAGCAACGTGCGAAAGGCGTCGACAAGGCAAAGATAAAATATAAACGTATCTATATTATTAACACATTTATCGCATTTTGTCTTGTTTTAGTAAGATAATTTTCTTTATATCTAGCGTCTATTTTAAATAGACTCATTTAAACTCTTTCAAAATATGTTTCTCTACTTGTATTATTCCTCCAAGTTTTATACAAGTTCTCCTCAGTCTATTCGATAGGCATTTAAGAATATCTTATCCAGCTCTTACACGAATTTTACGATTCTGTTATTATAAAAACAGAATTCAGCAAGCTCACTGAAAAAATGTTCGGTTTAAAGTTTGTCTATTTTTAACAAAATGTGTGAATTAAATGTCTTTTTTCATCTACGAGTAATAAAGTGTCTTCCTACAATCCCAGTTTATTTTCGTTCAAGATAATTTGTTTGTGGCATGAGCTAAAACATCTGGAATAGAATCTCCGGAAGTTTCTAGAATACTAAACTAGTTGCTAAATAAAGTTACTGAAATCGGTAGACTTGTGCGTAATTAAGCACGGCCCGGACCAGTTAAACTATACCAAAATAGTTTAACTGTGTTCGCTTGGAAATAAATCAACAAAAATACGTGTTGAAAATAAACTTTAATAAAAGCAGACGTCAAACGTCCAAGAGATGTTAATACCTGTGAGCTTCGCTTTGTTCCCGAGCTGTGTCGAAAACGATCCAGCCAGTTTTAGCGAATCACTATACCAATAAATTAAATTAAAACACGTGCTGTTTTTCGAGCTTCAATAAAACTCTCTTCCTAGATAAAGACTTTCATCTTTATTCAACCCGAGTGTGGGTAGAGCTTTGAAATGTAATAATACCTATACGTCGCCTTCACACCTTGACTGAGATATCTAAAAATATAGCTGCAATTCGACCGACATTTAAAATAAAGGTAAAGGTAGGTTAAGGTTATTTGAAGTAAAATTTTACAGAATAATTTTATGAAGTCAAAGCTAGCTAATAAACACCAAGGGTGAAAAAAGATTTTCTATGATTGGCATGTTCACTACAAGTGTGCGTTCTTTGTAGCAAAGAACGACCTTGAGAAATTGCACAGCACTCGTACATCTTCAAAACTTATACATACAGACACGTCTCTTACGGCGTGAGCAGACCCTCGGGTATTAAGCCTAAAATAGAGAGTTTGAACTGTTGATGATGATCCTGCAGAAAACTGTAAAAGGAAGTGACCACTTCGACGCCAAAAATAATAGAACTACAGTCCTTTACCTCAGTCGGCTTTTGCGAATTGCCTTGGAAGAAAATTTTGCTGGCAAATTTTGATTTTACTTCACTCTCTGATCCAACAAGGAATATATGCAGGTTGTAACCTGATGATTTAGGAATATTTCTCTTAGTTCGCAGTATACGCTATTGTGTCGTATTTTTTCGTAAAAGCTGGGAAAGATCTCTATTCGTCTGTTTTCCCGGTATTTGCTTTTTTACTTCGTGGCCAAATGCGAACCCAATCACGTGTCGGGACACGCAAAGTGTAGGGTACAGTAGTTGTCCAATAGTACTTAGGTACCTGCTTAAGACAGTTAGCATTCATAAATATTCATTTAAAAAACATATCCAATGATACCTTACACTACTTAGATAAGGTAATCGTGAAAAAAAAAATAACCCCCACTTCACGTGTTCTTGAGGAATCCTACCAAAATTTTGAACTTTTCTGCCGAACCGTCGTCGGTTGTCCGCGCAATGTGCGCGCCCACTGCCTCTTAAGTCTCGCAATACTTCAAAGTACTTGCAACTTGTACACGTGTCTTGTCATTGGAATCTTTTCCTTTACTATGTTTGGGCATGTGTAAGCTTCTTAAAAGCAAAAGTAAATTGTAAAATAATGCTAACCAAATACCACTACGCTCCGCTGCTTGCTATGCTGCCGTATATTAAAGGTAACAAACCCGCAAATTGTGATAATGTTAGTAAAATAATGCTATTTATTTGCACATACTAAAGTTAGGGGAGGTACTATACAAGACGGCCCGTCTCAGTACAAGAGGAAGTACTCGAATAGTAAATCGCGGGTACCCTAGATGCCCGTACTAGAATGTATCAAATCGCAAAACTGACAATAGGGCGAACACTAGATGTAAACTTTAATTCGGAATCTCATTAACAGTATAAAAATAAATAAATAAATAAATAAAAGGTACAATCAAAGCCAACGCGGCTCTGGATCTAAGCTACATAAGTATGTGCAACAATAAGCCCATTTAAATCAATGTTAAATTTAGATAGTAAAATCATTGAATAGCAGTAAAAATAATTTTGTTAGTTCAAATTGTAAAATTTCGAAATTCTCGAAATTGTAGCGGTGAACGTGGGCCATGGAAATGTGGGTGTGAGTGGAAATAATTCAGAAATTAAACGGAAATGAAGCGCGCAAATGAAGTCGTCGTTTGTAAAAACTGTTCATACACTGCATCAGAAATGTTTTTCGAATTTCAAAACTGTACATAATTTTATTTCTGTTGCATTTTTCAGTTAGTTTCAGTCCAACTTTTAATGTTGAAAGTTTCCCGATTGAAAGCGTCAGCCGAAATGGAATACTATTTTATTAAAAGCTTCGAGTCAATATTGGCATAAAATAAAATATAATGCCAATATTGACTGACGTCCTTTATTTAGTTTTAGCCTTTTTGATTGATTAAAACGTGGTCTTCTGTAGGTTTCGAAATAATCCATTTTCGAATATTGTGTGTTTATTTCATTCCATTTTTATGTTGAGTTAATCAAATATCCGCAAAAATAAAATATAGGTGTTTTTGATTAAAACGCTACTTTCAATACGGTTTAAGTATTTCATTTGAAAACTCAAAAGATTTCTGAACTCTCACGATTTTTACACATTTTAAAACTGGTTTCATTCCATTTGTTTGTTGAATTTAAATATTTTAATCATCAAATGTTTAATTAATAAAATTCTTTGTGTCCGTTGTTTAACTTTTATAATAAATACAGAATGGCTTCTTTGTGGTCTTTTTAATTTTGTGATTTATTTTTTCCCTTGCGTGTACAAATATTATACTTTCTTGCAATAATTTTACTGTGTAAACCTTTAATTTCTGACCGTTTAGCGTAAGTTGCACACTTCCAAACTATACAACAATATAACTTCTGTATTCTGTATGCAGCGACAACGCTGGACACTTGTGGTCTTGAATTAATTTGCAGCTTGCAGCAGTTGCAGCCCTTGTCGGTAATTGGTTTGCTAGAACGGGATTATGTGCTTTGGAAGCTAGGCTAACCGCACTCTGACGTCACTGTTAGTCGCGTCAACGCGCACGCCCCGTACCGTACTAATCACGTGTAAAGCACGTTCCTCGGAATATACCTATAGTTTAAGTTAATATCGTAACAATAAATGTACTTAACGGTTTTAAGGAATATAGTATGTCATTGATATTCTTAGATGAAGCCTTTAAACAAAACTGTCGCTCAAAGATTTATTTAAAATACACATAGTATTTGAATGTAAATCCTTCTGGAGTTAAAAAAGATTGGTATAATGGTATTGAAATGGTATGGCAGTCTTGACGACTGATGCCATGCAGATCCGCTTTAAGGCTTAAATCCAACTTCAGGCGGAGCTTCAAGCCGAGATGCAAGCCAGGCTGCATCCTTCGTGCACTTAATACCCGAGGATTCTCTCGTCGAATATCGGCAGCTACTTCGCAGATATACCTGCTGCATCGGTGACCTTAATCCTTATAGCAAAGGGATATCCTATATTGAATTTGTTGCATAGTGTATAATTGTGTCGTCTTTACAATTATGTACAAAGTATAACAGAAACTTGAAACACCTGTTCGATTGCAGCTTTCTTTACAATAACTAATATTATAAACGCGAAAGTTTGTAAGTATGGATGTATGGATAGATGTTTGTTAATCTTTCATGCAAAAACTACTAAACGGACAGGGATGAATTTTAGAATGGAGATAGTTTGTACCCTGGATTAACACATAGGATACTTTTTACGGGAAAAAGTCTTATCTCACGGGAAAATTTTACACAACGCGAGTGTAGCCGCGGGCGGTCCGCTAGTTGCTTATAAACTTGGAAGTACAGGAAAAAGTTGGTTCTTAAGAACTTGATGTACCTTTATTATTAATACCCATTTAAGTTTTGCCTTTATCCCGGCGATTGCTCTGTCTACTGTATAAAACCGCATAGATTCTTTACAATATTATATATAAACTTGAGTAAATGATTAAACTGTCAGTTAACAAGAAATTGTTGCTTCCTAAGAACATAACAAAGCTTTATACAATGATTTTCCTGAATATAAAAATTAATGTTTTATCTTGAGTCTATTAAATTTAAATTAGAGTCTGCAATGATTATAGACTACAAGTCAATACGCCAAAGATTGTAACTTCATTAGCAAACTATACACCGAGAAATTTAAATGGTTGATTTTCGTTGAACGATGTGTTCAGTCCACTAAACTGAAGAATTTTCAGGAAGGAACATGGGCTGCAAAATAACAAAAAAATTACCCGTTCATACAAAACTGCACGGACACCTGATTAATTTACTATGGGGGATGCGATTTCTTTTTCATTTGTCGACCCACATTCCTTGGGAAAAGTTGTTATCAACCAATTGCAATTCACGGTGTATAATATAACCGCTCAGCTGAAGCCGCGTCCCAGAGAAATCGCGCCAAGTATGCGTTCATTCCCATCGGCCCCCAGATGTCTGCCACCAAATTATTTTAATTATTTGGAATTCACTTTATTTTGAGATTTATTTGATGAAATATAAAGCTGATAATTATGATCTTTCCAAACGTTTTCGACCGTGGCGACCACTTCGACTCCAATCGGGCGCAAACAGAACAAAAACGAGAGTTTGCGCTTGGTCGAATAACTCTGCAGCCCAGCAGCTGCCACACGCTGCTGGCCGCACGATATGGGTTCAAACGTTCACAAAACGGATATTTGTTGGACAAACGAGTTTTATTGAAATATCAAACTTAGAACATAGTAATTAGAAGATTCTTAACACTTTTAAAGGCTTCTAACAATTAAAATACATAAGATATACATAAGAATATCCGGAGATATTAAAGGTTGGTACAGTCTGATGTCTTGAGGTGGAATCGGTAAATTTTGATGAAAATGACAAAACCGAAACGGATAGATTAGAAATTTGAAAATTAATGATGAGACTGCCAGTACTTAAAATTACTGAATTGCCAGAAACAAATTAGCAGCAGAAGGTAGGATAGCAGTACTGCTACAACTCTATAAGTTGCGTGTTATTTACTCGGAGCCTCTAGAAGCGCTTCAATGTGCGCGAACCAACATTTAACATTGTATTTTTTATAGACCTGGTTATAACTACAATAAGGTATTTTTTTAACGTTACAAAGATTGAACTTGCACAAATTTCCAATTGATTAAAATGAAAACTAAATACTTAAATATTTAGCCCTATTATTTATTGTACCTAAATATTAAATCGAAAATGGCCTGAACTGCTTCGCGAAAAGAATGGTACGGCCGTGCCGCTTTTTTGCTCGATTTGGCCGTGCCCCCAGATAATTAGTAAACAGCGTAATTAGTAAACAAGGCACATTCTGTATTTTCAATAATAATAACCAAGCTTTTACTTATACTTAAGCCCGGAACAGAGTTTTTCTTCTGAATAAAGTTTTTTTTTTTTGAGTATAGAAAAACTGATTCATGATAATTTATTTATTTAGTTTACTCGTTTATATTTAATTTGATTAATATCTAGCGCGTAACTTAGAACTCTAGTGCTGGCTGAAAATCAGTGTTACAAGGTACTTGTTCTTGAGTGAGTACTTGCGACAAATGCTGAGTCCAGTACCTTTCCTTTCACGATGTAAACCTTTTACTATTACTATTTGTGTGTACTCTTCCATTGTGTTATGAATAAATTATTTTCTTTCTTTCTTTTTATAAAAAAGGAATACATTTAACTGGTGACTGCCATCTTGCTGATTAATGAACACAATTTTTATTTCTGTTTTAAGTGTCCCTTGAAATGTATTTTGTATTTTTTTTTCAAGTATCACTCAAATAACAAACAACAGTAAAGCACGTCTTTAGACATTTCTGAGTAATCTCGCCTTTTTAAGCGAAGCTTAAGTTGAAACAGTAATTACAGGCACGGTAAACAACACTTAGCGTATTTCTTTTTAAACAAAACTATTTACTTTATTCGAGAAATGTTAAATCCCAGCTTATACTTTCTCCGATAGAGTAATTATTAAGTTAACTATTCCATGAGTTCGTTTTTTGTATATCAGCTACAGCATCTAAGAAAAAGTGACAGACTGTCAATGCCCACCGAAGGGTCCGAGCCTACCCTGAATTAGGGCGATCAGGTCTCAGAAATTTTAAGAAATACTTAATTAAAATAAATTAATTTGACAAATTTTTTAAACATTACAAACATACTAGACAATACCAGTGTGCATTTAAGACTGGACAGCGACAACGTTCAATCAATCAATCAGCCTATTGCAGTCCACTGCTGGACGTAGACCTCCCCAAGCGCACGATCGCCCGCTTTCTTGTTACAGAGATTGCATCGCAGTGGATTAATGTGGCATGTATGTACTACTTACAGTTAGTGCGTGCTTTCTTGCTTGCTTGTGTGCAGGGCGGAGCGGAATAAAAAAAAACTGTACTGCCGTCTATTCTTTATTCAAAAAGAATGATGCAAACTAATTAACACATTATTGTTGATTAGGTACATAACACTAATTGTAGAGATAATTAATAACATTGAAATATGTAAATGATCTAGCCATTGTAAAGAGATGGACGTGAAGAGAGAGACAGAACACCAAAGTTTTATTTAATCTATTGACATGGCTAGTCAAAGGTAGTAATAATATACTGCGTAATGTATAGTGTAGGTAAAATATTTATAACATTTCTTTCATTAATTTTGACAGACGACAACGACAGACAGGCAGATGATGTCGCTGCAAAGCTGAATCCCATTCCATTGATGAAGCTGATTGAAGCTTACTATCGACGTTTTTACAAACCGAGTCATATAAAACATCATTGTACCGCGTATTCGAATGTGGTATGGTATAGTTTTTTTCTTTGGTATTCATTTGGTGGGGTCAAGTTTGAAGCGTAGTTACGTTTCTTGACTATAGATAAATTCGTTGACACAAGTAATAAAAAGCGGTGATCGTTCTCTGTTGAAAAAGAAAACTGCTTTTGTTCTATGTTTAATAACCGCACCGTTCTAGAAAATCATCATCGAGCACGAAAAATAAAATTTATGATATCCAATGTCTCTGCGTCAAATGAAAATTCGTCATTTGTATGACCATCGATTATGATTTTTGTAATTTGTCGTAGCACTTATTTTTCTTGGCGAGGGCTGTTCAGTATGATGGTCAAAACTAACGTATCCCAGGAAGTTAGAACGTGGACTGTATAAATGAATTCTTTAATAATTTTGTTAATAAAAGGTCTTGTATAGGTAAGTCTTAAAAATCTAGTTCGGGTTATTGTTTTAAAAAATGAGCAATCACTTTTTGTACCGCCGCACAACAGCCTCCGTGGCCGAGTAGTCGAGATTTCGACGCCCATTACTGAGGTTCCGGGCTCGATTCCCGGTGGGGACACTGTCAAGCAAAAATATTTTTGTGAGACTTTCCCTGTTTTGGTTAGGACATTGCATCACCTGATTGTCCGAAAAGAAAGATGACTCCAAGCTTCGGCAGGCTAACTGTTGGCCCCGGCTACTATCTAGTCGTTACACGAGCCAACTCAGAGGCCTTTGGCGGCTCCTAAAAACACTGGCGCCATGGTTTGAGAGTTGACCTTACAACCCACACGATGATGATGATGATGATGATGATGATGACCGCTGCCACCGTTGCTCCGTCGTCACGGGTGTCGAGAACCGAGGTCCTCGTTTTAGGGTATTTCGTCCGGATGATAATGTTTTTATGATTTTTGAAGCCCTTCTTTTACGAGAACAGATCAGGTCGCCATCACGACTCCAAAAACAATGGACAAGCACCACGTCAAAAAAAGTTTATGTAAAAGAGATTTCGACCGGTGTGCAAATCTCCTTCGACGAACTTCGGCCTTAGGCAATTGCGCCATTTGCAAGAAACAGTAAGCCCATAAGCCAGAACACAAGAGAACGTCCGTAACCTCATTATGTATCTTCCAGTCTTCTTTCACTTTTCTTTCTGGCCAGTCCAGTTACGGTCGACAAACTTGCATTTATTCAGGATAAAAAGTATCTGTTTTAAGTTATCTGTGGACCTCACGGAATCGTCGCAGTAATGGCGGCTGCTGCGAGCGTGTTACGTGTTAACTGCCGCTGAGACCGTAAAGAGTTAACTCCGGCTCTCCGGGTTTAACGTGAATCTTTATGCTCTTTTTGACTGCTTCTCGGCATTCACTTCACGAGATATCGGCTCACATTATAGATGTGGCTCGAGTGAAAGAACAGGGTGATAAGGTGGGCCAAGTTTCGTGGTCTGCATAGCGTACAACCTTTGTTTGAATTGGATATATATCTGAAGAAAAATAATTTAAAGTGTTTCTAAAAGGAAAACATAAATAAATTACAAATTAAAAATTTTGAAAAATCCCACGACGGATGTAAGAATATTTATAAAAAAGATTAACCTGCTCCGAAATGATACCTTTTGAATGCAAAAAACCGCAACTAAATCGGTCCAGTAGTTTTTGAGATAAATGGTAACAGACATACATAAACACAAACACACAACCTCTAACACCAAACGCATATACCGCCTAGTCGTCGTGGGTAAAAATGGTCCTAGTTCACAGAGAGTGATGAAAGGAGAGAGTGAGTGAGTGAATGTGTTGCACACAAAATAATGTTTCAAACGAGACCGTTTTAAATATTTGCAAGAACCAAGCTTATGTTTTCAATGTAAAATATTTTATCGTCACTTAAAAAAAAAAATATTGATGTAAACAAGTTCTATGACGTCATATTGCGCTTTTTTCTGGGCCTCCAAAGATATCTAAACTACATTTTTAATGAAATTCTAAGTAAAGTTTAGATATTTAATAAGAAGCAGTTTGAGCGAGCGCTGCTCGTTTGCACGCAGGGTTTTGATTTCATTCTTGAGTAAAACCACTTAGGAGTACTTGCTGTACTTAGTACTTACGAGTACTTGCTAGTTAATTGTCTTGAATAATTAAACTGTTACAATCCTCGTTGAGTAGTTAGTTATGAAGTTATTTATTACAGTAATTAATTGTTAGAAGATAAAGGCGTCTACAGATAGTTCGTGATTCTTGAAGTGTATTTTTGTAATGTTTTTGGCTCTCGAAGTGATGCCATAGAGATAATGCGCTTTTTTGTAGTCAGGGTGTCAAGGGCGCGTTTTTGTAAGCTGTATCTACAGCTCACATGTCAAGTCAGCTAGATATCCTATTATTAGTTACTGCATGTATTAAATGAATAAAACTACTTGTTAAAACTCATCCAAAGTCCAAAGCTGTATTAGAATTGGCGAAGTGTTCTTACGACCGGTCGTCTGAATGTATTGTAATTTATAAGACATTTTGTTTTAAAAAAGTATTTTTTAAATACAAGCCTTCAAATTAGCTTTGATGCATATCAACATCATCAACGGCCCGTTACAGTCCACTGCTGGACTATGAGCCTCCTCCACTTAAGTGGAGGGTTTTTCCATAATCTCCACGCTTGGCAGGCGAGTTGGAGATCACAGATTAAAAGGTTACTGTATCAGAGAGCGCTGCTGCCCATTCCCTGATGTGTAGTCCCTAAGTCGCCTCTTACGAGACCCACGGGAAGAGTAAGGGATGGTGACAAGTGTATTCTAATCTGCCGTCATCACACGGCGCATATATATATACGTTGTATTAGCTTCAAGTCTAATTGATAGCTTAATTAATAATGAAATAGCTTCAAAGCTAGTCTGGCTACTAAACTTTAGACGCCTAATTATTTTGCTCCAAAACTTGATCCCGATACTTGTTAAACAATTTCAGGTACATTTAAGTCTATTGTTTGATTATAAATTCCCACAGGCTGGCTTTTGTTTGTGATTTACAATACAGTAATCGTATTTAAAAAGTACTATCACCAGTTGAGGAGTTTCCGCTTTTATCTCGTACTTCCAACAAATAACTGATTTTATCAAAATTTTCATAAGTCTGTCTGTAAGGTAAATTCTATACAAAAAACAAATATTCGGTTGAAGATTTGCGGAGATATGACTAAAAGAATAAACCAATATCGACGCATGTGGTTACTGTTCGTTTAGGAGTTTCTACCTCATATTCCACCATCAGATAGTAACGAAATACACATGGACTATTTCGAAAGTGAATCCTACTAAATAATAATTTAAAAAAAATCGGTTTCGAATTGCCGGAGATATCGAATAACATACACACAAAAAATATACAGCCAAATTGAAAACTTCCCCTTTTTGTCTCCACGACATAATATTTGCTGAGTTCAATCGTTGTAAAGTCTAAATCGTCTGTGAATATAATAATTTAGTTTGTAACTTCTCGCCCATGCTACGCCGCCGCGCCGTAGCGCCTCTACGCGGTATGCTGCTACGCTGATTCGTAGCACGTAGCTCGTTCACGCATGGCTGACTCTTTATTAGAGTTGTTTCATTCAGTTGTGAACTGAGCTAACTAGTTGTTATGAACAATTCCTAGGTTCGGTTTGGGGCCCGGTCTATGTTTGGTTTGATTTGGTTATTGTTAACTTTATTTTCAAGCGTTCGTAGTGCTATCCAAACCCAGAATGGTTTTTATTACAAATATAATTTGTGCATCAAAAAGCATGTTTATGTTTAGTGCTTGTTCTGGGTTTTATCAGAATAGGTTACAGTCAGTTCAGAGGTAATTTTGAAAGCTTAAGTGGTGAGTCAGTTCAATATTATGAACATTTCTAGTGAAATATATCTTTTTAAATTAGCTGCAATAAAAATAAGATTCGGTTACATATTACAAAAGGTATTAAGCTCTATTTGCCTGAAACACAGCTATAATTTACACGGACATTTGCACCGGGCTCCTGGGAGATATTTAAAGGACATGAAAAGGACGGTTATGCAAATTTAGCGCTTTATATACAAGAAATGATATACAAATGCGGCGAGCGCGGTCCCGACGCTTTGAAGTCGGATTATTCTGCGGTTCTCGAAAGTACTAGTCTTGACTAGTTTTTTTTTCATGTGTCCGTGTGACTGATTTCTACGAGCGTTTTGTTATTTTGAGTGAGTAGGGTGGTCGTGAAAAGGTTGTTTAACATAGTTGTGGTAGTCGCAATTTTCTTCCAATAAATGTTTTTATTGCTTTCCATAGATTTTTACATTGGTGTTAAATCAAGCTAATGATTATTTGAAGTTTCTCTATGGACCTTGTTGGCAACTGGTAGCGTGACAAGAAAAATTAATATTTGCCATGAAAAACTAAAAATTGCTCATTGGTATCTTGCTGTGTTTTCGTTCGGAAGGCAAGTTAAGCCGATGCTTTGGGCTACAAGTAGTATCGCGCTTAGCCTGAAATTATTAGTCCGCTTGAGATCTTCAGCTTTACCACTACGTTCCCAACTTATTACAAATATAGTATGTGCTGTTGTGGTACTTAACAATTGGCTTTTATCATCCGTTGATTGTGGTGTAATATTTTTTATAACATCTTGTAAGTATTTAGTAACATTTTATATAATCTTCAAATTGTACTTGCCATTTTGATTGACCTTTTAAAAAGATGAGTTTCGAGGAACAATTACATAACTTAACACTACACTATATAATTTATACAGTTTGCTAGGAAATGGAAGCGTTTGTGTGCTCAATAGGCTTTGATTTATTTGGGCACTGAATTCCATATTCATTACGCTGAACGAGCGATGTGCGGAGGAGTTCGTCCTGCGTCCATTAATTTGATAACAAACTCGATGGAAGCTTACACATAAGTTTACCCACAGAACGCCACAAAGTGTTACAGAGCCCAAATAATATTGAGTTATTTTTATGTCAGTGCGCTATGTAAAGGTGTTTGTCATGATATACAACAACTTTTTTGAAGAGGAATGGGTCAAAAAGCAATGAATTTTATTTAAACCATGCCAATTAAACTATAGGTATAGCGTCGGTGGTCTAGTGGCTAGGGCCGCTGCCTTCCGTCCGGGAGACGCTGGATCGATTATACGCACCAATATGTTTTGGAATTTCGAATTCATATATACGTTTATTCGTCGCTCTTACGGTGAAGGAAAACATCATGATGAAACTTGCACACTCCTGCGAAGAAATTCAAATTTTGTGTATGAAGCCGACCAACCCACACTCGGCCAGAGTGGTCGACTCACCCTAATTTAGGATAGGCTCGAGCCTCTTCGTGTGGACGTATATGGGCTATTGATGAATTAAACTAGACATTGTTTCTCATTGTTGTTAAATGCTTAATTTTTCCCGCTGAGGCGTTGACCCTACCTAAATGGTATAAAAAAATGGTATTTGTAAAAAAACTATCAAAACCAAATAAGGTGTAATGTTGGAGCTATTAAAATTTAGTGTTATTTCAGTAAGAAGTAATTATATAGGTACTTACATATATAGGTGAATCCTAAAAACACCTTTTTAAGGATAGTCGTGTAAATAGAAATAACAATCGGTCAGAACCCCAAGAAAGAAACAAGTAAACAGTAAAATATACGTAAAATAACAAAACAAATTATGCAAAGCTTTAAGTTTTGTAATATTTTCCATGTTTCAAAACAATACAATTGTACAGAAGAGTTCAAAGTCAAAGTAAAGTTATAGTTCATTGTCAACGGTTGGATCGCGCTGAACTCAAAGCTGGAAATAACACAGGTCTCGTATTATAATACGATACGGGGTGCGAGCGACATTCTCGAGTCTATTAAACGGAGCGCTTAGGGGGCTGGTTGAGACTCTGCTAATTAAAGCCCTGGAGGTGCAAGTGCACTTATGCTGGTGACGTCATTTCAGTTCGCCCCTTGACTTCAAAAACAATTAATGGCGAGCATCGGTATGTGTACTCGTAGTAGTGGCTAGGGCAGCTGTCTTCCGTTTGGGAGACGCGGGGTAATACCTACCTCGTACCAATGTGTTTTTTGAATTTCGAATTCATATAGAAGTTTATTCGACGCTCTTACGGTGAAGGAAAACATCGCGATTAAACCTGCTCACTCCTGCGAAGATATTAAAAGTTGTGTGTGAAGTCGACCGACTCACAGTGGGCCGAATGACTAAGGCGTGATCGCCTTAATTCATGGTAGGCTCGAGCCCCTCGGTGCGGTCTTATATTATGAGCTGTTGATGAATATAATTCATTAAAACGTCACAGCGTCCATGAGTCTAATTAAATACATTAAAAAATATGTTTTTAGTAATTTTCAGCTTCGAACTTCGTTATATCGGTTCTTCCTTAATCAGATCTATCCTAGTATCAAATTGAATTCCCCGTTAGTAAAACAAACTCGGTCGCCGGAAGGAGGATGCGGGGGTTGCAATTGCACTGACCGGGATTCAGATATTTCTCAAGTCAATGTTTGATTTAAAACTCAAGCCATGTTCCAGTTGAACCATCAATGCCAATGACAGCCAATGGTACAAATAGTCCAGCGGCGTCTAGGTTACTGTCCAAATTTGTTCATCACCTTGTCAATAATTTAGTGTTCTCTTCTTCTCTTTTCTTGTGAAATGAGCGAGCATCATCCTTGTATCATCAGAAGTCGTGGAGCATCATCACAACAGAGTCCGCACATTGTGTAGTGAACTCGCCCAACAAAATGTAATGACGAAACTAAGAGATGTAACATCCAAAGGCGATTAATTTATTCATTAATTCGCAAAATATTATGCAAAGATATAACATGGTGCTTTAGATTTAAAGCATGTATCTCTGATTATCCTCACTTCCTTATTATAAACGGTACGTATGTATGGATGGATGTTTTAACAAAAATGTTGATTTTTCCGAGAGAGGGGAGCCAGGGACTCATAAGCACGGGGTTTCCTAGTTTGAGTTCCTGACTCTCACAATCAGTAACTACCGTTTGAACTTGTATTGTTGTATAAGGTTATATAAGGCTGTTCCAATGTTACCTAACTATACTGTTGTGGGAGCGAAATAAAGGTTTTTTTTTTGTAACCTGGATTGACACATAGCATACTTTTTCCGGGCAAAAGTCTTATTCCGCCGTGAAAATCTTACATAACGCGAGCGGACCGCTAGTTATATTATAATATTTTACATTTACTGTGTGGTGCAGAAATTAAGAATAATACAAAGTCGGCCGAGGTGATAAAACTAACCTTATTAGTCTTTAAAATATGGACAAATATCTGTGCTGGAAAAATCAACAAACAACTGAAACATAAAACAGAGGTTGAGAACTAAAATGAGATTGTGCCCATTTATGGCAAGATTAGAAATTTCTTCCAGGCTGCTGTAAATGAGACAAATTTAATTTTGTTCATTCTGACGTAAGCTTCTAAGCCCTGTTTGTTACTCCCCGGCATTTATGCAATATCGAACCATAAGAATCAACGCTAAGTGCACTTTCCGGTATGTACAGTCTAGAAAAACTGAACTTACGCCTTGAGGTACGCTATGGCTTCACAATAGGTGTTTTCGACTGTAACAAGGAGAAGAAAGCCCACAATGTTAAAGGAACATAAAGAGTTCTTTGCTCTCTGTGTATGAAAAGTGATTCCGTCGACGCACGAACATTCGCAATGCCGTATTGAGGGCGGAAGAAAAACCCATTTTATATTCTACCAAGGGAAACTTTTATTGTCCGACCGTTCTTCGTTCATTGAAAATTCATTTTTAATAATAGGTATTGAGAAAATACTTATTTTACTCGTAAGTTAAACTTTTCCTTCTTCTCAGGTAAAATACTTATTGAAGTTGAACTGGAACACAATACTTATTTCCTATTACTTGAGAAGTGAAAGAACTCGGAGAGGTTTCTTCTATTTATATCCCACAATTCTCGACTCGACAGAAAAATCTTTTATAAAAGCGAGCTTACGAAATTGTGTAAGGTTTAACGTAATTTTTATTATATTATTTATATTTTGGGTTATTAAGTATTGATTTAAAAGTCTGAATGGATTTTGTTGTTGATTTGTCCAATGTTGGCCATTGTTCACCAACGCTAGCAAACGTTTATAGTTTTAATTAATATGGCAATAATTTTGAATCAATCTGCAACAACCGCGTAATTTAACCAATACATATAATGATTGTGGGGTTAGCCAATCATTATCTGTGGGGGGGAAATGGAAAATGGTGGATGGACAGAGTTGAATTGGAGGAGTGCTAAGTTTTTAAGACGTGTAAAATAAAGAGTGGAAGTTAACATGAAGTTGGAATTACGACGGAAGACTACTTCAATTGTATCTGAAGTTTAATAGTAAAGTAGTTAGTAGTTTAAAGTTGTCTATGTCTAATATCGGAACCTATCGCAACGCAACTTAACCTTTATTCGGCTGTATGACCAGGACCTGTTAGCTAGATTGTATTTTCATTCAAACCGAAAGTTAGTGCTTTTAAAAAAAGTGTGAATGGGATCGTTCGGTTTATCAGGAACGTTCTGAAAAAGGGTCAAGTCAAGAATGCATCGAGTTTGTGAAAGTTAACACTAGAGGAGAATGACTAAAACGAATCAATTCGAGTTTGGTCTAGATAATTTAGAAGATGACCTTGTTTTGATACAGCTGGCTAAAGACTCAATATTTACCCTTAAGAGAATTCCCTAGAAAATTAAAACAATTGTTAGCAGATAAACAATTCTATTCAGTCAGGGAGTTTCTTAGTATAAGTTGACATCTGTATTGACATTAATTTATGATGGCCAAATTATTATTATATTGTTCTTATTAATAACTAGTGTTAGATAATATCATGTATAATTAAAACAAATGTATTGTATGTCGGACTTCGACTTAATGTTTGGACTCTATTATGACATTTCCACCTTATAAAAATAATATACCACATTTACGAGTATAGCAATTTCAATAAATTTCAATTTCTCACAGACTAAAGCCTAATCCTATATAAGGGTCATCTGATGTGCCTTATTTATTAGGCTCTTGTTGTTCTAGACTAGACTATATCAGTAAAGCGGGTTATCCAATAGGCTGCTGCGTTGTTCCGTTTGCGTGAATGAGATTTGCATATAATAAAGCAGAAGGATACAATTTTATACTCTGTATTAACACTTGGTTACATTTTACTGCCAGAAATTACTCCCAGGGGAAGAACTGAAAAATCGCGGCTTATAACTGCTTGTATACTTAATGTTCTAGATAGACGTAAATGTACAATGTTGCCAAACGTGGTTTTAGTGTGAGCGAACTCAAGCTCCCTCTAGGGATAAGAACGTGATTCTGTGTATTTATGTACGTACAGATAAGCATCTTGTGCAGTAAACTCTTCTAGACAATCTGTAGGAAAAGCGCTTATGTATTTAGAATGAAAGTGCATTGATTTCGAAAAACCTGGTGCGTATATAGCATCTAACTCGGTACTGTAGTGGGATATTAATACTTCTTCTTTATTGGTCTTATTTGTTTACAACTGGCAAAAGGTTTCCAAATTTAAGTTCGATCTCTGGTTCGCTTCCCTGCCAGCCCTCGACGTTTGATGCTTTCTAGTTCCGGCAGCCGAACGGGCCGTTGAGAACCTCTCGCTTGCTGATTGATCTCCTCTTTCCACTGAGGAGTGCTTCCCTTATAAGTCTACACTATCCCAGTTTATTAGATTCAGTGTATATTTTCTAGTTTAATAAATGCATAGTTGAGCTTTATATGTCTTTTTATTATTTGTAGACCCGCTACTGGTCTACATTCGTCATAGTACTAGTTTTGAACCTGCCATAAAGAAAACTCATCATACGTTACCCTAAAAAATATAATAGTAGCGGTTTGGAACAACCATGTCGGGACAAAACTTCAGCCGGGGATAAAAGGGGTGGGGTGTCAGGATGAAGATTGCCAGAAGGATTCACTGGATTCCTGCACGGTTAAACTTTCCTACTTAATTTGAAATATTTTTCTTGGGATCGTTGTCTTAAACATTTTTATGTTTGTTGAGTTCTGGTGAAGGTATGTTATTTTCATGTTTATGGATGTTGTTATCACCTCTGGCAAACTTTTTTCTTCTAAACAACCACAAATGTAACCGTGATTTAAAGCATAACATAGTTCCTAAAAGTTTTATCCGTACGGTTTTGAAACGAGAGCTGACGTCAGTCATACTATTTACCACGAGAGTAGACTGGATTTTCAGTGTTAGTGATGCAAACACTTAGACTGCTTTGTGATTCGTTTATCGTCCCTGCATGCATATGCATTATTATGCAAGCCGCGTCGGGAACTGAAAGCTTTTGAAATCGAACGGCATATCGATTGCATTTATTGGCATGCGTGATAAAATCTTTTACTGCTTTATACTTTCCTTTGAGAATTGGTGCTTCGATGACGTTGTTCATCAATTTCTTGAATTTAAGCTGGATGTCATTACATCGACGTAATTGTTTTATATTTCACAACATTATGAATTTCCGATTGGACTTTCAATAATTTGGAAATTTAAGATTGCTATACATCGATTTAGGTATTGCTCAGTTTTAAATTAAAATCTGAATGTGAAAGTCTGTCTTAAAACTTTCTAAAATTATCAACGGCGTGTTTAATTTATTTTAAAACAGACGTTTACTTTTATCTCGTATCTCTTGAATTGACCGAGCGAATTCATCTTGACCAAATTTTTTTTGTAAGTCCATCTGTCTGTCCATCAGTCATCAGTTTGTTCTCCTCTACAGGTCGCTTTCTCAACCGATTCTCGTGAAATTTTGTTAGATGGTTCGATAAATTAATAGTTTTTTTGTCTAGTCAGTTTATGGAAATTTAACAAAATAACGGAGGTATGAGGGTTGAAAACGTAAAAAAATATGACAGCCATTAAAATAAAAAATATACTCGTGAGGCCTACAGCTCACAGAGTCACTAGTTTTAGAAGATACTTATTATAGCTTAGGTCGTCGTCTTTATTTTTGATTTTAATATTTTCGCGTCGAAGAGTGATGGCCAGTGGCTAGACCAATAGAAGGTGTCTTTATCTTGGCTGTATTAACAGTACCTATTAAGGTATCCACTTGTGAACGACCCTGATTTACGACCTGGTCGTTGAACGCGCTCAGACTTCGACTTTACAGTCGAACACAAATCGACCTATGCAACCAGAAGCCGCATAAACTTCATCGAGCGATATTTTAAGTTATTTTCTCCTTCACTTCCGGTATTATATTGAGATATTATGCAAATTCTAAAAAAATAGTCTAGTAGTTAGGGCTGCTGTCGCCGCCGGGGAGACGCGGGTTCGATCCTCACCACGTACCAATATGTGTTTTCGAATTTGGAATTCATATGTACACGTTTATTCGACGCTCTTACGGTGAAGGAACGCTCCTGCGAAGATATTAAATAGTTGTGTGTGAAGTCAACCAAACCCGCACTGGGCCAGCGTTGTCGACTGAGGACTAATTGCAAATATAATTCAGGGTAGACTTGAACCACTCGGTGGGGATGTATATGATGAAAAAGTATGTATCGAAAAAGGACATTCTGCGAAAAAGACTTGTTGTAAACGGTAGAAATATTGAGAAGTTAATATCCGCGCCTGAATGGTTTTTCTTGCGCCTTCCTTCGACATCGCTAGCAAGAAAGTTTAGCAGCTGGTTTGATAAATTGATAGACGATTGATTGCATTAAAATTTGACACTTTCAGCTTAGTCCTTGTTTCTATCATAAATAGGGAATATGCATTAAAAAAAATATTAGTCTTTTTCATAGTTCATCTGAAAGTATACAAAAATAGAATACTGACAGACAAAACAGAATCGAAATTGATAAAAAAAAACTATATACAACACATTATTATTTGTCCCTCTTTCGAAAACAAAATTTTCAATGGCGGATGCATGGCCCGCGTGATTTATAACGTCACATGTCACGTCGGACCTCTCTGTCTTATCAATTTTGAAGCCTTATAACTTTGTTTCTGAGCAAAATATTTAAAAAAATATGTGTTTATCTGGAACTTGAAACATTTCGATTAATGAATTTAAAAAAAATGTGCTTAGGTAATAAGCACTTTTTGTGGACTTCATTGTGGACACGATAATAATAGTAAAAGCATAAAGGCTTACACGCCTTTGTAGTCCCGTGTATGGCTGGAATGCACAGTGCGGTCTTAATGTCAAAGGTTATCTATGAGCTGAACGTAGTCTGAACATTATGACAGGATTTTATTGGCACATAAAAAATGTGACTGACTTTGCCCGACTAATAAAAACGATAAAACTATCGTGAAATTAAATTAGGAAAATTAGAGTGTGGAAACAGTAAAAATATTATTATAAATTTAAATCTATATAATGTTCAAATTACCTATGTCTTTTCTTGACAACCAGTCGTTTAGTTCATGTCGGCATGACCAAAGAACATGACTTACGTGCAAATTATAGTAAACGAACCTACTATGCTAGGTGTGTAGAAATATATAGCGTTTTACCATATAAAAAATTATAACTTTATGAATGATCGCTTTCTTTTACTGATTATGGTAAAAACGATTTTTCTATATTAACACATTGAAATTTAAACTTAAAATCGAACTCATTAAAGTTTCAACATCTTACAATGTCTTGGATCAGGTTTCTTTGCAAAGTTACCTTGCCACTTAAATAGATCTGATCGGAGGAAAACTTAGTTGAGGAATCAGAGTAAGAAGCCATCATAATTTATATTTAAGGTTATTTTATTATCATGACAAATTAATGTTTAATATTTTGAGATAAAATGTAATGACTAATGTTTGAACTTATACAATTAATATATTAGATTTATAGGTATAATATAATAATTGTATGTATTTTAATGATGGTTTTGACTTTTGTTAGTAATAACTAATTGATAACTAAACTTATATTGTGAATGTTTAATTTTATATCTTTTCTTGTTTTATGATTTGTTTTTATGAATTCATGTCCAACACAATGTATTTTGTTGTCGATAAATAAACTTTGAACTTTGAATGTTGCACCATCGAGGAGACGCCCACGACGTGACGTTATGATATACCAGCTTTGTAGTAAACTTCGTTGCGTTACAATGATCCTATCTGTTGCGGATTGAGCAGGGCTTCGGATTGCACTCAGTCCATGCAACGCTGTTCTAGTAACTTTTCTCCTTTCAATGATCCCACTTCTGGACTATCAAACCTCACAAATTTTCAATTGGGATAAGGGCGGCTCACTTGGCTAGCCAAGGAATAACTCGAATTTTGGGATGATTATGGAACAAGTTGGGATAGAATAGAATAGAAAAATCTTTATTTACAGCACACACAAAAAACACAAAACAATGTAACGTACAAATTCGAGGGTATACACAGTAATTATTGTCAATTTCAGCTCTATTTTGGCTTTAAGGAGCAATCATCATGCACGTGGCTAAAATTTGGTAAATCTTGTCTTCCTGCTCTAACACTATGGAGATCACTTTCGTCCAGCACTTTACGTAGCTTTCAGCATTCTTTAAGTATGTGAAAAGGTTCGCCCATTCTATCAAAGCTTATTCAGTTCTGATGACCTGAGGAAGGTCGCTGGTGGTGGCTGGATGAGGAAAGCGGGTGATCGTGCGCTTTGGCGTGCCCAAGGGGAGGCCTACGTCCAGCAGTGGACTGCAATAGGCTGATTGATTGATTGATGTGATGTCACCCGGCTCTTTGTTTTGGTGTAACATAGTCTTCTATTTAACAGGTATTGTTAATTCACCATGTGTGTAAGCGCCCATGCTCATTCGATTGAAATAATTTGTCATTAGCGATAGACAATTGACGTCCAATCAAAATTGTAATACCCCTACAAAAGTTATGGCGCGCACGTTTGTTTCTCGTTCAATCCGACTTTGTATGCTGGAGTTATAGTATCCTATGGTGCAAATAACTGTTCTCGCATCAATGTCCGAAGGCAGCGCAATATTTGTTGTGCTCATATGCTTTTGCCATTTCGTTTTGTTGCTCTACCAATAATGAAAGCCGGCGATGACTGGTTTGAGCATGATTTCTTCTGCTAATCGAGCGCTTGGTCAGGATCAAACGCTCACACTATTTGTTTTTAAACATTGTTTGTAATAGCGAATTCCATTTTGGAGACAATTTTAAAAGTATAGCTTCCATTTTTAGCATCGTTCGTAGAATTGTTCGGGATAACCATGAATAACAGATTATGGTAATACACAAGTTGTTTACGTTTGGCGCCGCCGCTGACGCTCCTAACTACATTACCGTGATGGAATCTCGCGTAATGTAATTCTGGCGATGGCTGTCGTCGCCTCCATAGCTAAACAACTTAACGCCCCCGAACACCATCGGGTGTTGTAATTATCGACAGCTCATACACGTCCCCACAAGGTTGACGACCGACCCTACATACCATGGTGGCTGTGTTATAGAGCCGCCAATTATGTTCTTCAACAGCTCATATACGTCCCCACTGAGGGGCTCGAGCCTACCTTGAATTAGGGCGACCAGGCCTCTGTCGACCACACCAGCCACAGGCGGTAAATTTTTCGCAGGAGTGGAAATATTGTTCATATGAAAATTTCTTCGTACACCAAGAATCACGCTGAAAAAGCTCTATATATTGCCAAGTCAGATCCTTTTAATAAAATATAATAATAACGATATACGAGTATATTCGTGCTGGCCAGTATTAACTTAAACGAAAGATATAAAAACTTATTTTTAAACACGAATAATAAAACGTTAAGTTGAGACAATTTCAGATTTTAGAAAAGCTTCTGAAAATGTAACTGAAAACCATTTCAAGTGTTTGTTATTTGCGGAGCAACTTTCAAGCAATAACCAACTCTAAAGTTACATACGACTTTGTTTCTCAAACTGAGCAGTTTATACTGAGGGTGGGGGGGGGGGGGGGGTGTTGACAAACGTAATTTAGTGGACTGTAATAATGAATCTAAGAAATGGAAAATTAGCAATTTTATAAATCGCATACATTGACGAAAAAATTATAGAATAATGCACAAAAAAATGCGTGTGCACATTAAACTCGAGGCGCAGACCTCATCTGGTGACTGCCGATATCAATTTGAATTTCGAACCCAATTGCCAGTTGTAAACAAATAAAATTAATAACGGAGAAGTATGAATATCCCATACTACAGTACCTTGTTTTACTACGGTTTTATCTGATCTAGGGTAAGAGAATAGCGAGGAAATTGGACCTTTTCAATAGCAGGCAAAGTAGAAGTCTAGTGCCGAGCAAACGCAATTCGTATCCCGAGGGTCTTTTGAACACAACCTCCCTGCATTTGAAATATCTATTGTGTCTCCCTGTAGATGTGACTATGTGGCTAAATTGAAATCATTGGACGGATTCAAATCAAAAGTTCAATCATCAGTCTCATTTTAAGTAAAAGTAGATTGACATAATCATCACCATCATCAACACGTCCCCATCGAGGGGCTTGAAATATCTTAATTTATAGTAATCAGGCCTTAGTCGACTACTGTGGTCCAAGTCGACTTACACATAACCTTTGAATTTCTTCGCAGGATTGTTTTCCTACACCGTAAGAGTGATAAAAGAGAATTGATGTACCTACTTATAAATTCGAAAGAAAGTACGAGGTGGAGTCGAATCCGGCGTCTTTCAGATAATAAGCAGCGGGTAGCCGCTGTCATGGAACCGACGCGACGACACTTCCCTTCACTATCATTACTCGAATTCCAATCAAAAGACAATGTAACTCGCTCTCTACGAGAGTGGGCGTTATTCGATCCAACGAATTCGAATATCGAATCGCCAATTTTTTTGGGAAATGGGTTTCAGTAGATAATCCCGCAAAGTTAGTTTGAAAAGCTCTATTCTATTCTATTCTATATTTGAATTCTCTGGAGAATATACTCGTATCTTTTAGCGGCTTCAATTCAATAGTCTGAGAGGTATTAGGGAAGCGGGCGTTGCTGACGGTTGGCTAGTTCTGATTAAAACGCTATGGGAATTGGAATTTGAACAAACATGACTAAAAAGCGCAGGGAAAAGTATCAAAATTTAAAGGAAAATGGTTATTTTTTTTAACATAATCAATAAATATATTATATAAATATAACTGCAGCGTCAAAGTATTGTAAACAGAAGTCACTGAAAGACTAGATTTCGTTAGTCGTTAAAAGACTAGTTTACGAATAATATTTAGAACGGTCTTTTTCGCAGTGTAAATAACAGTTCAATGTATCCAACTTTAAAACCAACATTGCGTGGTTGCAAAGGATTCTTTTTGAATGGCTCCGAAGAGCTAGATTTTTACCCGACGAAGTTATGTTGGAATAAATTCTCGGGAAAGTTATCTCTGCTTTTCCGTAGAATATTCTGTTCAAAGAACATCGCAGTACCGTACCGTTCAACTGAAACGTCCAATAAAAGTCGGACGCTCACAGGGTCCGTCGAGCGAAAAGTCCTCGCTATTGCAGCTTGATTTGAAAGCGGTTTATAATCCCCTCTCACTTGAAAATAAAAATTCTTGCACATATTTTTAATTGTTTATCGGATGGAAAATTGTGCGTCGTTCATCGAATGCATTCCGAATGATTTCTTTCGTTTTTTCAATCGAAAGGTTGTTCGTGATTTTTGTTTATTTATTTTCTGTATTACGAGTATGTGAATTAAAAAAAAAATCGTGTATCACTGTGTCGCTTTTCGTAAAATGTTTTAACAACCAATACTGTTGTACCAACCAATTTATAGATTTTGCTGAAATGGACAAAATTAAATTTTTGATTCATATATATTTTACAGACGGGATGGGAAATGCCTCAAATACTTATTTATTAAATTCATCATTGCAGCAATTAACATTCACTTCCGTGTATTTTGAACCGTTAATTAGTAAATTTTATGTTTCGATTTGTTCGTGTTTAAAATTATTTACCATTATGGTTGAACAATTTTAATTTTGATTGGTGCGAGCGCGGTTTTGACTGGTCATGGTGAAATATAAAGGAACTTTTAGCGAATAAATGCTGATGAACAGTTTTATCGGAAGAACATATTATTTATTAATTAAATTCGTTCACTAACAATGAATTCCTAATTAAAATTCCAGCGATATACTTAATTTTTGGCTTCGATAAAATAATGGCTTTTCCATTGTCAGTCGCTAGTTTGTTAATTATTTTATGAAATTGGCTTCAATATAGCACCGTTCGTTAAATTTTAACGTTCAAGGTAAAACGTTATTTTAAACAAACATCTGCCTACAAAAGAAAGTTTTTTTTTCAGATCTGCCTGTTCTCTTGCTTTGTATGACAGATAGTCGCATCGTCCAATTAGTATATTGACAACGGTCCAATACAACGTCGGGTGTAAATTAAATCATCATCATCATCATCATCGTGTGGGTTGTAAGATCAATCTTAAACAATTAAATTAAAGAGTGGGTGAGACTAAAAATGTTAGTGCATTCAGGGCACGGCTTTTGTTATCAGACAACCTATTCATTCAGAGCACGGTCTTTGTAATCGGACAACATATTCATTCAGGGCCCGGCCTTTGTAATCACACAACCTATTCATTCAGGGCACGGCTTTTGTTATCAGACAACCTATTCATTCGGAGCACGGTCTTTGTAATCAGACAACATATTCATTCAGGGCCCGGCCTTTGTAATCACACAACCTATTCATTCAGGGCACGGCTTTTGTAATCAGACAACCTGTTCATTCAGGGCACGGCCTTTGTAATCAGACAGCCTATTCATTCAGGGCACGGTCTTTGTAATCAAACAATCTATTCATTCAGGGCACGGCCTTTGTAATCAGATGAACTATTCATTCAGGGCACGGACTTTGTAATCAGACAAGCTATTCATTCAGGGCACGGCCTTTGTAATAAGACGACCTATTCATACAGGGCACGGCCTTTGTAATAAAATAACCTATTTATTCAGGGCACGGCCTTTGTAATCAGATAACCTATTTATTCAGGATACGGCCTTTGTAATCAGACAAGCTATTCATTCAGGGCACGGCCTTTGTAATAAGACGACCTATTCATTCAGGGCACGGCCTTTGTAATCAGATAACCTATTTATTCAGGATACGGCTTTTGTAATCAGACAAGCTATTCATTCAGGGCACGGCCTTTGTAATCAGACGGCCTATTCATTCAGGGCACGGCCTTTGTAATAAAATAACCTATTTATTCAGGGCACGGCCTTTGTAATCAGATAACCTATTTATTCAGGATACGGCCTTTGTAATCAGACAAGCTATTCATTCAGGGCACGGCCTTTGTAATCAGACGAACTATTCATTCAGGGCACGGCCTTTGTAATAAAATAACCTATTTATTCAGGGCACGGCCTTTGTAATCAGATAACCTATTTATTCAGGATACGGCCTTTGTAATCAGATAACCTATTCATTCAGGGCACGGCCTTTGTAATCAGACAACCTATTTATTTGGCTTGCGCTAATTGTTGTACGCTCGTGTATATTGTGCTGGCGCCCACGACCAAAAATTAAGGTATAGGGGATCGGACTACTTTTTTTAAATTTTATAATTCCAAACTTCTTTCTGCTATCGAACACTAAAAGAATTTTTGCTCTATCTTTAAAATTGACTGAGTTATAAAGGTTTGAAATTCAAGATTAGACAGAGAGGCACATACCCACTTGTGACGTCATTTGTTAGTAACGCCATATAAACTCCATACAAAATATCGTTTTTGAAAGAGACAGACATATTAAAATTTTAAAAAATCACTGTAAATAGTTTTTCAACCGAGTTTTTTTATTCGCGAATCGTCTGCTACTAATCTATATTTTAAAAATAATTCATAAAATATGGTAAATTTAGGAACAGTCCGATCCCCTATTGTCTTGATTTCGTCTAATTGAATAGAGAAAGACCGATTGGCTCTTGCATATCTGTCTGTAAAATCGCTTTATCCGTTTGCACAGTTTGAGGAAGAGCTGTGTCACAAAGGAATATTTCACAACGAAGTGCGTCGCAATAGAAATAAGCAACGAAACTAGAAAATTAAGTGATAGTATCAGTATCATTAAATTATTATTCATCTAATAAAAGCCTCATTAAATTTATTTTGAATAATATAAGAAAGAAAAACTAAAAAAACTAAATTTCAGCCAAAAATTTCAGCCTGCAATGTCCTAACCAAATTGGGTATAATCTAGCAAAGTAAATTTGTTCGACAGTAGTCAGTTTTACTGGAAGTCTAAAACTATAACTTGTTGGATGAAATCCGCGAAATAAGTCTAAAACTCCAAACTTTCATATTTATTCCAAAAGTAAATGCATATTTTGTTATCTAGTATTCATGTTGAGTACGCGCTATGTAAGTACGAAATACGCGCGAAAAGCGACAATGCGCCCCATGAGACCCATTACGCGTTCTTATCTGTGTAAAAAATAAGGTTTTATAGTACCGCTATATACTGCCATACTTATCAGTGGACAATTACAAGTTCTTCATTATTGCTTCTTAATATATTTTAGCAAACTAGCAGAGTGAACACCTATGAGATAGCCATGTTCTTTTATTTAAAGTTATCAACATTTTTATTGGCATAGTTTACGTAACAAATTACCAAATTAGTGCTAACCAAACCAACCTCTATTATAACTTTTTTTATTCAATACAAACCATACATGTTAGCATTTTTTTCAGTTTCAGTTTTCATAACTCTTGTTTTAAAAAGAAGTGGTTCAACAATTTCCCGACAAATATGATATTTTTCACGCTATAAATCAGAATCAAATCGGATACCTTTAACGACGTCTTAAAGCTATAAGCTCTTTTGAACCGCCGCCGCAAAACCGCTTCGTGCCGCAGGAAATGAGTGAGACAGAAAATTGAGACATTTCAGTTTTATTTGTCACTTCCTCCATCTGCCGCATTCTCTTAAATTGCACTTGTTAGGTAACGGAGGTCCGTTTAGCTTTATGTTCTTCGTTATTGCTAGCTGCACGACCTGCAGTCCAGTGTCAAGTTCGTCCCGCCCAGTAAATGACGTGAGTGCACCCAATTGGCCCCTTTTGGCCCTGTCGCGGTTTGCCCCAGCTTTGTCCAACTCGTAACCCGGCTCCAAGTAATTTACCTAACGATCCTTGACCTTTGCCGACCGCGCCACTCTCCCGCTGCCGCTACACTTGACCCTCTAGTGGAGCATTAGGCGGCCATGTTGCGTTGCGCTACGGTATACAACTGAACTGAACAAATGAAACATTTGACTATTCTAATTGTACGTACCTACGTGAAGAAATAATGAATCACCGGAAAAAAAAAAGAAAATACCTTACTTGGAAAGATTGCTTTTCATGTTCGAAAACTAGGGAGGGAAAATGCATTTTTCCTCTTATGATTTTGTACGAGCGCTGGTTAGTTTGATAACTCGCACATTGCTGCTTGTGATCTTATTTTTTATAAATGAATTGATAAAGGTTCGCTCGCTTGGACAGCCCGAGAGACGGAACTGTAGTTGTCTATGACGGTTATTTGGTGTGGATTCTTTCTTCTATGTGTAAACACGTCCGGTTACTAAGACCAACGCGACAACACGGGCGCGCTTTTTTTGCGCGCAGTTAGATTTGAATTTTGAACACCTCGAGGTAATCTTTTTTTCATGTCATTTAATAAGATTGTTTTGCTAAGGGTTCGGTTTTACTCGGACAGTTTTTTCCAGTAATCAGATTTGAATGGATCGACGCAGAAGTAGGCAGAAACTTTTTATCTGCCTTATTTTCTTATTGCGGCGGTAGGTACTGGCTTATCCGGATTAGCTCAGATCGCAGCAAACTACGTTTATAGACGTTTAAATCGCATTTCCTTTTGCATTTACATTCGACTGCTTAGTATTTTTATTCAATGAAAATATGAATGAAACTGGAACATCTTTTCACTTTGATGATCAGAGTACATAATATCTGAAAGTTATTTTCAATTAATTGAAATTCTTACATTAATTAAAAAGTATAGTGCGTAGCTTTTTAAATACTTTTTAAATTTTAGATACTAGATCAGTCTGATTAGTCATTAGAGTATTTGACTAGTTTAATGTTAGTTTATATAATTCGCTATTCTTATTGTGGAGACTTTTCAATCCATATTTCGATACAAAGAGACTTCTGAGAAATTCTTAAACCAATTCTGTTTATTTCTTTGCAAATCGTCTGCTACTAACATACCTATATATAATATGTGGGATGGATAAAGTATTATAGGATTTATGGAGGATGAGTGAAAGGGATAGCAAGTATGAGGATTTGTCAGAGAGGACATGAAAGACGAAGGAAGAGAAGCCCACTTAAAAAATGGGTCAAATAGGGAAAATATTTAGAATATCAGAAACTAAAACCGTACAGGTGTTTTTCTTCAAGCCCCGTCGTCTTAGGGGCTTGTCGAAAAAAAAATCAACACAAAAACAAGATTAAAAAGCATCGTGCATATGGCGGCGTGCGGTGTCAGGGGTAAAACAGAAGACGTAAGACGATTTTTTTTTAAAAGAAGATGAATTACCGTATCATCAAATCATCGGCCCGTTACAGTCCACTGCTGGACTATGAGCCTCCTCCACTTAAGTGTTTGGTTTTGCCATAATCTCCACGCTTGGCAGGCGAGTTGGAGATCGCAGATTAAAAGGTTACTGTATCAGAGAGCGCTGCTGCCCGTTCCCTGTTCAATGTGTAGTCCCTAAGTCACCTCTTACGACACCCACGGGAAGAGTAGGGGTTGGTGACAAATGTGTTCTACTCTGCCGTCATCACACGGCGTAATACCGAATACTACACTAAAATGGGACGAGGCAAACGGGACGTCGACGAGATGAAGCAGGTATATTATATACCCTATAACAAACTCACATAACGAGAGTTATTAATCCGCCAAAGGCTCAACACTTTTCCAACTCAACACACTTTTTTTTCTTTTTTAATGTAGAATAAGAATAAGAATAATTTATTTGCGAGAATACAGTAAGTCTTAAAAGTCGTTCGTTGGCCCTGTAATTCATACGCTTGATAAATTATGCTATTCCCTTCGCGTGCGCGTAATTCGTTATCGTGCAATATTGAACGTCAATTCCATTGAAAACGAGAAGCTTTTGACTTTCAATGCATTTGCTAGTGCGAAATGTTGACGTTTCAATAGAATCGCAGCAATTAAATTGAAAGAAATATTGTATAGGAATTGAATTGATGTCGCCTTTATGCAAACTCAATTCCCTATAATTTAAGTGATTTATTTATAAACTCTGAAGATATTTTTTTATTTTATTTATGTGGGTTTTGCGTCGACCCAAAAAGCGCTGGCTGGACGTCGTGAAAGCGGATATAGAGGAGAACAATCTCACACCTAAGGATGCCGAAGACCGGGCAAAGTGGAGAAGATTGAGTAGGAAAGCGGACCCCAGCATTAGGCCGGGAAAACGCTAGGACGAAGAAGAAGACGTAATATGTGGGGTTTTTTGGTTTTCGAGCAGCAACCACCAATGTGACCAATGTGTTATTGAATTTTGAATTTGTATGTACGATTAATAGACGCTTTTACGGTGAAAGCAAACATCGTGAGAAATTCAAAGTTTATCAAACCGCACTGGGCCAGCGTGGTAGACTAGATCTGATTGATTATAATTCAAGGTAGGCTCGGGCCCCTCGGTGGTGCATATATGAGCTATTGTTCTTACCATGACAGTCTCGTTCCTAATCAGTTTATTGAAATAAGTTTTAATTAGTGAGTACATTGACCCCGATAGAAGTTGGCTTCGCTTTGTTCTCGGCACGGTGTGGCCGGCTCGCGAGTGAAAGTCTCAAGTTTGCCTTTCCTTTGATCTCAAAAAACGAACTAACTGGGCAAAGGCACTTTCTATCCCACTTTTTATAAGGCTGCTTAAGAATTTATAAGACCTTCCTTTAAGTAAGTTTCAGAAAATTAGGTACGAGTTAGATTGAAATGGACACTAATTAATTGAAAGCTACGTCAGGGGCTATTAGCCTGCCCGATAAACCTTTCAACACATAATTGGCCTAGTCTAAAGCTTACGCTATATCAAATTAAATTTATCTAAAACTTAACGCGATGTTGAATCTATTCTTAAATCAGCGATCGATGAAGAGAAGTCAATTTAATTTAGAAACACAGAAAGTAAAAAAAAATAGTCACTTCCAGTTTGATGTTGGTGGTATAGTGGCTATGATCGCCGCCTTCTTTTTGAAAGGCTGGGATTCGAACTTCACCAGGTATCAATGTATGTTATGAATTTACAAATGTCGAAACTCATGACGTTACCAGACCATGAACAAAATCAATTGTTTCGTGCTCGGGCTGGCGAGGTCGACTGACTCCTTATCAGCTTAAGCCTGAGCCCCTCGGTGGGGACACGGTAACAACTTCAGATTAACTACAATGTTTATAGCCCATCTTGAGTGAGGATTATCCGTAACGTCACGGCTTCGGTGATCAGGATACTAATCCGCGACAACTCGGCGAGGTCCCGGTGGGATACTCCTCGCAGCAAGGCTTACAGATGTCGTTCACACGGCTGGTAATTAGAAAATAGCGTTGGCAACGTTATTTATGAGTAGCAAGTTATTTTTATTAAAAAGAAACCGTGGGAAAATACAGATTTTAACTAAAATGTTTCCAAAGCCACAAACATTATGGAACTAAAAATTGCCAAACGTAGAACGCCGTGAGCATCGCTGGATGCTCTCAATGGTCTCACAACGACACACAGGCTAGCAACCTGTCCTTTCTGACAAAGCAAAAATAAGAGACGTAAGAAATGCGTACATCATGTTTTTTAACGTAAATATAATTGCTATCTGTCCCTCGGCGATCCTTCGATAATTATGTTTGTCTGTGGCAGGAATCGTAGCTCTCACGAATGAGTCTCCGAGCGAGCTCGAAGCGTCTCCGTTTCAGCTTGTGCAAAAATGCTTTCGTATGTCCGGCTGTTCTCCTCTACAAGACGCATTTCTCGATAATCAATCAGCCTATTGCAGTCCACTGCTGGACTGCTGCCACCCCAAGGGCACGCCAAAGCGCACGATCACCCGCTTTCCCAGCGGCCTTCCTCAGGTCATCAGTCTACCTGGCAGCGTCCCCCCGTCCTACACTACGTTTCCCGAGACGTGGTCTCCATTCGAGAACCCGTCTGCTCCAACGCTCGTTGGTTCTGCGACAGACGTGGCCAGCCCACTGCCACTTCAGCTTGCTACACTTCTGGACGATATCAACTACTTTGGTCCTCTGCGGGATGATTTCGTTTCGTATTTTATTCCGTAGCGAAATACCAAGCATAGATAGCATTTCTCAACCGATTAATAAAAAATTAAGACCGCGGCTTCTACAAGTCACAGAGCCACTAGTTATTTAATTTTGAAGGCTGGTTTGGTCGGAATACTTAAAACGGAACGTTTTCGCACTGTTAAGACACAAGAGGTTATTAAACAGTTTCAGATAGATATCTCTGAAAGAAAAAGAAAGAAAGAAAACTTATTTATTTGCACTGTTGTGACAGATTACACACTAAGATGTAGAAAGAGAGAAGGAAGCACAGGAAAAAGTAAACAGAAACAAGTAAAACCTTGTGCTTCCACACCACAGTATGCAGCAGGGCACAACAGTGAAAAAGGTCTCGACTCAGCTTATGTCTACCTCAGAATGAGCTAGACGCTGTTTTTCAGTCGAGCCTGTTCGTCGACCAGATTCCAAGAAGAGGTGCCGATGGGATGACTATGTCCAAAATAAATTGTAGTATTAAACAGATAAACTTGACACTAACTACAAGAAACCATAATAAATTATATATATGTAAACAGACTAATAAGACTAAATTGGAAGCCCTCGGTATCATAACAGTTTTTGATTTTCCAGGAGTATATTACGTAAGTGATTTCTAAACGTAGGTTTTGAAAGTGGTTTTCGCAGTGGAGGTGGCAAGTTGTTCCAACATTTAGAAGCCTGGTACCGAAAACTTCCTTCGAAAGCCCTAGTTTTATGAAATGGAGTAACTAGTATGAAACTGTCTGTCCTACGTGAATTATATGAAATTTAGCGTATCTTTGATGTTAACCATTTCATAAACTTTTAAAAGCCATGAAGGCCCGAAGAGCAATCCGCGAGCAAGACGTCAATGAAGAAAAAGATCAATATGAGTATGATACCGGCCGGTGTGCGGTGTTCAGAATAAAATCTTCTTTGACGAATGGCGGGAAATTGTGTCATTTACAATAGACAATAAGCCTGAACATTAGGAATATAAATACTGTTTTAAAATATATATTGTGATATAGAAGGAGGAAACAATAATATTACGATACTCTAGCTACTAATATTTAGGCCTCAAATAAGATAATGCGAAAAATATGAAATGGAAAACTAAAAACATCATATTTATTACATTAACTTATATATATTAAATTTAAGAGCAAGCCTCTTGTCCGTGGAGTAATCGCCACCTCTCTCTGTCCATAGCTAGTCTCTTTACTTCCTGGTACGACACGACATCAACTTTTTCGTTCCTTGGTCCATTTATGTACGTCTCGGTCTTCCACGTTCTCTTTTGCCTTCTATTTTTCCCTCCATTATTGTATTAAAAAGCTTATCATGTCGCATCAGATGTCCCAACATTTTTCCTCTTCTATTTTCTATGGTCCCAATCAAACTTGGCCTTTCTCTTACCATCCTCATAATTTCCTCATTGGTCTTCCTTTCCGCCCACCTTACTCTCATCATTCGTCTCCAACAACACATATTAAATGCCTCCAGTCTCTGTTTATCCCTTTGTATGAGAGTCCATCTATTAACTTACTATTCCAAAAATAAATTTTGTATAATTATAGCAAAACACGGTTATTGAAAATACGTGACTTTGCATCGACGACTAAGCTCAGTTTGAATATTGTTCAATCACGGGAAATTCCCTGCCAACGCTACGCAAACTACCCTGTTTCTTACCTTGTTCCAGCGACCAGGCAACTGCCTTTAAATCAGTATTATAATACCATAAAGTTAAGAATTTGATATTCTTTGAACACGTTCTTGCTCAAAATAGAATTACTTGAAATCTTATTCTGCAAAAAGCTTTCTCTCTTTCATTTTAATCTTACTTTGACAACCTAATCTACGGCACAGAGTAAATAATAGTGGTTGGTGTGGTCTGTCATAAATCTTGCATATTTTTGAGTGACGTCGATGGTGCAGTAGCTAGGACCGCTGTGTTCCGTTCGAGAGACGCGGGTTCAATCTCCACTACGTACCAATGCGTTTTCGAGTTCAAAAGTGCGTTTATTCGGCGCTTAAAGGAAAATATCGTGATGAAACCAGCACATTCCTGCAATTTAACCAACCAACCTGCACTGGGCCAGTGTGTAAGCCCGTGGGGACGTATATAATAATATAATAATAATAATAATGTTTATTTCCTTTACAAACAAGCTTATTCAATAAAAGTATATGAGCTTTTGATGTGTTTCCTGTGTCGTGTTAAGGTTTCTGAACAAGCTTCCTTGTAATTTAAATAGCTGACTAACTTATAGTAGGCCTTTTTGCACGGCGTCTGTTTTACAAAACATTTCTGTTTCTGGTAGTCTTGAAATATCGTCAGGTATTTCGTAATAGTAGCGCACACAGAGCCCCAAAAAGACCAATTCCAATTGCAGCAATACCAAGCAGCCTTTCGTAGTTAGACATACCTAAATAAAGTTAGACACAGGAAGGTGCATTCACGTTTGGTGACTTTGTGAAACCAATCTGTCTCCAACACGCTCCAATAAATATCGAATGTCGACAACGAGCAAGATGCATCCTATTCGCCGACTAACGTGGCCTCTCTTGCTTTGAAGAACACGATTGGCTCGTTGAGTGAATAGCACTTGAACCTAGTATCGGGATATTTCCGCTATTTCTATGCTGTACTGTATATTTCTTTGATATCCTCCATTGCGGTATGAATGTTTCAAGTGAATTTGAAATCCGTTTACCGATGAAGTATGTTTTATTAAAGAAAGAAATGAAAAATGATTTGTAAAAATCTTAATTCGAATAAAAATTTTGACTTTTGAACTTGAAAGCTTTGTGAAACTCTCAAAATATACTTATTTTATAAATAACTAGCGGTCCGTCCGCGGCTACGCTCGCGTTGTGAAGGATTTCCCGTGGGAATAAGTCTTTTTCCCGTAAAAAGTATCCTATGTGTTATTTCAAGGTGCAAACTGTCTCTATTCCGAATTTCAGCCCAATCCGTCAAGTAGTTTTTGCGTGAAAGAGTAACAAAAATCCACACATATACTTTCGCGTTTGTAATTTTAGTAAGGATTGTATTAAAAATTAAACTTCCAAGTTCTCATTATCATATCATGCGGTTTTCAGAAACGAACGTCGGAGTCTCCTGAATGATCTCAATATTAAAACTTTAAACAATAAAATTAATTCTAAATAAATCTATTACATAGTCACAACTTAAAATCTAAAATAAAGTAACAAAACATTCCATTGTAAATGTACTCAAAAGAATTTTTTACTGCCTTCTATCGGAATATCATCGCATTCGATCCCATGATTTTCTTCTGCCATTTAGCCGCCAGCACCTTTACAGTATTTATGTCTTCCAAAATCTGGTCTTTAATTTTCTTCAATGCGTATTGTAACTGCATTGGGTCTGAGCTGTAGTTCTGCGCACCCTTCCCGGTTGTGAGATAATTGAGAAATTCCTGTGAGAAAGTCCTAGCCCGAAAGCCTGCAAACGCCGGTCTGCTTGTGTGACAAGGTTCTACGTTCCCCATCGACTTCGTAAGCATCGCCTGTGCCATTTTTGATACTAGTTTAAATTCTATCATCTCAGGCTTTATTTTAGCCTTCGTAGATCTTTTCAGAAAGACGGAGTTCATCTCCCTTCTTGTGGCCCAAGCAGTGCTTTTCGTAGATGCTTTCAAGAATCTTCAGGTCATCAAGATATGTCCCAAATATGGCGTGGAAAATTGCCTCACCAGTCATACCCACACTTCCTCCAGATTTGATTGAATATGTTATTTTCTTCTCCTCAAGCAAGTCTGAATATAGTTTAATCATCTCTGTTCCCGAGAAGCTCCATTGAAAGCCCAATGGTTTGACATGCCACATGTGTGCAATCGCAAGGAGAGGCAGATACATCTTTTGGGTTGAACGCGCAGTTGTAAGTAGGAGAATGTCCCCCAACTCTTTAAGGACCCCCGCTGCCTTTCCAGGTGTGTTGGAATCTTTGAAGCAAGTGGTGATCTCGTTGGCCATAGGTAGCATCATCAGACTATTATTTAGGGAGTTCACCAACTTCTCGTGGTATCTGTCTTCCATAATTAATAAGAGGCATTGGCACAATGGACCTAAACTCCTCACCACGCCTGTTCGTCTTTCTGGGGCTAGGGTTATGCCGTGTAAAAGAGGGATGTGTTGATTGGTGAGGCCATATTGGCTAATATTCTGCGTGAAATCTTTAGGATCTTGCCTACTGATTGGTTTCCCAGTTGAATCACGTTTTACCGCCCTCTTCATAACGTTTTCTCTAACTTTGAATTTAGTCACACCTGTTCTAACTTCATCAAAGAAAGCTTTAAAGAGTGTCATTATCTCCACTATTGGGGTTGCAGTTGTGAAATCTAATTCTATCTTGGGCTCCTTAGCTTTTATTTTAGCAATTATGTCTTCAATGCTAAGGTCCTCTCCCATTAGTGTAGCCTTGTAAGCTTTGTATTTATTGAAACCTGTTGCATCATTTTTTTCTTTTCTGAGACAGGTAAAGACCGTCATAAGAATCCCTGATATCTCATCCGAAGCATCAAGATCAATGTTTCCGTCACGAGTGTTGTTTATTAATGTTTCAGACTTATTTGCCGGGAGTTCGCTACTAATAATGTTTACTATTTTCAATAATTTCTCAATTTCCTCGTCTCTTTTTGCTAAAGGGTTGCTGTTATCAGCCATTGTTAGTGTTGAAAATGATATCTATTTTTTCGGTTCTAGAAAAGTGTTTGTGTGTGCCTAAAGATTACTTTCATTTATGTATATTATCTGTTATTGCTTTTTTATTGATCGATATCATCAATATCAATATCATCGAGTGATTTACCAGTTGAAGTTTTACAAGGTGCACAAAAGCAACTCTCAATGGCGTCGTTTAGCTGGAGTCGCGTATGATAGAATGATCATCATCATCATCATCATCATCATCATCATCGTGTGGGTTGTAAGGTCGACAACCGACCTCACACACCCTGGTGTCAGTGTTATAGAGCTGCCAAAGGCCACTGACTTGGCTCGTGTAACTTAGTAGCCGAGACCAACGGCTTAACGTGCCTTTTGAAACACGGAATCATCTTTCTTTTCAGACAATCTGGTGATTCAGCCTGCAACGTCCTAACCAAACTGGGGAAAGTTTCACAAAGAGATTTTTGTTTGACAGTGTCCCCACCGGGAATCGAACCTGGAACCTCCATAATGGGAGTCGAAATCTCGGCCACTCAGCCACGGAGGCTGTTAGAATGGTAGAGAACAAAAAGAGAAGAAATATTACTTAATTTCGGTCAAATGACCTAAACGTTTTACCTTTATTCGTAAACAAATTATAGTCATAGGAGCGTGTTTTTTATGTATTATGTATTTTAGCGCATTAATCAGTCGGAATACTAAATGCCTACGAGTACGAAACCAAAGTTATGTAAAGTTTGAAAATAAGCTTATTAAGGATTTTAAAGGATCCCTAGTTGGCTAACGTCTATATTAGAATATAGGGTGAAATCGAGCCTCTCCATAGCTATATATTCATCAGCCGAACGCGAGCTATTTTAAATGCTTTTGGCAACAGTAAAAGCCCGCGCACGGATAAAAAAGAAAAAAGGCCATGGGTGTAAAGCTTTTAAAGGATTTTGTTCGGCGACCATGGTGGTTAGAGTGGTCAGTAACCTGAATGTAGAGATGTCCTGTCGTACTGAAATACTGTGAAATATTCGGGAGATGACGGAGTAGACTTGGTGAAAGTTGCTGCGCGCCGGTGGATGCAAATAGCGCGGGACCGTTCACGCTGGAAACCTATGGCGGAGCCTTATGCACCAGTAGACGTCTTCCAGATGAGACGATGATAAAGATACGGGAGATTAACAAAAAAATTAAATATAATATTAAGTAATTAACAAAGAACAAAAAATAGTAAAATATAATGTTCAGTGAAACGGAACGGAAACTGGTAGTTTACTGCCTCTCTGATTCTTATTCTGAAAAAAGTTTTTCAATCTCATTTTTACAACGTTTGTATAAAATTAGGGGACAATTTATTTAGGTCTTGTAATTATTTGAGGATTGTTATTTGTCTCATAACAGTTAAAAAAAAAAAAAAACTTCCGCTTTTACGGCATATTTCACTTGTTGTTTATATTCAAACGATAGAAAGATATGAAATATTTTAGATTCATAGAAGACAACCAAAAACGTTAACCTTCCGGCTTGAACTCACGACCTTCGGCCTTATGGGCTGCTACGCGTTGGCTGCGTACAGGCGAAGGTCGTGGGTTCAAGACCCGCCGGAAGGTATACGTTTTTGTTTATTTGCTATAAATCTAAAAAAAATTGTAAAAAAATATTATTGTGGTATAATAATGTGTGTAGTGTCTTCATCTAGTTTACTGTTCTCATCAAGCGACATCCATGCTTGGCGGAGTGACCTAACCTTGGAAGGTAGAGTAGAGAGGATCTATCATGATGGCAGTGTCACTGATTCTCTCTCCCTTTTTTTTTTATTTGTCCTTTCTGGACAGGCGAAGGGAATCGTAGCCTATACTCCTAGTCGGAAATATAATCCATCTTTTCCATTTATTTGAATAAGGCGGAGTCTTCAATATTATAATATAAAAGCCGGAGTCAAGTCTCCATAGTCTTCTTCTTCTCAAATCCAGTGATTATAGCCAAATCCAGAGGTTATTATAGTCAATTCATGTCCAAATTCAATGTATAACATTGAAAAATAATGTCTGGTTTATAGTCAAATCCAAGATGAGTTAAAATCCAGTCAATCCGATTTCTATTGATTTTAATGTGGATTGTCAAAAAAAATTGTCATTGCGCCCAAGCAGGGCGCTCACACGCCACGACCTACACGCTAGGCTGCCTATTTTGACTATGGCGTGGGCGATTGACCCAATTCAGATTTATTCAATTTGTCAAACTGGAACGATTGATCAGGCCCGCTTTGATCAGCGCCTCCATCGAAACCGGGCTGTGAAAAGTTTCCCTTCATCGGAAATTTAATTTTGGGGTCAAAGTCAATATTTTTTATTCGAATTAAGATTTTTACAAATCATTTTTCGACGTCAAAGCTATCATGGATGGATGGATGGCATGGGTGGATTGCTAAATGCAGCTGCTGGTGTCAATTATCGAATTAGTTCTCTACTAGCACTTATTATTTCTTAATAGAATTAAATCTTGCTTCGTCATTTAAATTTTATTTCAGAAATCCTTACAGCGTTATAATACGCACGGAGAGGCGAGAAAACCGAACAAAAAGTTCGATCTCGAGATATAATTTTTTGTTCGGTTTTTACCGCCTTCCCGCGCGCAGCACAACGCAGTTTTAAATTTATTATAATACAACAATAATACCGCTTCTTTTGTGCTACGAGTAGCATGTTCCATTACAGTAAGTTATATGTTTGCGTTTGTGCTGGAATAATTTTTCTTACATTTTTATTTTACTTGTTAAATTGCGACAACAATGCAGGAGGTTTAGCGAAGAAAAAGCGATGTTTTGTTATTATGGACTCGATACACCTAGTCTGCCGACCCGCCGACACAACCTGTTTTTTTTGTCGACGGCTTCTTGTTGTCGTTGCAGGAAAATTTTGTCGGTGGCACATAATCAGCATTTTTTTTGCCTGTAGAGACGTCATGTGTTGTATCAAATTTCGAATAATTTAGTTAACGTTTATCTTAACATGTATACTGATTGGGTGTTTTGGGATTCCGCAATAATTAAAATGGTATAGTTTTATTAACTTAAGTGTATAAGAGTATTTATTTGCTACGACATCACCATCCATCGATAAACACTTTTTTTTAAACACAAAAGGAACTAGTTTTTACTTCATTGACACAATTCGTAAAGTGCATACTTTTCCAACTCATCAAAACAGGGTATACCTTAGAATAGAGATCTTCTATTCAAAATTATTCTGAGTTCAAGATTCCAAATCAGTTCCAAATTGAAATCCAATTCACTTCCTATAAAATTATGTCACATTAAATCAGGTAAAATGGTAAAATACATTCACTTGATAGTGAGCGAGTAGTGCATTCTCCGAATTAAAATATGCTTTGCCATGGAACATTAGGGTAATATATTTTATAACTTTTTTTTTTTTTTTTTTTTTTTCGTATCATTTTTTTAAGTTCGTCGTTTCGGCCAGTCATCAATCAGCATTTATAACTTAATAAATATCAAAAGAGATGGTTCCCAGTAATGCTACGAAATAAATTGTGTGAAAATATTACACAATTTAGCAAGTTTACGTCACCACCAAGGCTCTGTCGCAGGCGATCCTCTGTGTTTGTTATCTTATAATTGAAAACGAGCTATTATTGTAGTATGTTTTGTTGTAAGATTTTATTGGTTGTTTGGAAATCGCTTTACTGTATTAAATTAAATTTTGTTTTCGATAATCATGTGTTTTTCAGTACGCTCGGTGCTTCCGGAGTTTGAAATAACGGATACATCCGTGAATTCCTGTCACCCGCAGTTATTCCCGTGGGCATGCGGCGTAACGGGATCTACACTGGTAACGAACCGGGTGCATCCTCTGTGGACACTAATTAAAAGTTGATAAATCGCACATAATATTTTATATGTTTCTGAAACTCAATTATGAAATTCATACTACGTAAAATTTTGACGATGTGGTTTACCAACGCAGCTTGAACGATTTCAGTTTGGATCTATTCGTAGGCAGATTTTCTCACGAAGTTTCTCGTTCTTCACCGCAAAAGCCAATTATAGTTGTGCAGGTTAATGCAATGCAAACAAATATGGCTACCCACTACAGCACAAAGCACAATAAGCGTTTTGCCAGCAGTCTCATATTTCTCTGCATCTGACTTTACGTTATGATTTGGATATTCTAGTGGTAGATTTCAAACTGTTCATCTTTCGTTTGTCATCGACGCTTTGACGATCATTGTTATTTAGTTATTTATTAGTTGTACAAGGCGTGAGAGTCGGAAGGCGCGCTGAATTTTTGTCACGTACGACCTGAATCTTTAGATGGAATAACTTCTGATTGCTCCATTTTATCTTGCTCTCTTTTATTATCTGTGAGAGCTAGTTCCAAATTGTTTCGCGCCAACTCTTAATCTGATCGTTAAAGTGGATATATAAAGTCAAGTCTAATATTATGAATGTAGAATAGATTTCCAACGTTTCTTTCCTTTTAGCTATAGCAAAAATGTATCGTCACAATATTTCCAATGTCAACTTTTTAATTGAATTCGATGGCTCGTTTCGTTTCTGGTCCATTGTGAATGATTTTGGTGGGACGAGTGGACTGTACAAAGATGATAAATTTAAAAGAGAAATTATTGTTAATTTGCAACGACTAGGGAAAAGGAGGCACAATACCTTTGTGGTGGCGTGGTTTTCTTGTAGCTTGAGAGGTCAGAGAGTCACTCACTGATCACAAGTACGACACAATGTTTTATACACGTTTTGAATTTCACAGACTTCAAAAATTACATTTTTTATTTGGAGCTAGATCTAGACGCGACCGGTCAATTCGCCATGTTTTTCCGGAAGTACTTTCTTTCTTCAATTTTGGCGGGGCTCGCAGCGTGCACGCCGTTGGCGCGAGCGTGTTGTCTCACTCGCGCATACAATAAGGCATGTGCGGGAAAGGGATGGGGAAGAGGAAGTGCAAATCAACGAAATAAATATGATGTTTTGATTGATTCCGCTTTCGCGGCAAATTTAAACTCGCGCAACGAGATTTCTGTGATGAAAATTGAAAAACTGACTATGAAATCTTTGTATAGAATGAATAATGAATGAATAATGTGCAATATATAACTTGATCTTTTTAAATACAGTATCTTATAGTATAATACGAAATTAGGCATAGGATGAATTTTGAACATCAATTTGTAAAGAATAACAAATGGAATGTCAAATGGTGAAACATTCATGTGGTAGCACAGTATATCTTATTTCCTTATCTATCATTTTAATGTCACTGTTTAACACAATAAATATAATACCCGTCTGTCCATACTTTAAAAAAAAAACAAAGTTTAATAAGAAAAATTACAACAATAAATTCTATTGTTTGAAGCACGAAGTGACTTGGTAACATCGCTCAAGAACTTTCCTCAGGAGCTGTTATAAGCATACAATTACACGTTCAGGACACTCAAAGCTAAAAGCAAATGTAATCTCATTATTCTGCCAGAGAGATCGCTTTGTTTCGCCTTCTCAGTCTTCTATACTTCTTAATCAATTTATCATAGAATCACAGGATATGGTAGACGTGGCCCGACAATTAAAATATATCGAGTAAATTAAGGCCTATAAACAAAATTTGCGCATTAATACCTACACAAAAGTTTTGTTTACGCCATGATTAGCGTATGTACTTTAACGAAAGCCCTTATGTTTAAAACATAAAAATTTCCAAGCATTAAATTTGTTTAACTTTTTACTATTTTATTATGTTATTGAGCTTTTTTATAGCTTTATTCGTCCCACTGCTGGGCAAAAGCCTCCCTTTGTTATTTAGCCTGTTTTATTAAATTTCTTTGTTGAACTTGTATTAATATTTTTTGACGATTGAGCTGTGAATGTGTTTTTTCTTTATTTTAAAATTTACTTTCCATTGTGTGAACAATAAATTTAAATCTTGCTGAGCTTCATTTTCTTGGCTTCACTTTTTACTATCGTCAAACGTCTTCTACTCTTTACACGGTCTGAGAATTTGTTAAGAATTTGTGGAAAACAACGTAGACACAGGAAAACAACACAGACACAAAAACGCTTCGAATATTTCTAGTATTTCTTGCATCTTCTTTGTGCATTCTACAGTCTCTTTTTATTTTAAGTTTTCAAACTGTTCTGCAATATTTACTTTGAGGCATTTACCGCCTCCAGGACTGAGATTTTCTTGTATCTTTTGAGCAATCTTCTTTATCCTGCAAGTATAGTAGTTTTACAAATATTAAAGTGGTCTGACTGAGCTAAGAAGATAAAAAAACGGATTTAACGTTTTCCAGGCTAGCAAATGCAAGTAAGTAGGGTGCTTAGAAGCACAATAAAAGGTTGTACTCTTAAAATAATATGGCCATGACTATTATGACAAATAAAGTTATTACCCTGAGACCGATTTTGCATAAAGCGTCTCGAATTCTCTCACTACTCTTTCCCTATGACCTATACTTGATAATCCATCATTTCCTTAATTGACAGATTAGCCGAAGTAGACGTGGCTTAATATACCTGGTGTTTGCAGGTCGAAATGTGTAACAGTTCTGTACGACGCAAATTCACTAGACAGTATTAATTTCCGTGGTGTCTTCTTTCCAACGAATAACTCAATAGTGATTTAATGCTTGTTTCGAATACAAAAAGAGAAGAAAAATAACATACAGCCAAATTGAGAACTACCTTGTTTGAAGTCATCATCATCATCATCATCGTCATCAACTCAGCTGCTGCACATAGGCCTCCCCATCCAAAACACTAAGTCATCTGTCCACCTTGTGGGAAGCCGTCCAATACTACGCCTCGTTTGAAGTAGGTTAATAAAAATAAAAAAAGGAATGATAAGAGGGCTAGTGGTAACAAACGACAAATATAAGGTGGATGAACATGTGGACATAATGCTGCAGTAAGTAGTAGTCGTTTCCGCTTCGTCGATTTCTTCATTAGCTTTATGCTCCATGTTATTAGCTAACTATTCCTTTGTCCACTAACTAGTTTTGTTGAAAGTTGACCCACTTCCGGGACTGCCACCGTTGCCTTCTGCCCTCATTAGTACAGTGGACTACATCGGTGGTTACACCTTCCCAGTATCTACCTTTACTTTGAGACCATTTAACAACCATCTTATAGGAAACCTCAACCGAACTTACTGATGAGAAACTCAGTTTCGACTCACAAAATTTTTAATTTACTATATCGAGCGTGCCCTATTAGGGAATATGCACATTTTTTTTAAATTCATTAATCGAAATATTTCAAGCTCCAGATACATACATAAAAAATATTTTATCAAATATCTTGCTCAGAAACAAAGTTATAAGGCTTCAAAGTTGATGGTTGGACAGAGAGGTCCGACATGATCATTGACGTCATTGGTCACGCGGGCCATATATTCGCCATAGAAAATTTTGTTTTCGTTGATGATGAAAAGTGGGACAGATATATTTGTTTAATAATGTTGCATCCAGTTTGTTTTTCGATCAATATCGATTCTGCTTTCACTGTCGGTATTCTATTATTGAATACTTTCAGATGAACTATAAAAAAAACTAATATTTTTTTTATGCATATTCCCTAATGTACATCATCACCTTCAAGCTTGTTATCCATAGCGTCGTATTGTTTTAAATCTATCAATATTTCAACCTGTTTTCGTCTTTGAGTTTCTCAAAATCTTTCAAAGTACACTCTGAGTTCGACTTTTAGACACGTTATGCATTTTTTCGCTACCTCTTTTCGGTCGTATAAAGATCAATCAATGTGATCTTACTCTTATGCTCCTCTTGCTGTCGCTTGTGATGTTTGTATTGTCCTTCATCGGCATTGTTTGTTATATCATCTATGGAGTTCATTATAGTTACACTGCATTTTAACTTCTTTTGTTAATTTAAAAATACTTTTTAATATTTTCTAATTTAGTAGCGTCATAAAATAATGATAAATAAAATCCTTAAGCTTTCAAAAGCTCCGATAAATAAGCAACGCCTGAAATATATACCACCTGGAGCTTGTCGTATAAAGGTTCAGCAGGGAACCTATAGCCAGTAAAAAAAGTTTGACAAAACAGATGCACTATCATATCATCATATACACAGATTAAGAACCTTGTGTTCTTACCTTTAGCGACGCTAAGAAACTCCTTCTGGATTGCGTTGATAAGATGGTATATTTTAAATTCATAGAGAATATTTTATTATTTCTCCAAACTAAATTATTTTTTCTTAAAAAGCGTCGGTGGTCTAGTGGCTAGGGCCGCTGCCTCCCGTCCGGGAGACGCGGGTTCGATCCCCACCACGTACCAATGTGTTTTCCAATTTCGAATTCATGTTTATTCGACGCTCTTACGGTGAAGGAAAAATTCATGATGAAACCTGTACACTCCTGCGAAAAAAATCATAGGTTGTGTGTGAAGTCGACCAACCCGCACTGGTCCAGCGTGGTCCACTAAAGCCTAGTAGGCTCGAGCCCCTCGGTCGGGACGTATAGTGAGCTGTTGTTATTATGTGACGAACTAATCGTTCCACACGTATTTAAGAACATACAGTTTTCGTCTTCGTCCTAGCGTTTTCCCGACCTAGTGCCGACTGCTGGGGTCCGCTTTCCTACTCAATCTTCTCCACTTTGCCCGGTCTTCGGCATCCTTAGGTGTGAGATTGTTCTCTTCCATATCCGCTTTCACGACGTCCAGCCAGCGTACTTAAGAACGTACAATATTTCTTAAAATATTTACTTTCCTTTTTTAAATTGTTCTATCTCCTATCGTACTTTTCTTCGGTAATAAAAATATTTTACAGTTTACTAAAACATAAACTTTGCTTCTTTTAACTTTTTTTGTATTTTCGGCGATAATTTATGTTTTTTTTTGTTTCATTTTTCGGGTACCGCTTTTGAGACCCGTAGCATATGTCAACATTTTTTTTTAAACATTATTGTTTAGTAATATAAAATCTGGATATGTTCGATTTTATTTGTATTTGAAGAGAGAAATGAAATGAATAGTTTATTGGAACATAAACTTTATTTAATATAATAACATACAAATTACATAAGTCAATAGTCAAAGTCAAATAAAAAAAGAAGCAGATCCTCGAGTACGTCCCCACAAGACATAGTTCCCAGCATACTGGCAGCATTTCCTCATAGTTTATTAACTTTTGGATGTTACATCTCTTAGTTTCGTCATCACATTTTTTGGATGATTTCACTACACGATGTGCGGACTCTGTGGAGAAGAACTCGGCAAAGAAACTTGCGTTACTTTTTTTGTCAAATAATACTATAGGTAGTCATCTATAAAATTGACGCATGTTGAAGTAGCCTGTCATTCAAGAAATTTATTCCCATGGATATCTGTCCTCTAAGTAGTCAGATATTCTGTAATAAGCTTTGTATATAAATCTTTGCTTAACAATAGCTGTGAACTTATCTAAAGGTATTTTTTTTAAAAGACGTAATATACTCAGCGTTGATATCTTTGTTTTCAATTATATACATTGTCATCTTTTTTATATAGGTATATATATATTTTCTAGCGTCACAAAATGACGTCACTGTCTGGTTGCCCACCGTACATACAGGGAGGTCTATTAAAACTAAAGTATGAGTCTGTGAAGGTGCTTATAAGGTAAAATTTTGCACATTACGTGGTAGGGCATTATGAGATGAAGATGCTGTTTTTAGTCATTTTAACGAGGTCGACCCGCTGCGGTAACTTTACACTTCGCAGGAGTGTAAAGGTATCCCCACGATGTTTTCCTTCACTTAAAAAAAAAACTGAGACATCGAATAAACGTTCATATGAATCTGAAATCCGAAAACACATTGATACGTTGTGGGGATCGAACCCGCGTCTCCCGGACGGAAGACAGCGACCCTAGCCTAGGAGCTAGGGTCGCTGTATTTTTTAGTGCGTCGGTGGTAGTTAGAATTGTACTTAGGTCCTACCGTTCAAAAACCACACTAACACATTAACTTGCATAATATTTGTATTGTAACCAGCATGTAGCAAGAAAAGCGCTGTAATAATAAGTCCTTGATCGATTTCACGTTTATCTTCCTGAGACACAAGGGAAGGTTGTTTGCGGAGCATGTTTTATCGACATAACATACTCGTTAAAACCCATCAGAGTAATTGCTCTTTGGCGTCTTCAGTGTTGTCTACACCATTCCAGTAAAACTTAGTTATTCCTAGTGAACTAGTATAAACATGCTATAAAATTATAAATGCTTTAAGATCATCGACGTGGTTGTCACTTTTAAGCTGGTCTAGCTTACGTGGAAGTATAGGGTAAAAACAGAAGGTACGAAATTAATTGGCAAACGATCTTGCAACAATGATGCGTTGAATGAGATGAACAGACTGAGAAACCTGTCCACCGATAAATAAAAAGTAAAAAATAAAAGTATTTTTTTTAAAACAAGCCTGTATGCGCTGAAAAGAATACAAAAAATTTTTCCTTTAAAACTTTTACTATTAACTTAAAACATGTTACACAATTTGTCATTTGACGCGAGATTTAAGTACTCATATTTACTTAGTCTAAAAATTAAATTCAATCAGATAAAGTTATTTAATTTGCTTGATAGGTACCATAGGGTAAATTTCGCGATAAGCTTTTATTACATAATAAATTGTGTAATGACGTTTTAGTTGATAGTAAAAGTTTTGAAGGAAAAGTAAATTTCTTACTCTTAATTTATTATATTAATAAATAACTATCCGAGCCATAGTTAAATTCATTGTACTGAGTGTACTGTCATGTTTACTGGCAGCGTATAAACAGACAATATTTAATCCTCTTATATAGCGCTTAGCCTAATTCATCATTTCCCTTCTTATTTTACCACGGGATGCCATGGAATATTAAATACGGCATGAAAAGTGATAATGTCGCTATGCCATATTATTTTGTTGATATATCGCATTATCAACACAATAGGATCGGACTACTTTTTATTTTATTTTATAAATCCAAATTTCTTAGTTTCTGCTATCGAACGCTAAAACAATTTTGGCTCTATCTTTAAAATTGACCGAGTTGTTATAAAGGTTGAACTTCAAGATTAGACAGAGAGGCATATACCCACTTGTGACGTCATTTGTTAGTAACGCTATATAATCTCCATACAAAAAATCATTTTTGAAAGAGACAGACAAATTATAAAACTTTAAAAAATCACTGTAAATTCCTTTTTCAACCGATTCTGTTTTTTTTTTCGCAAATCGTCTGCTACTAATCTATATTTTAAAAATAATTCATAAAATATGGTGAACAGTCCTATCCCCTATTACAGACTGTAGTATTTAAAAAAGATTAACTTCAAAACACGAATAAAATAAGGATAAAAACAAAGAAGCACAAAAGAGAAATTTGACTAAACTGTTACAAGAAAAGACTAAATTGCACGAGTTACTAATAAGGTGGGTCCCTAAAATTGGTAAACAAAAAGAAAGTTTGGAAAGGTAAAACTTACCCTTATACGTCCAGGACTAAATTGCGCAATCTTTCCCTAATAGTGGAAAGTTGTACTGTGCCAAAAGAAAGTTATCTAAAGGGTAAAGACGGTGGCGTCTACGGCTTTTGGAATTTAGTTCATAACCAAACCTGTAACGCGAACCAATTAAAGGGTCACAGAAGTCAAAAGAACTTAAGGAAGTACACAAAAACTTTAAATTATAAGTTTAAAAGAAATCCGCAACTTCTTCTGCCAAACACCTCGGACCGGAAAAAGTGGGTACTCGCTGTTGCACGCGGTGAAATAGTTCGAAATTGAGTCGTTCCAAACAAGCTCTCAATCCGCCAGTCGTCGTCTTAAAGAAGCTGTGGTACAATTCCTTGCGAGGAGTAGTATAGTGTAATTATTACATCAAATCTCCCAGTACATACTGCCCATCCGCGCTATTTATCCGCGTTTCCACTTAACCTTTCGTGGATATTATCAAAACAAATGATAATTTTACAAGAACATCAACAAAAACACCTGTAACCCTGAAAAACCAGGAAAGTTACAGTATTTTTTTTTTTTTGTGTTTTTTGTGTATTCACAATTCCGCCAATGTCACGTGTCGGAGAGGATACAGGATGGGGATAGGAAAGGAAAAGAAGAGTTAAATTTGGAATAATAATTGAGGCTGAGGAGGAGATATATAAAATATAATACTTATTATAAATACACAATTAATAAAATAAAGTATATATACATTTATAGTTTAATATTGTTTTGATAAATAAATTTGGACTTTTTTTCCTGCTTATACCAACTCGGAATCTGTCAAGCCAACCCATCACCTTTCAGCCTTCCAAATACTCCTTCAAGAAAATAAGCAAGGAAAAAAACAAGCTGCCAGTGAAAGAGGATATCAATCAAAAAGTTTTGAGCCTAGTAGCGATTCGCAACGCTACAAGACATAGACAACTTATGATACTTTGTCGATCATACAGAGGGTAACGTAAAAACAATTTCGTTGTATACTTGAAGGTCAAGTACAATCCACCGTACAATACTGAAATGATTCAGAAATTAGTGAGAGGAAGGCATAATAAGAAACACAATGGTTGGCGTAGGTGCTTTCGTCTAGGTGCCTTATCGAACAATTTTGCAAAACGTGTTTTTATTGTGAACTTCCTGTGCGTCAACTATAGCTCTTCTCACTCTTTTAGAGATAGCATTTCAGGGTTCGAGCCTACCATAAATTAGGGCGATCGGTCGAAAGAAACGACATCTTTTCTTCATCATAAAAGCGTTGGATTTGTTTGTTGTTGGACCGAGCGAGCTCGAAGCGCGGGTGAAGCGTCTCCGTTTCAGCTTGGGCAAAAATGCTTTCGTATTTCCGTCGGATGTCTGTCTGGTGGTTCTCCTATCTACGTATAGGTAGGTAGGTAAGTCGCATTTCACAACCGTTGCAATTTTGTGAATAATTATATAGTTTTTTTTTGTCGAGTATTTTTTTTAAATGGAGGAGATATGGGGGTTGAAAACGTAAAAATAAAGAAACATACGTCAGCCATTTTGAAAAAACAAAAAAAACTTGCGAGTCCTACGGCACGCAGAGCCAGTAAGTTGTAATATTTATTCTATTTATTTATTTAAACTTAAACAGTTACAATTTTAACATAAAATTATGCGCCAAACTGTAAGTAAACAGATTTTGTTGGCGCTTTGCGCTCGTACACTTAACTGTTACATTTTTAAGATTACATGCATTTACATAATGTTCTCTTGCGTGAAGATTTGTTGGAGCGTGCTATCGAGGCTCCACTCTTCGTTTCAAGTACTATTGCTGATATTTTATGGAGTAACATTGCAATTTTCATCGCTGTCGTGTAGACGTCGAGTCACAGTATCCAATAAATAAATAACCAATAAGTAACAAATAAATTGTTATCGAGCTCTGTGGAAATAACTGGGCGTTTCTGTAGCAAATATTCCGACCATTATGATCTATTCTGAGTCAGGATGTTGTTATTTTAAACAAACATATATACCTATAATTATCTGTGCTCTTTCTGTTATTTTTGCTGTCAACATCTGTATAATTTTATGTCCCGCCTTATGGCCATAATAGTACTGACTTTTTCTTTTAGTTTATCCAACTTTTTTGAAAATGATGTTTTCGTTATATCCGCATTATAGTGAAAGTCGTGTTGGTTTTTGTTTTAAAACTATAATTTAGTTAGTAATACTTTGTAATTACCTTTACAGTTCATAATTTTATTGTCTCTATACTAAAATGCCCACAAAAGGCAATTCCCGTAAATTTATTTTTTCTGTGGTATTTACAACCATCATACAATGCTGCCACCTCTTCTGATTAATATACTATATTTTTGTGAACACTTGTTGACTGTATATTATATTAACCTTCGCAAAGAAACAAGTCATTCAAAGTTAAACTTTCCACCGCTAAGCTAAACAAAGGGTAAATAGCTGAAAATTGCACCCTGGGGGATAAGTTCGCTAGAGTGGTTGCAATGTTGCAAAGGCTTAACCCTGGCCTTGCCACAGATAAGACGCTATCAAGTTGTACTCCAGTATCGGGTCAGGTCACGACAGGGGCGTATGCAGGGGGTGGCCCCGTTGAGCCATTTCTAAACAACTGGAATGAGGTTAGCCTTAAATCAAAGAGCATACTTTGTAAGGCTATGGGACGAGCTCACGCTATCTGTCTGTCGAACTTGTTTGCTTTGTTACTACAAAACAAACAAGTTCGGGTTATTTTATATCCGTTGTAAATATAAAAAAAGGCTTTGAACAAAATCTGCTCATGGATCAATCTCGAGGTGAAACTGGATCAGGCTTACTAGTAAGTAAATTAAACAATTCAGTTTCAGACGAAAATTGGTTACACAATATGCTGTGAGGTCAACGAATTAATTATCTATAGACTAGAAGAGTAACAATCTAACAAAGCCCGCTAAAACATTGCACCTAATTAATTTTGACAGACAGGCAGATGATATTATCTCAATTTTCGGGTTTGTTACCACGAAAATCTTAAAACATATACAGGCAGATGATGGCATTGAAGCTTACTTTCGACGTTTTTACAAACCGAGTCATATAAAACATCATTGTACTGCGAATTCGAATGTCGTATGGTATAGTTTTGCTTCTTTGGTATTCATTTGGTGGGGTCAAGTTTGAAGCGTAGTTACTCTTCTAGACTAGATAATTCGTTGCGTGAGGTCATTAAATGAGAAACAATCTTTACACCGCGTTTTATAAATAAATTACGATGACGGTTTGAAGGGCGGTTGATCACTCAAATTCACACAACATAAGAAAATAAATGCAATAAAATGCTCTTGTTTAGACTCCTTGAGCTAAAGCACGACATTGTGTATCTGGAACAATTAAATAAGTTCAGTAAAAATATACAACCTACACGATGAAGGAAAATATTGGAATTTATCTTTGTCCTTAATTTCACAATGTAAATGGTGGTTTGTTTGTGCGATTTGATTTATGTAAAGAAAGATCACGTTATCGTTACAGGCTTCCTTCTTCATTTCTAGATTTTTATTGTGTATTAATATACTTATAAGATACATATCACATTATACCTACTTTATTGTTTTGCAAGGTCTTTTTAGGTAAAATTGTAAAGTCTTAAACGCGTATTTGTACCGGACGAGATATTAATTTCTTGTATTTTTATCTGTTCCAGAGCATCCTTGGCGAGTTTAACCGCGAGCAGGATGCCTTCATTAAAGGCCAGAATAAGGGCGGATCTGCTGCCGTCGCCCCCTGGATTGGCGCCCCCAACGAGGCCGCTCTCAAAGAAGAGTGCCTCTCGCTGTCCACCGTAAGTTATTATTTTAATCATAGGTTTATTTAATTTTAAAACTAATAGTATGTGTATACACAAACTGTCTAGGTATACCTATATATATATATATATATATATATATATATATATATATATATATATATATATATAAAGGATCCTTTAATAGATTAGACGCGTTGCCGCCCCCACTACTCGGTATATGCCAAAGGCTGTGCGCACTGCATCAATTAAATTACTGTGAATCTCTCCCACCCTGATGAACCTTGGTGTCGGCTCGAGATCGCAGTCAAAGGCTTGGCGTTGCAGGTAGTTAGGTCCTCAAGCCATCGCTGTTTGCGCAGAGCTGACGGAGTTTACACACTCAACGGTCCACGGTAAAGGCCGCTGGATTAAACGAGAAATTCAAATTGTCAATTTGCTGAGTTGCAGCAGCCAGTTACTCCGACACCAGATATTATGCTCGTGTTGGTTTAAATCGTAAATTTGGTATTCAAATTAAGTGTCTATTTTACGTTTTGTAATATTAATTTTGATTTAAGTTATCTATGCAGTACAGAATTTAATCCTTTATTTTGTGCTATATCCTTGGTTTTATATTAAGACTGGATTTTAATTATTAGTCTGCAAATAATATCTTTACTACGAGTATTCCTGTAAAGTTTATCTTAAGTCCAGAGCAATCATTATGTCTGTCTGAATATCATTTATCCGTGTATTTATCTATACCTATGTACATAATATCATTTGCCTGATACTCACTCTAGATCAGAATCAGATAGCCTTGTCACATACTCAATACTCAAATCTTTATTGCATTTACGTTTAACAATTTCATTTTTTCATTTAATTTCGTTGTTACAAAAGTCTTAATAAGAAAATACAGTTCCTAACGTGACACAAACAGGGCATAGCAATCTTTAGTAACTTAATAAGATATACTATATAATTAATGTTATCATTATTTATGAAATATGCCTAGTTTACGTTAAACTACTTATAAAAATACATCTTCGTCCTCAAAGTATTATTTTAAGGTGTTCGTCTTCGTCCAGAATACTGAGGAAAAAGGTGCATGTTTTTTGACAAAGATACCTCTAGAATATAATATATTATACCTAACACATATTTATTATGTTTATTGTATTGTCTGTGTTTTTTCCTGTACCTTTTTAATTTTGGTGTTAATAAAGTATCTTATATTGTATTTAAGGCTGTATTTAGACACCCCTGTGTTGGTGTTTCAGGATCGGCGAAACTTTGTGCGAGCCCCCCCCGCTGGCGTCGACTTTGAGTTCGACTACGACAAGATGTATCCTGTCGCTGTCGCCATCATGACCGATGATCCCAACCTGGAGAAGATGCGCTTCGAGCTCGTGCCTAAGATGTGAGTACTGGGCCCCAATTTGGTTTCCACTGCGTCTGTTTAGCGTTATCTTTTGTCATATTGCCTGCGCAATGTACATTGAATTGTAATTCTAATTTGTAATCTGAAGCTTCGTGAAATGTGTATGTTAGTTAAGTCATGGTATCAAAGTCGACGCGCGGAGGACTATGCTTTCTTTACTAATTCAATATGTCGTCTTAAGCGTTCGCACAATTTAGTCGAGATTTTGTGCTTAACGATATTACAAAATGGTGATCGCAATCACGCCTAGACTTTATGTCGACCACGCAAGCTTATTTACTGCGCATCTGATTTCTAAACAGGGATTACACATTTTGAATTGAATTGAAAATATTTGTTTCAGACAATGAAACTTCGATCAACAATTCAGAGCAAAAAATCCGTCTCTGTTAATAACGCGTCACTTGCGGCGCGAGGTCTTATTTTGAATTAGTTCGGTTGAAACAAAGATCTTATATTTTGAAGAATTGCGATTTTATTACTTGGTATTAGAACTGTTATTAGGTTGAACATAAAACTGTTTTTAAAACGTTGGTCTCGGTTGGTTAATGAACGATTGTAACTGCATAAGTATGTAACGAGGCATTCGTCCTCTTTCCTGTTTTATGACTGGCAACCTTTCTTGCTGGCAGTTTTATCTTTCATTTTAAATTCATTTTCAAATTTAGATTTCTAACGTTTCGATTTTGTCTTTTTCCTGCCAAATTCTTCACTACATGTCCTGATCTCCGATGGTACATACCTAAAGCTTTTCTACTATTCTCTACTATTTGTTAGTTAATATAATATATAAATACCTTCTTTTCCTTGGACTGTGCCCTGGTTATTGCCACATAACCCTCTACAACACTCTTCGTGTAGTGCCCAGCAGCTCCGTGGCGGCTGCTGGGGCACTAGTATATATTGACGCAGACAGCATTTAGCTTCGATTTTGTATGCGACCCGTTACCAAGTTGTAATTGTTGATCGAAGCAAAGAAAGGACCATAAAGTTGTTAGTAAAATTATCATTACTATGAATAAGAATGGATGGTCAATATTTGTATCTATCTATTTGATTATTTGAACAACATTGCTGCGCTTGAGTCGCACTTAAGACGGTGAATTAGAACCGTGACAGCAATGAACAGTAGTTAGCATGTTTATTAATAAAGTGTAATACTTTAAGAATATCTAGCTAGTAGATCACTCTCCTTTCTATTATGATGATAAGTTCACCGTCGCGCATGCGTGAAGAGATTTATGAATGGGGATGTAGCGAAAGAAGCGTCTGGACCGTCTCTGCCTACCCTTCTGGAAAAAAGCCGTGAATTGACCCAATGCATGTATTTTACCCGTTGCTAACGCTATATTGGTCTCTTATTTGAAGTCATAAGTGGCCCTTGTCACACTAAATAAATACCCCGTTTGAGCTTGAAATATGTGGAGTAGCAAACGGTCAAATATAAAACATTCACATGTGCTATTGCAGTTTGCTTACTTGATTATTACTTTATCACCGCTAGTTTTTGTTTCTGAAGGGTATAATAAATAACTGTCGGCATGGTAACCTCGAAGCAGCCGAAGAACTTATAGCAATAAGCGAATGTCATTATCAAAAGCCTGTATTATTTTTGAGTTTTTAAATGGGTATACGCCTTTAGAGAAAGACTACATAAGTGTGTTCACTTGTTTTAGTCTTGGAACATTTCAATCAGTAGCTTTTTATAGATAATTATTAATTAAATAATTATTAAATTGTCCGTGAATAAACCCAAAGCGGATCGGTCGATTTCATACAAAACATTTATTTTTCTTAGCCGATTCAAAAATCTTTCCGAACTGATTTAATTAGCTTTATTGTGACGCCCGTTAAATTATCACTTTGTTAAAAATAGCCACAAAAAAAAGATTATTCTTTAGCCGTTTAAACGGACCGTAAAGGTTAAGATAAAAATTCTTCCAAAAACCGAAGATTTCAACTCGTAAATGTTTATGAGTCTCCTCCTGATTTTCTCTTCCTCAGTAAATAGGTCCTTATTAGCAACAGGAGCGCTGCTTCAATTATCCGCTAAGCGAATTGCGTTTTATTTTTCAAAGCCCGCGGCGAGTTCGAACTGGAATACTCGTAATTGAATTAATGAATGGCAAGCTTCGCGTTTTCTAAAGATTCTCGATACAAACGCTTTCTGTATTGATGAGAAGGATAATAGATCAATATTCCGCAATAGAGAAAATGTCGAGTTCTATAGCGAGCATTTTGAATCAAAGGGATAGATACTTTCGCTTTCCTTTTTTATTATAAACCTTATTTTTACTTTTTTGTGTAGTTGGTAAGCACGTTGGCTGCGTATAGGCTGAAGGTAGTGGGTTCAAGTCCCGCCGGAAGGTTTACGTTTTTGGTTGTTTTCTATGAATCAAAAACATTTGAAATATTTCGCTTTCTTTGGCTAGACAGAGTAATGTAAGTAAATAAATACATTTTAGACATAATGAACTTTTTTATTGTTACCGTGGTCTCACTAAAAACTAACTAAATATTTAAAAAATAACACAGTTGACACTTTGTCTGAATAGCAAACGCGATCTTACTCGTACTTAACTTTTCACTTCATAAAACGCGCGCGAAAGTTTTTCCTGGCAGCGCTAAGACAGCAAAGTTGAAACTTACGTTTGTTGTTCCCAGTATCACGGAGGAGAATTTCTGGCGGAACTACTTCTACCGCCTGTCTCTGATCTGCCAGGCCAACGAGGCCGACGCCGCCTCTAGCCGCCAACAGAGCGCTGATGACTCCCAGGGTACGTAACCTACACTCTAGAACGGGACAGAAACATCTGGTTAGCTCGGGTTGGAGAAAGGTGACGCTTTTTCTACTGCCTGTTTCTGATCTGCCAGGCCAACTCCCAGGGTACGTACTGCGACACTCTAGAGCGGGACAAACATCTGGACGGCACGGAGTGAAGAGAGATGGCACTGAAATTACGCTACTTACGTACTTCGCAAGACAGAAGGAACGAAATAAAAAAGGATGACATTAATAATGTCACTAAAAGATGACACCGAAGGATGAGTACGCTAGGACCACAATATTCCCACTTAGACACTGCTTCAGAACAAAAAGTACGTATTGCTTTACAATGCTCTAGCTAGGCAGAACAGAGAGATATGACATCATAGCACAAAGAAAGGTGACATCAGTTACTACATTAGGACCAATAGCCTCACTAAGACTGCTTCAGGATAGCTGGTACGTATAATGTATCTCTGAACCAAAATAGAAACAGCTTAGTAGCACAGACATATGGGAATCAGCACTACGCTAGGGTATCTACCCTCACTTAGACGTTGCTTCAGGACAGCTAGTAAGTATAAGTCTCTTTGAAGCAGAATAGAAACAGCTGGGTAGCACAGAAATTTGGGATTCGGAACTACGCTATGACATCAATCCTCACACAGACGTTGCTTCAGAACGCCTCGGTACGTATAAGGTATATCTAAAGCAAGAAAGAAGCAGATGGCATGATCCCTTGAAGATATGACTTTAGGGCCACGGTAGGTTTAAGCACATTGGGCCTACCTTCCTACTTCATCGGTCCGCACTTCAGATTATCAAGGCCTGGAAGCCTGGGAGCCACTAGATGGATTCGGATACCACATTGCACAGGTAATATTTATAGGAGCAGAAAAATATAGGAAATCGTGTTATTAGTTCTGCATGTTACTGTGTTAATTTATTGAAGCTTATTGAAGAACATTATTATTTATTCACTAGGACAAAATATGATTGTACCGTGCCATACATATTGAAATTCTATTGTAACAAATGGAATTTTTAGATTTAAATTCAGATATTTACAAGTTTTATTTCACAATGAAGATAAAAAATTAATATTTAATTATCACGATACAAACTTGGAACAAGAAAGAAAATAAGAATCACATTTTTTTTCATTATATTTTGTTTTTGGGAAATGTTTAACTACGTATAAACAAACATTCTGTTGTAGTTGAATCTTTTCTACCCGTATCATTATTTACATTTGCTATCTCAAATCTAACCTCCACCCTCTTGTGAATACTTCTATATACCCCCACTACACCCAAACTATGAATTCCTTATCATTCAGGCGCCTGCCCATGGGGGGTGGGCATATCCTCCCTAAAAATGTCTACAAAAATATTAAAATAAAAACGTATTTAGTTTTCACATTTTCATCATTCATTATTTGTTTTTCATCATTATTTAACCTTATTTTGACTATCCAACATAATTATTGCAGACATGGCTGGCTGTACAGTCTCGATCCGTTTGCCAATAAGGTTTCCGCCACTTCCCTACGTTGTTGTAATAATATACTTCGCCTTGTATTGTGTTTGTATAGCACTGCTTCATCACGACTCATGTCGCCATTTTAGATATACAAGTAATTGCTACAAATACCTGGCGAAAATATGTTATTACTCTGCGTTCTTGTTTGAAAATCTGGGCACGCGTCTGCATTTATTTATCATTGATTTTCAGTTTTCACCGCTATTTACATCTTTTTGTGTTTATTTTGTTTCGTTATCCCGTCAGACGATAAATCATCGGGTGAGAGTGTCACTGAGAGAGCGCCCTCGGAAACGATCGAAGACGTCAAGGAGAGGATTAAATCGCTAAAAGTTGATAGGGAGGATGGTAAGACTAAATGACACTTTCAAATGGGTTTAATAATTCACTAACAAGTTATAACATTAACCAAATCAATTGCGAGATCTTTCAAAATGAACAGCGTTACTAGAACTTTTTATATGATTGATAATATCAATCAATCTTGGGGTCTTCTAAGTTCAATACTGAGATTTAAATAAAATTAATTATAAGGAAGATGGCTTTTATTTTCACGTTCTTTCTAGGATTAAGAACTGAACAAGGATTAAGCTTAAAATTCATATTATTATAATGGATTAACGAACAAAATGTCATACGGGAGCGTATAAAGTAAATGAATCCACAAATTTTGAAAGATCTTGTCTATAGTTAGCACAAAGCAAAATTGGCATGATGTAGTAACTACAAAATTTTAAAGCACGATATTCGGCGTACTAAATTATTTAACAAACTTACAAACCAGGAAGAACTTTAAAAACATATAAAACAAAACATTGATGCGAAACTGTTAAAAGAAAACAAAATACAATATTACGTAAATGGGTATTTTAAATTGTCTGAAAAAGCAAACCAATTATAGGAAAAGGAACAAAGAATCTAACAAGGAGGATTCTATGCTGGCCGATCTCTCACGTCTGACTATTTTTTTATCCGTTCACGTTTCATTGCTGCGCACACACATAGCCATGTTATTTAGTTATTACAGTTTATTATTTTTTTGTTTCGTTTGCCGACTTCACTGCGTTTTTTGAAATGGAAGTTCCTGTCACACGGCGATACCAACTTTGAGGAATATTTCAATGCAATTTTGCATGCTAGTATAATTATTATTTTCTTCACAAAAACATTTGATGAATTTGGAGTCTTTGGTAATCGAATAAATTTTAAAACTTTACCAGCACCCACATATTAAAATTATTATTATAAATAACTTAATATTAAATTACGAAAGGCTCCAAATTCTTACTATTTTCAGTTTATATAATCACATTGAATAAGTAAATAACACTTAAGATACGCTTAAAAATCCCATAATTATGATCCTTGGTTGAACCAGCTGGTATACACAACATACACAAAGTTGTCTCCGCAAAACCGAATCCAGCTTTGCAGTACGCTTATGAATCGCAAGCAAAGTCCAGCAGGAATTGCAAACGGCCGTCTGTTTCTATGCCATCACTAATTTTAAATGTCATCGTGTGTCGCTGTACCAGTGTCGCTAAAAGCAATGTTCTTTTTCTCTCTTTGGAATGCAGCCTAAGCAGCGGACGACGAGGCGCCGGCCGCCCCCCCCCCACCGGTTCTATATGGTATCCACGTAGTACATACCATTTCATGTAATCATGCTTACAATATAGTCTCATTTCGATGGCACATTTTATATAATTAATACAGCAGTTTAATAGGTGTTACATTATAAACTCACTTTAGGGAATGCGACGGTTTACTAAAGGACAATGCTATGGGACAGGCTATCAGTATGAATTGTCATTAACATTTCTACTTCCCTCCTTTTCCCAATATACGTATATATTAAAATACTTGTTATGTTTATTTCCATAATCACGTTCAAATTACAATCCGTTTTCATGAAGCTATAATTGTCTAGTAACGCATAATTGGAAGTTCAATGCGAGACCATAAAACAATATGATCGGTATGTACTTCATATCATCTGCGCAGAGAACATCCAATTGTCCAAATTGCTTTCAAAATCGTATCTAAATGAAACTGGTTTCAGTAGATGCAAAACATGTGTATTGATAATGTTTCTATGGAGATTCCCATCCAGTTATAACCCTTGGCATTCTCCTTGGAAGTAGAGAACACGCTGAGCGAGTCGCCTCTTTGGATGCGCCGGCGCTGGCGACCGTGGATAGCGTATAGAACTGCCAGAGTCCAACGAGGCTTTGATATGAACGTTTCACGCGTTATAAGGATTTCGTACTAATTGTTTCATCTTGACAAAATAATGCCATCTGTACGCGAAGAGACGTAATGGCGACGCTCAATTTTACCTTTATATTGACGGCTATGAAGACTATAGAATTGGAGTAGAAAAGATTGTAACCAGTAGTATCAGGTTTGAAGTCGTCGTTTGACTATGGCATTATCGTGTCAGGTTCATCAGTTTAACATCAGTATCACTGTTAATCCTCTCACCTTTATATTTTGGAACGTTAATATAATATTTATAAGATTTATATCTGTTTGCAGTTTGTTTTAAAATTTTAAATCTTAACTATCTATATCACTATGGTGTCATATCTACATACATCTTTGTTGTTAACTCGTCTCATATACAAATAATGAATGTTACCTGACAATATAGCTTTTTGTCCCCATTCGAAGGATACTTATATATGATATTGTATATATTTCTTATTTATATAAACTGTTGTCTGTCACTGATAGCGGTAAGGCCTATATTTCAATAGTTTTTCAGACCTCGACATTTGGTCGCTAGATGGCGGTCTACGCTACTTGAATCAAGGCTATTGAAGTAAAGTCCAATTTGAACTGTATACTTATCTACAATCAAGTAAATCTCAATGGATATATTTTAATGTCTACTGAATGTTACATATATGTCTAAGTATCGAATAAGGTTACGTAACTATAACGTCTCACAGTTCATTATATGGTTCAGCTCAGTAGTATTTATTATTATAAATATACCTTCTTAATTATTATACTGTTCAGGTTTTGACATTGCTACTGTCTTGTTCTATTTCGTTTTCCTTCGCTTTCAACTCAGCTTCACGTGTCTGTGCAATTTCGTTATCTTCTTTTATCTTCGCTTCTATTTCTCAAAGTTGGTCTCGATTATCTTCCATAATTTTGGTTTCACTCTGTATACTTCATTGGCCGGGTCGCGTAGCAATGTTGAAACTTCCCTTTTGTACTTACACCGTGTTGTCAGATGTCGGCGGCGGGCGCGGCGACGCGGGGGGCGTGACGTCACGCGCGTCTTGCCCTCCCGCGTCGCCGACCCCTCGCCCCGCGCGCGCTCATCATATCATGATATCACTCCGGGTGACCGTCAATTACTCCCGTTTACCGAACCTGCATTCTACCGCTGACAACACAACCCCCTCCCCATTTCTTTTGTAATTGTTTACAACTACTAGATTAGGGCGTCAATGTACTATTTGAGGATACGTATTCCAGTGTTATAAACGTTGTGTAGACTTATAGTTGGTAATGAAGTAAACTCATGTATCAAACTGAGCGACAGGTGATAAGTTGGCCTAGCACCGCGCACGAGCATTACTTGTTCTCTCACCTTGTATCTGTCTACTAAATAGTCTGGCTATTTGTGTGGTTAGATTTGGAACGTCGTCGGCTTTTTTTAACTTATAGCGCCATCTACCGCAAGTCGGTGTGTACCGAGGCACAGAGTCGATGGTTCCTCGTTATTTAGTTTCTAAATTCTCTGGTGTATTAGCGGCCGTATATAGACGTGACACTTTTTATTGTCAACTTGAAAAATGTTTAGTGAATTACAACGTATAGTTATTAAATGAAATTGGCATTTATAGTTAGTTATTATGAATTGAAATAATTATATTATTCTAAAATAATATTGGACTTGTCATTTAACAGTTTTTTTTTAGTTTCTCCTATTATTGGTTTGTTTTTTATATTCATTTTCGTGTTTTTTGAAACATCAGAATTTATATAAATAGATTTTTAAGTACTAACTAATTCAGGTTGACCATCAAGTCCAACAACGGTCCAGCGAACTTCTAAAATGGAGGTAAGTGAAGCAGGTTAATGTTGCATTGTGACAAACAATAAACTTTATTTCTGATTCACTAACGTAAGAACGTTTAATAAACTAAACACACATATGAATTCGAAACACGTTGGTACTCGTACGTGGTGGGGATCGATCCCGCGTCTCCCGGACGGGAGGCAGCGGCCCTAGCCACTAGACCATCGACGTTCTAATACTCTTCATGATATAACTTACAATTAATATAAATAAAGGACTACGAACAAAAATTTCTGGGTGCGCCAAATGTCCACCACTAATGAAACCTAATGTTACAAAATAGTGCACAAAACCCTGAGTAATACTTACAAAAAAAATGTTATTGTGACTAAAATGAATACAAAAATAATTAAAAATATAAATAATTCTAATAACATTCAATCAAACGAACATATTGTAGTCGTCTAATAATAGTTTAATAAATTTATTTGAAAACATAAAGCCAATTTTATAGTGACAGTGGAAGGGAAGTACTGGATGAGAACTGCACAGGACCGTGAAAAATGGCGCAATAAAGAAGAGGCCTATACTCAGCAGTGGGTAGATGTGGGCTAGATAGATAGATAGATAGAATAAGTTTACACTGTATGTAGATTACTTACGGCTAATGATAATAAAAAGTGGGTATTCTAATAACATTCAATCAAACGAATGTACTCGTCAAACACTAGTGGCTCTGTGAGCTGTAGACCACGCGAGCTATTATTTAATTTTCAAAATTGCTGTTATGCTTTTTTTTTAATTATCAACCCCATATATCCGCCATTTTGAAAAATATCGAAAAAACAACTCGACAAAAAATTATTTATATTTATCGAACCAGCTCACAAAATTTCACGAGAATTGGTTGAGCCAAGGAGATGCAGGTTAGAGTCCTGTCCAAGATCGACAAAATTTTTCATTTTCTGCTGTACCTATCATTTGTTTTTCTATTGATCTAGACTCAAAAAATAAAAAAAGGTCCGAGCAGTTACACAAACAACAAAGACAATAATATGGGATGATTTTAATGCTAATATAGTATCGTATGCTAATATAGTATAGTATCTTTATGGGTAACACCTATTAAATAAAATATCTTTGTAAATATTATTATCATTATACAGTGCTTCTAAATACGTTATTGGACGCAATACTACTTGAACAGTTTCAATCACGAATTAATATGGCTTGCGGTGGCGGCTAATTAATTTCGCCAGTATCAAGTGTATGTGATCGATAAGTAGTGTTAGAAACACATTGAACATGATAAAGACAGAACCAAGTGAAATATTGGCTTTATTCAACAATAAAACAGCACGAGCAAGTAACAGAGACAAAACATATGACACACTATCTATCATAGGTTCCTCTGGTTAAAGAAGGAGGTTCATAACTTCACTCCTCTTAGGAAACCTGGTCCTGGAGGTAGCCTGGTGGTCTGCGCTCGCGTGCAGAGCGGGTGGTGCTCTTTCGTCTGTACTCGCTTCTTGTTGTTCAGGCTCCTCGTCGTCAGATATTATCGTCTAAGGTCCGTGGCATGCGCGCTATTTAGAACCAATTTGGTGGTTTTTCGTTAATATGGCATCCCGACATATGTCGTTGAGAACTGTCACTTTCGGCTGTCAGTCGGCGTCTGGTTCTGGCGGGAGCGAGCTAGCCCACGGGGGCTTCGCGAGGTTTTGTTGGGGTTTTCGATGGTTGTATGGATAAACGAACTGCCTGGCTCCACGGTGGCTGCATCATGTCAGGGTCTGAATCGTACACGCGCTAAAGACCGTTAGAGACAGTCGTTTCAGGTCCATCTGGAAAACATACGAAAGGATATTCTGGATTTCTTTGTAGTAGTTGAATTTCCTCTACAGCTGGTTCATCGCGTCTCGCCATCAAACTGTGAAGTTTGGCGAGTTATCTAAGTTAAAAATGTAACCTTACATTTATTAAAATAATAATAATAATAATAATAATAATATTTAGATATTCTTACGTTCTTCTTTACATAAGCCGGTCCTGGTGAATGAAGCCAGGATGGCAGTGACCATTTATCGAGCGACGAGGGTGATTGAACATGCGCTCATATGTGGTGCCGTATTCGTTCCAGTACACAAGAGGGATCTAATAGAGTGTAACGCTGGAAATAAAGCCTCCTCCCATTTGTCAATATCCTTGTTAGCGGACTTAAGGTGTAGTCGAGTGCGCCATAGAGTGCCATGGAAATGTCTCAATTCGTCCGATAAAGATGATGCTGGTGTGCCGAACGTTGCATATAAATCTTAGGCATTTTATCACTGTTCCAGAGGTCATATTTTTACAGCCATATGCAAACGGAAACCGGCTATATTCGTCGATGATCGTAAGGATGTATCGATTTTGAGAGAAGGAAGGAGTTGACCCCTTAAAGTAAAAAGAAATCTCTCAAAAGGTGCGGTAGTTTTTAAATTAAAATAATAACTAGTGGCTTTGTGAGCTGTAGACCTCGCGAGTCTGTGTATCTTTTCATATTTATTTTTATTTTTTCTCCACAAACATCCCCGACCCCTTGATTTTTTTTTTTTTTTTATTTTGTTATTTTTTTTTTTGTCTCTTGTCTTTATTTTATCTTATTTTATTTTATTGGTCAAGAAATGTGACCTGTAGAGAAAAACAGCCTCAGCGGTAGACCTTGTAAGCTGGTAACCCCCATAACTCCGTAATTTTTTTAAATTTCCAAAGACTGACTCGACAAAAAAAATCGATTAATTTATCGAACCTGCTCACAAAATTTCACGACAATCGGTTGAGAAACGCGACCTGTAGAATGAAACAAACAAACAGATGGACATACAAAAGCAAATTTGGCCAAGCTGAAACAGAGACGCTTCGATCGCTCGGTCAATAATTATAATAATAATAATAATATTTACGAGACGACCTTCACGGCTCACATATCGCGGCTTAATTTCGGCACAGACTGGACCTGCCGCGGTCTGTCATCCTCGTCAACTGAGTATGGCAAGTTTTTAGACCTGATCCAGTAAACCATACGTGTCATTCCAGTACAAGTTTAGAATTAGAAGATGCAGTGTCTATTATGCATACACACACGTGAGAGTGCATCAGCGACGAGGTTTTGTTTTCCTGGTCGGTAAATGATTGATATCGTATTTCAAACACGATAATTCGGGGCGCAGTATTTCAATTCTTTCGTTCTTGATCTTATTTGAATGTGTCTGTTACAGCACCAGTACATTTCTCTTTTTTCGGCTGCAAATCCACCTTGTACTGGTGTTTTTATAAACTCTATGTTGTTGTTTTTTTTTTTAATAACATTGGTAACCTTTATATATTAATACAGTTCCACCTTTTCTTTCTATGAAACGCAATTTGTCCTCTATATTTTCGCACGTAAGAATATATAATTTCTAACAATTACACTTAGATTACACTCAATTCAATCCTCCTACGTTATTATTTTATCAATAATGCATTTGTTTGATATCAAAATGGCAATGGCCTTTATTTCAAGTGTCAGTGCCATCAAAGTTAATCGGCCAGTATTTCTATAGTATTCCAAAATACTCCTAGTTCCACCCTTGTGCGTCAGTGGAGAAATGAAGTCAAAGTCAAAATTATTTATTTCCATAGGATGTTATATCACTTAGATCCGTCATTACAATTTTTTGGGTGAGTTCACTAACACAATGGCGGAATCTGTGGAGAAGAGCTGAGTATGAGTATTTTGAAATCTTGCTGAACCCATCAGTGGAACCAAGCAGTGGAAGGAACGCAACGGACTATAGAAAATGTCTTCCGAAATGCCTCCATTTTCGTAAGGCTTCGCCGATAGCACTTGCTTCTTTTTCGATTGTAGGTTGTCGCTGTTCAGAGTCGTGAAGAGATCGTGTGAAGAATGCTACGGGGCGTCCTTTCTGAGACAAAGTCGCTGCGATTGCGAAATCTGAGGCGTCGCACACAGGTGAAATTTGTAAAATACATGGCCAATATTATTAGAATCCATAGAAGCCCTTTTATAACTTTAATTTGATCTAAAAATTATAATTAAGTAGTTTTTCGTGTAGTGAACTCATCCAAAAAAATGTTATGACGAAACTAAGAGAATGTAACATCCAAAAGTTAATAAACTATTCATTTCATTTTATCCAAATTAAAGCTATATTGAAAATAAATATACATAACCACGATATATCAGAAAATACCATTTCAGTTATTTATTGATTTCTGGTTCTTTTAAAAGAGTGATAAAATCATGTGGGTAAGTTTTTAAATGTATTTGTAGTAGTTTTCTTAGACGTAATATGTGGATCAGAAGATATTAAAAGTTGATGAAATAAATCTACCATAGTTACTTTTCTGGAAAATTTACGGGTAAAGCATTCACGATATTTCTTTTAGGGTTCCGTATCTCAAAAGGAAAATAGGAATCCTTATAGGATCACTTTGTTGTCCGTATGTCTATCTGTCTGTTTCTGTCTATCGAGTGATCTCTTGAAACTTCTTGCCACTTCTTTTTGTATTGACAAATAAATTTAGACAATAATTGCTAGAAATTACTTGGCACTTCTTTGTCATAATGTGTAATTTCCCTAACTTTTGAAACTAAGTATTGAAACTGCGATGAAAAGTGTTATACCTATTACTGATCAGCAATAGATGGCGCCATATGTCTTCTCAATGATGTGGATTACTATTGTTCAGTATGAGCTATTTAATTTTTACCAATATTGGCCAGCTTTTTAATCAATTTCACCTGTGTGCGTCGGCATTCAACAGAAAATATCTTGTTGTCTATCTCACACAAAGCAGCTTTGCAAATATCGCTTTTACGATTGTTAAGAGTTGATAGCGCTTTCAGAAAGTGGTAATGTAGCTTCAATCAAAGGTGTATGCATCTGGATTGAGCCCATTTTTCTAATTATTGCTAAACGAGATGAAAGTTACAGGGATTTTAGTTAAAAATAGGTAAAACTTAAAGCAAAGATTCTTAAATTTCTTAAACCTGAAACAAAACAGCTATGATCAAATAACTTGGGCCTTCAATCCTGACGCCTGCATAAAGTAGCATAGCCTAAATCTTAGAAAGCAGTATCCTGGGATAATAATTTTTATTTGAGAATTTAGTTAAGATTTTCTTAAATAAATTAAGAAATTCCCAAATCCTAAGAACGCGATATTACAGATTTATGGCGGTTTAGTTTGGGCCCTCAATTCATGAATATATGTACTGAGGAATCTGCAAAACATGAATTTATCTAAAGAAATAATATCAATATGACTTAGGTATATTTCAGTTAAATATCTTGGTAAATTAGTTAAAAAGAAATAACGACACAAAATTAAATAGTTAAAAAGTTAATGAGATTCGAATTTTGACAAAACGTCTGAACTGAGGGCCCAATATTTTCGGCAATATTGACTAGGCTAAGCCTTCTACATTACCGCTCATTCGTTAATATATTTTAACCAATTTTTAACTAAAATGTAACATAGCGTATATTCTTCTAAATGCCATACTTTAAGAGTTTTTTTTTATATGACAATATTCTGCCATAAATCTGTAATATCGCGTTCTTAGGATTTGGGAATTTCTTAATTTATTTAAGAAAATCTTAACTAAATTCTCAAATAAAAATTAGTATCCCAGGAAGATTTAGGCTATGCCACTTTATGCAGGCGTCAGGATTGAGGGCCCAAGTTATTTGATCATAGCTGTTTTGTTTCAGGTTTAAAAAATTTAAGAATCTTTGCTTTAAGTTTTACCTATTTTTAACTAAAATCCCTGTAAGTTTCATCTCGTTTAGCAATAATTAGAAAAATTGTTGACTCACTTTGAGTAATGAGTGAATAGTCTAAGTGTTCTCTTTAGGGCAGCAGTGTCATTTGGGATTGGAAGTTTCATGAGTGGTTCCAGGCTAGGCGACTGTGCACTGTAAAACACCTCAATAATGTCAAAGCAAAATTACTATACTCACCACTTGGCCGCTTAAGCGAAAATACAAGCGTTATAATTATACACAGAAATATACTACACTAAACAAGTACAAAAACTAAATCGAAAACAGGGCCGTCATCTTCGGATGCCAGCAATGACCCTAGGGCTAAAGTTGATTTAAAATGCAGGCTGTAATACCAGGCCGCGACCGCAGATTGCAACTGCTGGGTCATTTAGTAAATGCGCAGCTACATCCGGTTTCGGAAGCATAAACCGTTGCTAATGGATCACTTTACTGCACACTTCGAGTATAATGCTGACCGACCAGCTGCCGTCAGCGGACGACATATGGGGATTGTAATTTATTCAAAAGAAAGCACGATTGTGTAGTTTTTAATATACAGAACACGTTTGCCGAGTGAATTACATTAGTTTACATTGTGATCGGTGGAAGTGATAGCATCTTCCAGCATCATTCATCAGATTGTCAATGCAAGTTATTGGACTGAGATTTCCCCAGAGAACCTCAGTCTGTAGCGGATATCAGTACTTTCGGTAGCTAGCTATCGTGTCCATTGCTCATATTACCCCTGGGGGTAACATCTTGGGGGTACCTACTAGGTGGACTAACCGGCTTCGCGTAGTGCAAGCTGTATTAGAATACAAGATAGGCCTTAATAGACCTCTTTTTTAACAAGTAACAAGATATTTGTCAAATCCACCAATCACAATAAAAATTTGTTAGTAGTTAAATAGTCGTTCATAATTTAAATTCAAGGTAGGCTCGAGCCCCCGGTGGGGACTTATATGAGCTGTGGATGATGATGAATTTTAATTTGTCCATTGCAAAGATAAATTGGTATTGTAGATTTATTATTTAACTCGATTACAAAGCTGGAAAGCAAAACAGCAGGCTCTTGATGCAAGGACCTTTTAATATTATTCACACACAAGAAACATACACAGATCAATAATGACAGGGAAAAACGTAAACAGAATGGTTGCTTAGGCTTCCATAGATTCCCAACATCCACCCAACTTTTTGTAGGACAGTCAGACCTACAAAAACCCCTGGGTCCTTCCTATGGCTTGTGCACGCCTATTTTTCATCGTCAGATCGTGCAGTCTGGGGCCAAAAAGTGGTTTCGTAAGCATGTCATAATAACATTTAAAAATAATAACAGGCTGGTGGTGGATTTGTTGTAGATTAATAACTAACATATTATTAAGATAATTTTCCTAATACATTTAAAGAAGTAAACAAAGTACATTACTAGAATAATGAAACTATTAAAGTACCTACCTATGTGCAAAGAAAAAAGTAATTTTAAAATACACAAATAGCGCACGATTGAATTTTTATTACAGCTTAATTCACAGACATAATATGTTCATATTTTCCGTTGGTTAACTCGAATGTTAGCCTATGTTGTTCCTAGTATTACTCCGTAGATCAATAATTGACCACTATCCTTTACCTATACGTCTATACGTCATTTTTTACCCGTGCCGTGGACCCTACTGAAGCCCCTGGAAGGTATCACGGGGATCGTTTAGGCGATATCACAACGTATAACTTCAACTAAAAAAGTAATAATAAATATTTTCTTAAAATTGACTTTTTTTTGAGATATTTAAAGGAACCCGACATTGGTTCCCATTTCTATCTATTCCAGGATATATATTTGTCAATTTATATGTAATACCCAAACAAATTGCCTGTAATGTTATTTAAACGTTGCAACAATAAAATAATAAAAAAAAATTATTTAAGACTTCTTAGATCCATATCAATGTTAGTAATTAAGAAAAAACTTAGCCTATGTTAGTATCGCACTATAAAAATGAGAACAAAATTTGCTCGGGGGCCGATCAAAGAAATGGTATAGTTTCCATGATCACCCTCCTTACCAAGCACTTCCATAACAATCCTACATTATATTTGTTAATACTGTTATTTAATTTTGTATACCTTCTCAATGGCATAGGTAGTTCGAGGGCGTTGAACAAAAGCACTTAAATATAATTTGTATGCACAAATTTTTCATTCATCCTGTCCCTACATATTTAATAAAAATGCAACTGTTTTGATCGTAAATATAGTTTTCTGGTAATATTAGCTGCTTTTGCGCCATAATTGAACAACACTAATGATAGTGCATTCTGTAGTTAAGTTGAAATTAGAACATGCAATGGAAAAAATTGCAATCAGTGAAACCATGGAGTAGAACCAGGAGCAACGATGGACTTGAAAATCTGAGATAATGTTAACAGTATTTATAACAATATCAACCGATTTAAAAAAATATTTATTTGGCGCTGTTTACTAATTTTGTACAAAACAAATTCATCAGATATCTTAGCCAACAATATACTCCATAGAAATCGATCGGCGTGTGGTAATTAAGCCGTTACACGCACGTGTAGGTAGGTAGTGTGTAAATGGTATTTTACGAGCAACATTTTTATCGTTATTAAGAAGCTCGCTAATGAAGAAGGGAATGTTTCATCAACTGGGTCTAATTACAATATGTGGTGTCTTCCAGAGCAATGGGAACAAGACCTGGAGGCGGAGTTGAAGGAGTACGAAGTGGTGGCGGAGAAGACGGGCGATGAGAAGTGGGAGAAGGAGTGCGAGGAGCTGCTGGCCGAGGACCTGGATCTAAAGTAGACAGCTGGATGAGAAGTGGGGGCGGCGGATAAGATGGGCTTTTCAGACATTAAAAACTTGCTTTAATTTATCTCTATACACGGTGGCCCATTTAGATGTGTCAGTATGGGTAACTCTGAGATTGTATAGGTAGAGAGAGATCTTCTCTAAGCAACCATGTCGTTGATTTTGGAAAAAAAAAAACTGCATTCGAAGTAAAAAAAAAAACGAATTTTTAGTTTAGAACTCGCACCCGCTCGTATTGTAGAAATAAAAAAGAAAAATAAAGAATTGAAGTACAATGCATTTAACCCTTAGTTACTCGCGTGGGGTAATTTTTTACTCCAGAGGGTATTTTTATATCCATATTGACATTAAGTTTTAATTCTACCGTCATAAAACACAGTGAACTTTGATAAATTAGTGTCCAATGGTAAATGGTTAATCAATGGTGAATCATATTAGGTATCATATTTCATAGTAAAATTTAATGCTTATGACCTACACAATCGAAATAAAATAAAATATGTGGGGACATGTGACACACGGCCATCTAATCCCAAACTAAGCAGACCTTGTACTATGGCTATTAGATAACTGATATACATAACACAAATAGATAAATACATACTTATAAAGATAAACAACATTCAGACACAAGGCAAACACAAGTGCTCATCACACGTATGTTTGCCCTGGGAGAGATTCGAGCCCGCGACCCTGTGCTTCGAAGGCAGGCATACTTCCAACTAGGCTATGGAGCCTTCAAAATAAAAATAATGGTAGTTCGATACCCGAACTGAAAATTCATTATTTTTTTATTTATGAACGCAGTTTATCTTTTCACTGAAATCGATGTCATGGTTCCTTAAAACTAATCTTTCTATGTCTTATAGTTTCAGAGTTCCCATACTAACCCACCTAAATGGGCCACCCGAAATATGAACCGGATCTTCGCAAAAATTCTAGTCTCGTTCTCGAAGATTCCGGCGATTGGAAACTACTTGATTGAGAAGACGGGGTGGAAGATCAGGCATCCGTTAATGGCGGTCGTAACTTCGTTTTTTTAATTTTTATTTTAGTTTATTTGAGTGTTGCCTCTGAACTACACTCATGAAAAGTGTCCAGGGATTAAGTTTATTTCTACACAAAAAACAACAGTAAACCGTCAATACCTAAATAAAACAGGCCTTTCATCATCATCATTATCATCATCATCATCATCTCAGCCGAAAGACGTTCACTGCTGAACATAGGCTTCCCCCATAGGTTTTCAACATGAGCGGTTCTGCGCTACTTGCATCCACCGGCGCCCAGCAACTTTCACCAAATCTGTCCATCTTGTGGGAGGCCGTCCAACACTACGCCTTCCGGCCCGTGCAAGCCAGAAGAGAACCTTTCTTACCCATCGGTTATCAGTTCGTCGAGCTATATGGCCTGCCCATTGCCACTTCAACTTACTTATCCTAAAAGCTATGTCGATGACATTTCTGACTCGATCACGTAGTGAGACTCCGAGCATAGCTCTCTCCATCGCACGCTGAGCAACCTTGAGCTTGTTCATGAGACCGATAGTTAGCGACCAACTCTCTTTAGTCTTTCAGAATTTGAAGAAGGTAGAAAATGGATTGAAACTGATTACTGGCACTGAAAAAAAAAACGGTTTACTGTTATTTTATTTTTTGTGAAGAAAGACACATGATGAAATAAACTTTAATAGGACAATTGATGCGCTTGCGTTTTGCTGTCATTTATTGATGCATTTAACTTCCACGAAGTAGCTTCTGTAATTTTGCTTTAAAATTACCCCCTACACCAAACATAACTCCCTAGTTTTACGAAAAGGGCTGTCTGTTTACCTCATGCTTACCTCATGGTACTTAGCAAAACCACTTGATACTGGCGAAACACATTAAGTGAAACGCCATAAATAAAAATAAGACTATTGCGATCATTCTTAGTTTGTTGCGCCACGCCGATTCACTATGATAATCTAACAGTCGATTATAACATTAATATTATTCTGGTTGGTTATAAAATGGATCATACATAGCAATATCTGATAACAACAAACAAAATGCTCGTTAAGTTTACGATAACTTTACGTTGCGATTGAAAACTTTTTTAAATTACTAATTTGATACAAATACAAACTTACTTTATATAAATAACTACTAATTAACATTAACCTATAGTAATAATACGCCTACTTAGTGGTAATTGAGTTACCGACCCCAAGACAAATTAGTCGAAGGGCTAAATAGTGACGTAGTATTTCTATTTCTTATCTTACGCCGAAATCGGTCGGGAACTCGAGACGAACTGTCGTAGGGCTAGATGGCTATGCACATACATACACACATGGAGTTGAGAGAGGCCGATGGTCTCCTGATTCCAAGCATTTAATGCTTAGGGCTGGCTTCCGTCCCTTTCTCACAAACTCATCACAAACTTGCTCACTGACCTTCACATTTATTTTTGGTCTTGAAGATTGTTTATCTTATTGTAAATCAGTTTAATGGTTTTAAATCACACTAATATTATAAATGTGAAATAATATTTGGATGTTTGTACCCCCTTCATGCTTAAGTAGTCAACGGATTTGGTTGAAATTTGGAATGGAGATAGTTTGTAACCTAGATTAACACATATGATATTTTTTTTACGGGAAAAAGTCTTATTCCCGCGGGAAAATCTTACACGCCGCGATCGTAGCCGCTAGTCTTACATAATTTACTATAATACTTGCACTGTATTGTTTTAAGTTGTATCCCATTATAGATACAAAAAAAAATATGCAATAAAGATTAAAATTTCTATTCCAGATTTCTATTCTATTCTAAGTTGAAATCATCATCAAGCAACGGAGTGTATTTCCTACTCTTCTGGATATAGGAAGATATAGTTAGGAAGATTGCGAAAATTTATCTTACCCCTGAAATTGATTCCAATCGTCAAGATCTTCGCTAACGTCGTGGGATTATCGCGAAGATCCATCTTTCTCAATATCGTCCTACAACATATGCAAAATGAGATACTGACTGCTTGACTGACTGACCAAAACAGCGCCGGAAACATTAAGAAAGAGAAGTGTGGCTGAAGTTTGAAAGTCCGTAATTTAAAATGAAAAGTGTTTAAAGTTTCGTTCTCTTTAATGGCTTAGTCTACCGGTATTAACCGCAAAATCGTCAAATATTTTATAATTTAAAACAATTTAAGGGGTGTATTTTTTTTAAATACTTTATTGGATCGATTTAAACTTTCTGTTACATTTTGAAATTGCAAAAACCGTTAAACCCTAGCCGCCTCCAATGTTAAAAACATAATACTACTTAACACTTTTCACTATTGAATCATTTGTTTAATTTTCATAAAACTAGTATAATTAATTTATTTATTTAACCATTAATTATTACAAAAGATTGAAAATAATAGTTTTAATATTTAGTCAAGTAAGAGAAAGCTTTGAGAGCTCAACATACTTCTTATGTATATCAACATCAACGGCCCGTTACAGTCCATTGCTGGACTATGAGCCTCCTCCACTGAAGTGATAGACATAAACAAATGATGAATTATGATCTTACCGACCGATTTCGGCCATGGCGACAACTTTTGCTTCTATGTCGGGATGGTGCACCCGATGATATTAACTTTTCCCTAACAAAAGAAAATTACCCTTATGTCTCGTAAAATAAATGCAATTTTCTTTTGTTGGGAAAAAGTTTATGCATACACGGCAAGAAAATATGTATAACAATAGATGTAACTTTTGTATACTATAAGCACTACTTGAATAAGACACTTACATAATTGGTTATCTTAATTTCTTTCAATTTATAATTTAAGGTAACGTTACTGTATATTTTGTCAAAGCGCTTTGATATTGGCATAATACCTTATTTTGGTTCGTTTCTTTGTAAATAAATTTAAAATTAACGTCTTCAAAACTTGATTATTTCTCGTTATAAAGAGGTATTTTCGTTTTTAATGTAGTTTAGTCTCTTGAAATCAATGTACGGTAATCTGTTGAGGTGATTGTCCACAAATCTGCGCACATTCGTACAATTTCCATAATTGTGCTGTTCAACTTTCGTACAATTCCACATTAGTATTCGTTATAGTAAATATGTCTATTTGGGAATATCTAAGTTGAGTATGCGTCGATATGAAGCTATAATCAACAAAGCATTTGAAAAACTTTTTCATACATTCCGGCGAATGCCTATTATTGGCTGGACATTATTGTTACGAGTAATAATAAAAATAAAGTGAAGATTCACACTTAAAAATGAATGCCTAAAAAAGTTGAGATGTAAAATTATTACTAAAAAATAATATTTAGGGTATGAGGAAACCTATGGAGGAAGCCCATTTTTTTTTAAATCTTGTGTATATTTGACATCAAAAACTCAAACTTAATTATATGTATTTTATTGGAAATAGCAAAGAACGTCTATATTTTTCTCGTAGGGAAATAGCTACATTGTTTCGATACTACTTTATTTTATTCCTTTAAGTATTTTTTTTCTATATTATTTTTTAGGATGAAATCGTTCTTTACTATAGAGCAGATCACCCGTCTGCGCTCCTCACAGACGTCCCCCAACATACCATACAAGTACTCAATTTGATTTGGCCACCTCAATGTAACAAAAAATCCTATCGCATTATAAAAGCATTGATTTGAAGAGCGCTAAATATTTTTTATATTATATTAGTAGTAATAGTTTCCTCATTAATTTAAAATATTTTTAATATATTACTCTGTTTAAGTTAATTTTACTACTTTAGTTTTATAACTTATACTGTGCGTCTTACGACCATTCCTCTCATGAAGAGAAAGTGCTTTGAATATTGTAGATAGGAAAATTTACTGATAGTAAACTTCACTAAAATTTTCATACTAATGCTCAAAATTCAGTTCCATTCCGCGGTCTTCTGAAATTTCATGTTCTTCGATAATTTTTGTTTTTAATTTTTAATCTTTGCCGGTAGCATGAAATTAGAATTAAGTTTTATAAAAAAATAAATGTGGAGAAAAACGAACGTGGCTGGCGGTCGGCCATTCTACGAGTAAACGTCAAAGTGCTTGGTTATTATTAGAATAGGCGTCTGAAATAATCAATATACCTAAGTTGTTCTCTGTGATCTACTGATTTGGATTAATTACAGTCAATACATGTGATTTGTTCTGCCCGTGGTTGTATTATTTCGAGCCTAATAACACTATAAGTAAGAAAATAATCGTATTAAATTCGATCTTCCGATCACTATCACAAAAAGCAGAATGTTTATTTATTAATACATTGTGGGATCGCTTCACGATTGAAACGGGCTTTTAAAAAAAATCTTGAATGCATAATATTATAATTTATACTTGTGATTGTCGGCACTTGGTGAAACTCCATAGTATTATTGGTGATTCAAACACTTGTACTCGTTCTACATATTTATATTTAAGTGAACCCGACCGGTTTCGCTTCACAGCATCTTCAGGGGTTGTAAGACTGCATAATATTAATTACAAAACTAGACAAAACCACAACAAAATTTCGTCCTTGAAATATAAGAAGGATGCTGTGAAGCGAAACCGGTCGGGTTCATTAAAATATAAATATGTAGAACGGGGTACAAGTGTTTGAATCATCAATAATCCTCGAATGCAGTTCAAATTAATTTCAAAGTTTTAAGTCTAATTTCAGTACACCTATAATTTCCTATCTACATTTAAATTTATTTCTCTTAGTACAGTCGTGGGACGCCTTGTATTTTGCAATTCGAGGCCTAAACATAAAATTGTAAGTGCATGTATGTAGTTGAATTGTAAAACTAGGCCCAAATGGTAATCGGCATTTTCTTCCGTTAATAGTTATTCAAATGATGGACGCGTTCCACTCGCGCCCCTAGAAATCAAGTCTAGTACATTAATAGTAGGTATATAATATAAACATAAAGTGTCACTGATTATCTTTTGTTCTTTTCCTTATCTGATCACTATTTGGACCTCGTTACCGTGCTCGCCGAGCCACTGCAGGCGTCAGGCGGTTCGTGAGCTGTAGAAAAGCTGTAGCTATGTGTCGTCCGTAAGCAAACATTCCTAATAATGGAAATAAATAAAACGTGTTATTATTACACAATGTGTCGCTGTTTCATTTATATATAACTGCTGACCCGGCAAATGTTGTCCTGCCATTTTCCCCAACATCTACCTTACACCTACCTGCGCATTTTTTCGTATGAACATTTAAAAAAATGAAATCGCGGTAAAGCCGTTCTCAAGTTATAGCGTGACCAGGAGAAATAGGGGTTCAATGGGATCCGGTCACCTACGGCCACTTCCTTAGACGGCCACCACTCAAATTCCTTGTTTGACCACTTCCCAGTTCGGCCACTTTCTTGAAGGGCCACTTCCCAGTTCGACATTTCCTTGAACGGCCACCATTGTTATATGTATAGAAATAGGTAACCATAAAAAGTACTTAATCACAAGATTTAATCCTTATGGCGGCAACCATGGACAACTTCCATCGTATTTAAAACCAGAGGAATCGTGGTGGGGATCGAACCCGCGCTACCCGGACGGAAGACAGCGACCGTAGCCGCTAGACCACCGACGCTCTCTCTCTGGATATACGTACGTGATGATAAAGCTCCTAAACTACTGGGTAAGTGTAGGTGATAGGTTTCCACTTTTTACTTCTTCTTATTCTTCATCATTTGGGTTGTAAGGTCGGCAACCGACCTCACAAACCCTAGTGTCAGTGTTCTAGAGCCGCCAAAGGCCACTGACATGGCTCGTGTAACGACTAGATACTAGCCGGGACCAACAACGGCTTAACGTGCCTTCTTTTTCCGGACAATCAGGTGATTCAGCCTGCAATCCTAACCAAACCGGGGAGGGAAAAGACTCACAAAGAGATTTTTGCTTGACAGTATCCTCACCGGCAATCGAACCCGGAACCTCCGTAATGAGCGTCGCTCGACTTACTGTAATTAATTTAATCGGCCTATTGCAGTCCACTAATGTACGTAGGCCTCCCCAAGGGCCCGCCAAAGCGCACGATCACCCGCTTTCCTCATTCAGCCACCGCCAGCGACCTTCCTCAGGTCATCGGTCCACCTGGCAGGGTCTTAAGATTCGGTCTCACCTTCAATTAATTACAGTGAATAATGTCTCGAGACTAATTGTAAAGTCCCCGTCTAAACAATTAGCTATTATTAGTTTTTAAGGTCTATTTTCTTATAACAATATTAGCGACAGTTAATGTAGGTAATTTAAAATACTTTTATATTTTTCGATATTTGTTTTTATACCAGTGAAGGTAGTGTGGTTTTTTGGCCTCTCGAAAAGTGTCAATTCAGCTCTCGTCGACTGCGCATGTGATGAAAGCGCAAATCGTAATTTCTTCGTTAAATATTACAAAAACCATTGCCAGAAGCATTGTTATCGCTATTGATGATGTGCCGCCGCGGATCCGCATAAGGCTGAGCTGCAGACCCTGGACGCTATCGGTGAGTTGGCTTTTGACTTCCTATTTTTCACTGGTATCGTGTTAATTGTAGATTTTCATCTTAGCTTTCGTTTCGCGTCACAATTCCTTGATTCGCGAGGGATTGTTCATTATTTGGTCCATTCGGAGCCGGATCCTTCCGCTGGTGGGAACAGCTACCCTGCCCCATCATCTGAAGCGATTGTCATCGTATCAAACTGTCGCTAATTTATAAATATTTCGTCATTTTCGTATCAATAACACTAAAATACTACAGTATTATCGCATATTTTCGGTTTGTAACGCTTTGTTTTCATTTCGTTGACACAAAGTCTATCTCGTATCGTGGCGATTATTGTTATATTTTTTCATATCATGTCGTAGCCAACACACACGTTCAGATTTTAAGCTTCGTATTTTGTATCGATTATATTATATTTCGAGATATTTCCTGAAAATTAATTATATTTTATCATTTCATATGCATGCGGATGATGCAATCTATTATACGACCAATTTTGAATTAGCTAGTTTTCTCGTTATCGTATGGTGTAACTTCGTATTACAGCATTTAGTCGGGTTAAGTATATCGACCGCGCGCTTGTTTTGACCATCGATCATCTTGTAACCGACTTCGCGAAATATAAAGGAGAATCGTGGAATTTTCATATACCTACTTTGTATTATACAGGATATTATATCGATTTCGTGTATTTGCTTCCTTAAATAATTTTCACAAGAAATTTCAAATTGTAGTTCGGTTGAGTAGTGCTTACCTATTTTAATAAATTTTTTTTTATTCATATTTTAAATTTTATAAGCATTGTATGTATGTTTGTATGTCTACATATATACAAATGCTATACAAATAATTGATACCTTATTCCTTCTATAAAATATAATTGTTTTTTTTTTTTATGAAATTTTGTTTTGTTTTGTGGTAGACTTTCTTAACTTTAAATAGAAAGCGGGATTTACTTACTGATTGCAGCACATAGACAAAGTACATATTATAAGGTTGTGCCATTGAGGCCCCACCAAGGGGCTTACTTGTTCGTATCTTATTTGTTGTTACCATCGTTTTGATATTTAAGTGCCTGCTTATATTTGTTATTTTCGAGTTGAATATTTACCCTATCTCGTGATAGGTGTTTTGTAGTAACGATGACGACGCGCGGCGCATCGGCGTCTGCTCGTCGCAGTATTGAAATCAAACGTGATATTGCTATAAAACGTGTTGATGAGTGTTTGTTAGCCGCGAAGCAAGCTTTGGAAACTTCGGATAGATTACCCATTTTTGACTCGCGTTATAATAGACTAGAAAGCTATTGTGCTAGCTTCGAAGCACATCATTTTAAACTTTGTTCAGAAATTACTGACCCTAAGGAACTTGATGAACAAGATATAATTCGTCAGGATTTTGATGAAAAATATTTTAAAATTTTGGAATTACATTCTCTGCTTACGGATGATACTTTATCCAATAAGGGTGAAAACACACGGACCGATCTTTCAGTAAAATTACCTAAACTTAATTTGTTACACTTTAATGGTGAAATCACTACATGGGGGTCCTTTTATGATATGTACAACACAATGGTACATCAAAACCGAAAATTGTCGAACATTGAAAGATTTTCCATCCTAATTTCTTTACTCGAGGGTGAACCATTGCAACTATTAAAGGGTTTTCCACTGACGGAAAACAATTATTTAGATGCATATGCTGCTTTAATTGATCGTTATCAATGTAAACGCAAAATTGCATTTCGTCATTGGGACGAAATGCAAAACGCGAAAATTATTTCCAACTCACCACGTGAATTACGACGGTTAGTCGATATTTTTAAAGAAAATATTGCGGTTTTAAAAAACTTGCGTCTTCCCGTTAAGGAATGGGATTTTCCATTATTCTATTTACTGATTAATAAACTTGATCAAGACACTCGTCGCCGTTTTGAGTTGCAAAACGAGTCAAAGGAGATAGCTTCGTTCAATTCGCTGCTGGAATATTTGGAAAAGGCTGGTCAAGGTTTGGAACTTGCCGAGGTGCCTCAAGTCGCTAAGCAATCATCGGCAACGCCGTCGCCTGCTTCCCGCGCGCCCTCTCGCCGCGCCCCGCAGTCCACGACCTCTGCGCCTCGACGCGCGCAGTTTGAATCAGCACACGCCGCGCGCTCTTACTTAGCTGATGATAACTTGCAAGTAAACGAGGTCTCGTGTATTCTTTGCAAAACAAAACATGGACTGTCACAATGTCCCATGTATCGTGATCGCACTCCTCGCGATAGATTCACCATCGTGAAAGATAATAATTTATGCGTTAACTGTCTACGTGCGGGTCATTTGGTTAAATCGTGTCCGTCCAAATCACGCTGTTTTAAGTGCAACGTGCCTCATCACGCCGATTATACCTGCCAGAAAGGGAAACAATTTATGTATAAGATTGAATTTATGTCACAATTTACTCTAATAATAATAATATAATGGTATAGGCGGATGTAAACTTCTATCTATAATCTAGCTTATAAACCAGAAATCCCCACCGAGGGCTCAACCATGCCGGTCCAGTGCGAGTCTGTCGATTTCACACACAACACAACCTCTGAATTTTTTCGCAGGCGAGTGTCGAATAAACATAACATAATATATACAATATATTTTTATATTTCGAAAACTAATAATATAAAATATATATTTCAATATATATGTATATATGTCGCAGTCATCTGGTTGAATCTCCTATTCAATTGAATGACTAGCGCGTTCATTAAATGACAACATTCAATTAAATAAATGACTAGGCCAAACGTTGATTGAACAAGCGTCACTCAACGTCCAACTAGTTAGCGGATTGTAACATAGCCCTTTGAAAAGAGCGGACGTAAAATCAGTCAGGCGATTCAAATTAAGTTATTTTTTTTCCCACTGCGGCGCTAGTAGTCACCAAAACAAATATGGCGTCAAACAGCTCGGACAGATAGCACTGTGTTGATATTTTTATTGATTTGAATTTCTTGAATTAGCTGGTAGAAATAGGCAGTATTGCCTATCTTAAGACTTAAAATACAATATAAAATCATAATAAGGTGTGTTATGTCATGTCCTCATTTTTATTATCTAAAGTAAGGTTAACTTTTTAGTTGCGCACTTATGGTCACCCTAATCAAATATTACAAAGTCCTACAGATCCTATTTAACGAGACATTTTATAATTCATTTACTTTTATTTAAATAAAGGTTAACTTTTAAGTTGCGAACTCATAGTCACCCTAACCAAACATTACAAAGTCGGCTTTAACCCATTCAACGACTTCGCTAAATGACGTTTAGTCAAGACGTTGCATTCAACGACTTGACGAGTTGTCCTTTAGTCATTTAATTGAATGTTGTCATTTAATGAACGCGCTAGGCATTCAATTGAATAGGAGATTCAACCAGATGACTGCGACATATATATATATCGAAAATACCGGATCAAAGTTTGCCGCTGCTGCGCTGCGCGCTGTCATCTTACTACACGAAAGCAGAAACTCTAACGACGAAAGGAAAATGAAATAAATGAAAATTTCTCCCGTTGACTTTTCCCGTGGATCTTCTAATAAATATATTTCATGTATAAGCCTGGTCCTGACAAAAAAATACAACATAAAATAATTAAGTACCATCTAATTTGTTATATAATGTAATATGTATCACTTGTTATGTTCTTCATTAATGTGATTGTAGTTGAGGAAATAAATACTTTATTATTATTATTATTAATTTGTTGAAGTCGTTTGGAAGTTATGCGCGTACATACATTTTGGTGATTCATTTTTATTTATATGTAATTTTTGGTCTTCGGGCCTCGGTATCATCTCATATGAGTAGAAAAGTTAATATATCAATTTATTTATGCATGTCACCAATTTCGTCGTCATGCGTCTGTTTAGGACGGCACCCTCTTTTATCAAACAGACTCCCCCGCTGGTCTGGATAATGAAATCACCCTAAATAACTAGATCTAGACAAATATATAAGTTGAGCTAGACCTAACCTTATTGATTCCCCTCATCACAATCCGGGGTTTCCTAGCAACACCCAGACTGACTGGTTGAACCTTACTTGCAGACGAAGGGAGGAAAATTTTGTTTTATTAGCTAAACAGGTACCAACAGGGTATTCACAAAACTCATACGTTTTTGAAGTAACTTGTTTACCACCTATTATTTTATTTTAAACGGAAACATACAAACTTTGTCTTTGTAGAAACTTTGTCTTCAAAATCACGAAACATTTGATAATAATTTTACTTGTTTACTGCGAGAATAACTTTTTAAACAAACTGGACCTTTATCAACATCACATATCCATACGTCCCCACCGAGGGGCTCGAGCGTACCCTGAATCAGGGTGATAAGCTTTAGTTGTCACACACAACCTGTGAATTTCTTCGCAGGAGTGTGCAGGTTCCATCACGATGTTTTCATTCCCCGTAAGAGCGTCGAATAAACGTACAATGAATTCGAAATTTAAAAACACATTGGTACTTGTGGGGATCGAACCCGCGTCTCCCGGACGGAACACAGTGGCCCTAGTCATTACATCGCCGTCCGCTCCCAAACTGGATATTTGTGACAAATTAAACCGATGGCAAAATTAATTTATTTTTGTTATTTTTCTGTAACGCCCTTTTCTATTGTGTTTTACTGACTATTAAATCTTAACTAAGCCTAATAATCGCCCTAATGCAGGGTAGGCTCGAGCCCCTCGGCGAGGACGTATATGAGTATGTTGATGTTGAATTTGATTTAATTTCATTCATTTAATGTCATTTCGTTTGATTTAATTTAATTTAATTTCATTTGAAATCTTAACGAGGTTAAAAATTAAAATATTGCCTTTGTTTTAATACGATCAGAATGATACTGCAATTCTTATATCTATTAGGAAGTTTCGTCGTCATTGTCTATTTCGGTAAACATACATTACTGCTTTTCGTTCGCACTTGTACGGTAAATTAGTACTCCAATAGCAATGACTTGCGACAAAAACGAAACCATACAAAACTTCAATTACTGCAACTATGCTGAGCTAAAATTAAATTTTATAACAATCTACGTAAAAGTAAGTTAACTTGACTACAGAATAATACACTCATAGGAAAATTGTTCCGGAGTCTTAAGTTAGTTAAAACTGGCAAGTACGATGGCACGTGCGATTCTAGTCGACTCCGCTAAACATTTGTCTTCAATATTTGCCGCGTCAATTTAAACGGCTTCAACTAATAATAACAATCAAATTACATGTAACATGATCATGGTTCGTTTGAACATTGTGTTTTTGCAAGAAACACACGCTAAAAATAAAACGTCTGGAGTGGCAAATCAATGACAAAGATTGACTACCATCATCATCATCATCATCATCATCAATAGATCATATCATATGCCCACCAAGGGGCTCGAGCCTATCCTGCATTAGGGCGATCTGGTCTTAGTCGACCACGCTGGCCACATGGCGGGTGACCAACCCTACTTTACTCACATACACAAGTTTACGCTCCTATCCCCCCTTCACACACAACCTACGAATTTCTTCGCAGGAGTTTGCAGGTTTCCTCGCGATGTTTTGCTTCACCTCAAGAGCGTAGAACAAACGAAAATGAATCCTAAATTCTAAAACGCATTGGTACGTGGTGGGGATCGAAGCCGCGTCCCTAGCTGATTGGAACATATACTACATATACAATTGATCTATCCACGTTTTGATCACGTCGACCTTTTGGCGTTGTTATGTCCTATAATAAGCCCAGCTGCTTCACCACTACACCACGGACGCTCTCAACACATGTCACATTTACGTATAGGTAATAATAATGATGTCATCATTATAACGCTTTCACATTCGGTTGTCGAGCTGGCTACCCCTCGCTAATTCACTGTACCTGTTTAATAAATTATAGGTATACCGTACGTTATTCATTCAGAGGGGATGCACTACAATAAAGTACTTTGTGAGGGGATGTCTAGATTTAAACTCACTGCAATCCTGATTGATGAAATTATTTATTGTAAGCACGAAGAGAGAATAACAACATCAAAGTGAACAGTTTACTATGAGCTGGCTTTGACGTCGACAAATTGTTTTTCTAAAAGAACAGACAACACAATCATAAAGTAAGGCTATAAAGTAAAAAATGAAAAAAAAATCAGACGAACTCTGTCTGAAAATATAATCTACTAGGATTATTTTTTCTCTCTAAATCAATATTTTCAAGGTCCAGCCTTTAGAAATGACAGACTTTCCAAAAAATCATTTAATCCCTACTTTCCCCCTCAAAATAGGGATTGATGATGATGATTTATTAATCTCAGTCTAAATCCATTTTCTAGTTCCTACCTATAGAAATGCCAGGCTTTCCATACAAACAAAAGTTTTAGTATAAGTTTGTATTATATTAGTAGTCAGGTACATCATTTATTTATTATTTATGCAAGCTGTGTTCACTTGTTTACAATGTACACGAACGATGTTATTTAAATTGATGTTTATAATAAATAGGTTATAGGTGTGTGACATTTCAGTTTCTGGACGTAAGAAAAATAAAAAATAAAAATTTAATCCCTACTTTCCCTTTCAAAATAGGGATTTTGATAAAATGCTAAAACATGTGTCAAATGATTTATTAATCGCAGTCTAAATCCAAATTTTCATGATCCCGACTTCTAAAATGACGGACTTTCATACAATCTTGAATCCCCCTTTTTTTCCCCTTAGAGGGTGAATTTTCCTAAATCCCTTCTTATTGCTTGCCTACGTCATAAGTGTAACCTACTGTGCCAATTTGCTGTTTCTAGCTTCAGTAGTTTCGGCTGTGCGTTGATGAGTTAGTCAATCATGCAATCAGTACGGTTTTCTCTCTTCATTATAATAGTATAGATAAGACTTTCTTTATATCAATTACACGTGTGCTCTCTAAAGAGTTATTTCTAAACTTTATAGAGAAAGGTTTTCCTAAGGGAAGTGCCCCCAACGAGATTCGCACCCAGAACTATAATGGGAGTCGAACGCGCGAAGGCTCGGCCACGGAGGCTGTTAATACCTATCGTTGGACGTACTGAGATAAACGCATTTATCAGTCACGCGATGGTGCAAGCTTGCGTTGTAACTGCATTTAGCTGCTGATCATGCTATTATCATTAATTATTATTGTGTGTTCTGATGTGACTCATTCGTTTTTGCTATAGCTTGTCTACAATGATCACGATTAGGGCCTCGTTCCACGGGGCAACAATTTTCTAGTAACAAGTCCAAGGTGTATTATTTTAAGAGCTAGGTGTACAACCAATGTGTCCTGCCAATCCTCACCTATGGTGCCGAAACCTGGACGCTCACTTAAACGTATGTAAGTTAAGTACCGTGGTTTTTGTCTGAATATGACGGTATCTATATAATAGGAGATCAGATGTTTCTGTATAAAATCTTAAATGGAATGATTGAGTCTCCTTACTTATTAAGTTCTATTACTTTTAAATGTCCAAAACTAAACGCCCGTTCCAAAAATTTATTTGCTCCACTATTTTGTAAGACTAACTACGCGGAAAATCGCTTTTCCGTTAGGGCATATAATAGGCACGATGAATCCTATTCTCATACTGATATCAAAAATAAATAGGTACTATTGTTGTTAGGTTAATTATCTTTTTTTATTTTATGTAGACTTGCTATTTGCTTTTATTTCGGAGTGGTTTTCAATGTGTTGACGTAATCGACTAAATTCGTAATTTTTTAGTGGAAACTTTATTGGCTTATATAATTATTATTTAGTTTTAATTTTTTGTGTTGTTGATGCTGTCTGTTTCCCATTGTAATAAAATAAATAAAGTAAATAAAATAAGCATAATATGCATAAAGTTAACGTATCGCAACGAGCGATGGATATCTCTCCCGTTGATCGTGTGCCAAACGTTGAAATTCGACGAAAAACACAGGTCGGAGACGTAGGCAAACGAATCTCGAGATTGAGGTGGAGATGGGCAGGGCACTTGGCTAGACGGGATGACGGCCGGTGGACCAAAGCAGTCACAGAGTGGTGGCCAAGAAAAGGCCTGTATCCAGCAGTGGGTGGATGTGGGCTGAAATTTATGATGATGAAATGAGTTACAATTTGATATTCATTGCATAGCCAATTTACCTAAACTGTAACCCCTTAACGTTTTATTTCATTGTCTACGCAATATACATCGGATTGTACTTGTAATTTGTAGCTTGGTGAAACGGACCCCAGATGTTATTTTCCATTTATGAGAATTATAGGTAACATAATCGGTAGTCTAGTGACGCCAAATAGAACCCTTTCCAATATCAACGTGTTTTTTAATTTCGAAACACATTGGCAATAAAACAGCGTCTAAAAATATGTAAGTTAAAAACATTTTGATGATCGCGGTGAAGCGGTATTCTGTCGTGCGTAAATCAGGAAAATGTTGTTCAATACTATATTTTTTTCATCTTTATATTCTCATATCTCTATTCTCCATTATTATATTATGATATTTTCGATTGCTTAGGATTCAGATACTTATAAAACCTGTTTGGTGCATGAGGCGCTGGCAGACCCTGACATCGTGTCGAGGTCGTGGTCTTCCACTGGCCACCAACAACCGGTATTTTTTATATTCTTGCCGATGTTACGTAGTCCAGCGCTCGTCTTTCATAACGGAGGTTCCGGGTTTGGATCCCGGTTAAGACACTGTCACAAAAAAAAAAAACTGCGAGATTTTCCCCAGTTAGTTTAGGATATTGAATCATCTGATTCTCAGAAAGATAATTCCGTGCTACAGAAGGCACGTTAAGCCAAAGGTCCCGGCTGTTATCCACGGAGGCAGTCCTTACAGGTGGCCTTTGATGGGAGCACTATAACATTGTGTTAGGTATAGCAATACCTCCTACACTCTTTACTCTGTTATTTAAAAATGCTGGCATGTGATAAATGCACACTGGCAGCTTTATTTTGTTCTAGAATTGTATTTTCAAATGATCGTTTTGACTCAGTCTAATTTGAGAAGCCTTTCGACATGTTAGTCTAGTACTTTAATATTCTCTTCAGAATAAATCATTGTTTTCCCCATAAATTATATCTTATTTGTCTTCACACGCCCACCATTACAATATGCGGAGGTGGAGTGGGCGTCTTTAACTTAAACACGGGATCGTCGGTAGAATTATTATATATTTTTATTATTTAGTCGACGTTACACAATCAACATCTTAACAGAATCTGCTCTTTCTTTCATGTCAAAGCTTACTTTCTCTATTTGAAAATAAACTAAATGTAAACGGCCAGTAACAGCCAAGGAGGCAAAGAGGCGTAGGTATGCACTCATACCTAACACAATACAATGACACCAGGGTATGGGAGGTCAGTTGAATTTGTTTAGTACTTCTTAAGTGCATCATAATCGACTTCGAGTACGTCTAGCCTAACTACGAACATTAAAGTCGCGGGTTCAAATCCCGCCCAGACTAAATTTTCATCAACATCAACGGCCCGTTACAGTCCACTGCTGGTCTATGAGCCTCCTCCACTTAAGTGTTTGGTTTTGCCATAATCTCCACGCTTGGCAGGCGGGTTGGAGATCGCAGATTAAATGGTTACTGTATCAGAGAGCGCTGCTGCCCGTTACCTGTTCAATGTGTAGTCCCTAAGTCGCCTCTTACGACACCCACGGGAAGAGTAGGGGTTGGTGACAAATGTATTCTACTCTGCCGTCACCACACGGCCATTTATTATTTAGTAGATAATAATTTCGTCTGTTTGTGTTGTCTGTGTGTCGGATAGCCAAGGAGATGCAGGTTCGAGTCCTATCCAAGATCGACAAAATTTTCATTTTCTTCTTTTTAGTTTATTAGATATTTGATTAATATAAGCAGTTCTAGTTCTAAAGTATTACGATTACTTTTTGGCCGGCCTTGCCTCGAACTGGCGACCCTAAAAAAAATGTAATGACGAAACTAAGAGAGGTAACATCCAAAAGTTAATAAACTATTCATTTCATTTCGTTTATTCATTTCATGTTTGTCGGCCATTTTGATTTTAACTGATAGGATTTCACTCACTCCTCGACACATATTTTTTTTTTTTTCGAACAATAGGTACCCCAATTTTACGTCACGAACACGTCCCACGTGTTTACCTCCTCACGTACAATTATAAATATTTTCAATTAATATTTTTATATATAATGAAATACTTAATCTTAAATTATATAAACTAGCCTAAGTATTTGAAAAATCAGAAATATTTATTTTCAGGACGACAGAACACATACAAAAAACCGTAGATTTACAGCAGCCTTGCAACCTAATACCTAGCTATGAAAAAAAATTATTAATTACTTAAAAAAATGTGTAAACTAAAATAACCTCTCGGGTTATTTAGTACGTGAATCTGAACAATAATTGTTCTAGAAAATCAAGATAAACATAATTTTTACTATACTCTTGGCTCATAGTCCAGCAGTGGACTGTGACGGGCCGGATGTGATATGATTATTATGCTATTTAATTAGGTATTACCACTTTTAATTTTCATGCAACTATCCGAGGACAAGTTTGAATAAAAATTGGGAATTTTAAAATAGTTGCCAAACTATCGAAAGTTTTACTATTACTCGATAGTTCAAAATCGGTTAGAATATCCATAGGCCTATCGATAGTATCTTCACGTGTCAATAGTGTCGTTATTGATTTTTTTAACCATATGTTTATTGCTTGGTAATAATTACAGTGAACTATCGATCGCCAAACACTAATTTGAAAAGTTGTTGAACGAAAATTGTAGCGTTTTGTGGGTTGAACTAGCATCCGAGAGATTTCATTTTGTTGCATGCTGCAGATGCAAAATGCATTACGATGACGTAATCTTGCTACGTGCCCCAGCTGTCCCCCGAAGACCTGGCGTAAGCCATTCATTTGCCCTTTTTTCTTCCCTACTCACGTGGCGTCGGCGAAGTTTTTCCAAGAACATTTGAAAGAAAATTTTAATGAACCTTTTTTCACGTTTTACAAACAACTGCCTGCCTGAGCTTGACGTTAGTTAACCAACCCGTCTAGACGCGTCGCCATCTTACAATGAGCATAAATATTCTATTATATTTTGCTAAATAACTTAGTGTCTTGAATTAATAGAAAACCATAGTATTTTAGTTTTCATATACACAGTGCTTTATTCTCAAATAGATGTTTATCATTTTTACTATCGTTAAATATTATTTTTGTGTAATTATGTTTTTTCTCAGCCATGATATCTATACTAATATACTGATAGATTTATAAAATATAGTTGCATTCAGATCGCGTTCGTTTCCAAGGAGCCAGTATGTTCATAGTAAAAATATAAAAGAATTGTTCACTTGAAGTAACAAGATTTTATTGTGCGACCTAGACCTTCGCTGGAGTTGTTTTTATAGTATACATTTATACTAATAGGTAGTTTAAAAAGAACTGACAAAAATGTTTATTCACAGTCCACACGCAGTTCCGAGGTATAATTTGATTTCTTCTGGCCTTGGCTCGAACTCGCGACCCTCAGTGCGCTAGACAACATCGCCCAGATTACACCTCAACAGATTACTTTGTTTTATGGATTTAAATACACTATGGCGGATTTCGTAACACATTTACGATATGCATCTATCTTGTGTTTTGGTATGTATCGATATTATTTTGTGTAAACACCTTAATCATGTCATTAATTTCACATTGTAGTTAAGTTTAACATAAATGTGCACAAAAATATCTGCGTTCATTTTGATAAGGTGCAATATATGGATTAAATAAATTGTAATAACAAAATAGTCAACATATTTAAATACGCCTTTAATACAAATATCACTATACTTAGGTGGTTATTTTTTACGAAATACCTTCTTCCCTCTGTACATATAAAAATGTTTTTGATCTATTTTTCAATTTATTTATTATATGATAGTTCCTTTTAAAAAATAGTTTGACTTTTCAAACAACATGAACTGAAATTATATAGAAAAAAGAAGATATATATTTTTCTATTAAGCGTGACTTGACATACGTTTTCTTCTCTTAATTGAGAATATAAATTCCAAGAAGCTAAAATATTTTATTTTTATTAGGAACACCAACAGTCAATACCATAATTTAGTGTACAAGCTATGTTTACTAAGACAAATTACAGGTTACAGGTATTCACTTGCGGGTACAGTAACGAACATACCAACTAATTAAAAAAAAGAATAATAATAGTTCATTCATTCATTCATTCATTCTCAAATTTAATATCACTGGTTTTTAAACACAAGTATCTTAATCGAATTCCTAATTTAAAATGAATATTACTTTACACTCTGTATGAATATTATTTTGTAAAAACAATACTCAATACTCGAAGTTTTTATTGCTTTCTATAGGTTTTTACATGGGTGTGGTTATATCAAGCTAATGATTATTGTATCTCTATGGACCTTGTCAGGCACGCAATACAAGAGAGAGACGCTACTTTTTTATACTAAATTATTTGTTCCTAGATACCTAGCAAATGTATCTATAACAAAATTTGTGGTATCGATAGTAAATACTCTAAACAAAATGGTGATGACATTATATTTTCACAAAATATGTGCCTTTTGAAATTTTGATTTGCCCCTGGTTAAAGCCACGCGAATCTTCTTCCATTTAATTTTAAAAAACCACTAACAAAACACTGATTCATCAAATTAACGACTGTAAAATTTGGTATAATAAACACTTTTACTACACACTTTTATATATTCGTTCACTTCACGACGCGACACAGCCACTGCAACTACTGCACAAACCGCGGATAAGCTTCGGTTCAAATTAAATAAGGAACTTTATAAGGTATTCACACCAAGGTGTTTTATAATCTACTAATGAGCGACCCACTGACTCCACCGTGGAGAAGACCCAGCCTATATACAATATAAAAAAATACCAAAAAAAAAAGAATATTTTTCATCAAAGGCATTTAATCAAATATTCCCATCTCTAGTGTCAATCAACCTTATCGATTCTCAAAACGGTATAGTATTTGTACACCATTTGTGCCTACAATTTTAAAAGAGATGTAAACAATTTATGTTAGAAAACATTTATTTTGCCTTACCTAATTATCTTGTAAGTTTGCGTATTTACAAACATGAATATTATTTTGAAATACGTATTTAGTTTATTATTTTATTATTATTTTTTTATATTTATATTTATTTGTAGTTTTTTTTTCATTTCGAAATTAATAAAATCGTCCTACTGCGAATGTTATGATACAAGTAGTACCCGTAAACATTTTTGAGCGTTTCGGTAAAACTAGTCGCATTGACCTAAAATCGCAAAGGCAAGGGTTTATAATGTCAGGAGTTTGTTATAAAACCTAAGATCCGTGTGTTGTACGACGTTTTTCAATACACTTGTGAGAAAACTGATAGTAAATAATTAAATGGAAATGGATTAAAAAGCTATGATACTACAGGTAAAATTAATCATATAGAAGTTGTAAAAACTAACCTTTATTATATCGCGCCCAGTTTGAGTATCCTTACTATTCACATTTATCATTAAATATCAACACTTAATCACTCATAAAACAACATTCAATGTAAAACAATTAAATGAAAATTTTACAAACTTGGTGCCAACTACAAAACGATAATATGTTTCTTTTTTTTTATAAGCATAATTACGGAGAAAAGGCTCTGGCGGACATTCAGCCTCTACGAATTGATTTTTTGTTAAATCGAGATAATTTTATTTTTATAATTAAAATATTACTGGCTGATAATATTTTTGTATACAATTTGTTGAAATAAAAAAATATAAAATACTTTGAATCGATTTAAATATTTTTTGTTGTCAAAATAATCCTGGCTGAATAATAATTTTGAAGATCGTAGGAATTAAAAAAGAAATTGTAATAAAATCGCGCTACCGCACAGTTTACTGCCTTCGTAAGTTCAATTTTCGAGCAAGGTGTATTGAAAAAAATATTACTCTTTTTGGTATTTTTTGTAACACACCAAAAAAGTTGTTAGTTGGCTAAGATAGTTATCAAATTTCTTTGTACAAATTCATCATTATTTTAAAATGTGTTTATATTTATTTTTAAACAAATTAAAAAAATGAGTTTTGTGGACATTAACAAGTCTTTTATTACTCATTTTAAAAGTTTTTCTAAACTGCAGAGCGCAGATTGAGAAAGAATAGAATTAAAAGGGACCTATTTTAGAGCCCGATAGCACCAGAGATATCATTTTGCGGAGACCTGTCAGCTGCACCTTGTATAAATATAGTCACAGTGTGTTAGGTGTGTGTACATACCTATACCTCTTTGCCTCTTTGGCTGTTGCTGGCCGTAAACATTTAGATTTATTTAAATTAGGAAGATAAGTTTTGACATGAGAAAAAAGAGCTGATTCTAGGTTAGACTGCGCGTGTGAAAAGATCTTAGAAAATGAAAATAAATACGTCTTTCGTGTAACATCTATGTTTTAGTTAAAATACCGTCTCCACCTACGCTTTACAGTGTAACAGCCTCCGTGGCCAAGTGGTCGAGATTTCGACGCCCATTACGGAGGTTCCGGGTTCGATTCCCGGTGGGGACACTGTCAAGCAATAATTTATTTGTGAGACTTTCCCCAGTTTGGTTAGGACATTGCAGGCTGAATCACCTGATTGTCCGAAAAGAAAGATGATTCCGTGCTTCGGAAGGCACGTTAAGCTGTTGGTCCCGGCTACTACCTAGTCGTTACACGAGCCAAGTCAGTGGCCTTTGGCGGCTCTATAGCACTGACACCAGGGTTTGTGAGGTCCGTTGGCGACCTTACACCCACACGATGATGATGATGATGAGTGTAACAATTGTTAATTCTTGATTGAGATAGCGCAGCCCGATAACAATAGAGTCCTGTCTGGGTGATTTCCTTTGAGCAACGTTTGTTGTTCATCAATATTTAATATTTGTTGTTCAGCCACTGCTCAGTATTTTCCATCCCCTCGATTAGCGACATGTCCATCATTTTGTGTTGTGACCTTGTCGTGATCTTTAGATCTCTCTGAATATATTGTACGATGTATTGGATAATTAATATTGCTCAAATCTGTAGCCGGATTAAGATCAAACAGAATTCTCATCATTGCCAGTAAGAAAAGATAATAACGAAGTTTTATTATTTATTATTATTATTTTGTTTTATTATTTACTATAGCGGCCTGCCCGCGGCTACGCTCGCGTTGTGAAAGATTTTCCCGTGGGAATCAGCCTTTTTTCCGTAAAAAGTATCCTATGTGTTATTCCAGGGTACAAACTATCTGTATTCAAAATTTCATACCAATCCGTTCAATAGTTTTTGCGTGAAAGAGTAACAAACAGCCATACGTACGTCTACCCATCCATACATCCATAACTTACAAACTTTCTTTCTAGACGTAACAACTCCCGACACTACTTAGAATATGTATTCTATTCTATTCTATTGTTATTTATAAGCACAATGAAAAGGCTCTCGCGAACATTCAGCCTTTTCGATCTTCGATAATCGATTCTTTGTTAAAAACGAGACAGACAATTTTTATTTTATTATTAAAATGATCCTGGCTGAATAATAATTATGGAGAACCTAGAAAAAAAATGATATGCAAATCGCACTAGTCGCACTGCCATCGTAATTTCAATTTTTGAGCAAGATGTATTGAAAAATACTTAAATAGATCATTATTACTTAGGCTAGAGTATAATAAACAATAAACATAAAAGATATTCAAATAGGCTCGAGCCCCTCGTTGGGAACTTCTATGGGCTGGTAACAAAACCATCATGAGTATTTTTTTCCATCCTAACCCTATTTAACTAGTGGCTCCCTCTGTGAGCTGTAGACCTCGCGAGTCTGTATATCTCTTTATATTTATTTTTTCTCCACAAACATCCTCGACCCCTTGAAATTTATTTAACAATTTTTTTTATTCTTTTTATATATTTTTTATTAGTATTTTTTTTATTGGCTGAGAATTGTGACCTGTAGAAGAAAACAGCCTCAGCGGTAGACCTTGTAAGCTAGCAACGCCTATAACTCCGTCATTTAAAAAAAATCCAAAAACTGAATCGACAAAAAACATCAATTAATTTATCAAACCTGCTCACAAAATTTCGCGAGAATTTGTTGAGAAACGTGATCTGTAGAGTAGAACAAACAGACAGACAGACAGACAGACATACAAAAGCAATTTTGGCCAAGCTGAAACGGGAGCGCTTCGCACTCGGTCAATTAATTGCGTTGTTTGTATGATTTTCCGATCGGTTAAAAAAAACAAGAAAAGATTTATTTTAAAAAGGGTTTAATTCAAATGATTCAGAGTTTTAAACCCCAAATACCTTTGTTGTTGTATTGTAACTAGCTCATAAATATAACAGGGCCCCACCGAGGGGCACGAGCCTCCTTTGGTAGAAGTTTGCTGGCACATTCGATAGTTCTATCTTGCGTAGCGTTAGCAGGCGAGGGAAAAATTAAACTTCGTACGAACTATTTATTAATTAGGTATAGGTAATCTGAGTAGAGCGTTTTAATCTCCAATTGCGTCTAGCTTTGATTAATCTCCAATTGCGTCTAGCTTTGATGTCTATCAAGCCTGGGGGCGCCCGTCGCGTCGCGGGGCACGGACCTCTGCCGTAGTACGTCGCCAGGGACAAAAGCGTGTTGGGTACTTAAAATTACTTTTTTTTGCTGTCCACTCAAATGCGTCTGAGGCCTATTCTGAAATAAAGTAATCTGGCAAAGTGTGCTGGTTGATCGACTCCACACACAACCTTTGGAATTTCTTCGCAGGTGAGTGTAGGTTTATTCGCGATGTTTCTTGGATACGTAATTAAAAAAAAACTGGTATCTTGTTTAGATCGAACCTGCGGTGCCTTCTGGATAAATAACGTAAAAACATAAAAGCCTTTAATTTTGTGAATTTAGAATAAAAAATCATCATCTCAGCTTGTAGATGTCCACTGCTGGACAAAGGCCTCCCCCAAGGATCTCCACAACTCTCATCTCAGATCTCAACGACCGGTCCTGCTTGGCCCGCATCTAGCGGCGTCCCGCGACCTTCACAGATCGTCAAACCACCTTGTGACGTCACCTACCCACGCTGCGTGTTCCGGTGCGTGGTCGCTTTTCGAGAACTTTTCTGCCGAAGCATCCTTCAGTTCTCCGTGCAATGTGCTTCTCCCACTGTCACCTCGCAATTCTTCGGGCTATGTAAGCAACATTGGTTTGAATGAAATACGGTCCGCTATATTATTTAAATCGGACATTATACAAAATTTATCCCAACCGAATTCAGATCACACCAAAAAAGCATCCCTTAGTGTTTTGATCAATCCCCTAACTTTGCACAATACTGCGACATGAGTACTTACAATAGACCGCCAGACTGGGGGTTGCTACGCGAAACAGGCTCCGGGCGAGGGTTGCGCCCTCTGAAGCCCTACACCCAGACGTACCTGTGAGTACTCCCGACGGGTATAAAAGGCCCGCTCCTGGGACTGTGCTCCTCAGACGCGGTGTTCTCATCGAAGGGAAAGCGCGCGACCTGTCGCCGGTACTACAATTTTACAGGTGAGTTTCGTCTTCTTTGTGTTTAACATTTTGGTTTTTTAATAAATGTCTTGTCGCGTTTCTTATTTTATAATTTAAAAAAGTGATTTTTTTTGTTCGTGTTTTTTTATATGATGTTGATTGTTGTTAATTAACTACTGATTGAAACTCGTATACGTTCGAATGCAGAGTTTTGTGAGAACCCAACGATAAATTAATTTTAATAATCTTAAACTGAGATCGTCGGTGGTCTAGGGGTTAGAGCCGCTGCCTCCCGTCCGGGAGACGCGGGATCGATCCCCATCACGTACCAATGTGTTTTCGAATTTCAAATACATTGTACGTTTATTCGACGCTTACGGTGAAGGAAAACATCGTGATGAAACCTGCACACTCTGTAGAAATTCAAAGGTTGTGTGTGAAGTCGACCAACCCGCACTGGGTCTGCGTGGTCGACTAAGGCCTATTCGCTCTAATTCAGGGTAGCCCCTCGGTGGGGACGTATATGGGCTGTTGATGATGAATCTTAAATTTTGAATTTATAGCTTAACTTTTTCTTATTACTTCTTTTTAAAATAGTGATGTGCTGTGGAAATATTCTTGTATTCTCGTGCGTGCTATTTACTTTTTAAATACTTCGTTCATTCTTTTACCGACTGGGATTTGATTTTACGTGCAGTTTCCAATGCACTTGTCTGCTAGTTAACTTTATTTGTTTGCCGCAGTGGTTGTCATTTGTCCATTTATCTTCATTTCGTGTTTTTCATTTACATCCAAGAAACAATGAAACTTGCCATGATATAGACATGTTTTTTTTTATGTGTGCATTCTTAAATGTAAAATTAAGCTTTGCGAATTAATTGTATATAAAAATTTCAAAGTGACTTCGCAAAAAAGAAATAATCGAATATTTTCTTAAGCTCGGTTTCTTTTATTTAATTTAAAAACTTTTTTTTAAATATTTACAACACACTTTGTTATATTTAACGGAGTATAAAAAAGAATTATCACCAAAAATTTCAAGTGCGTCGTTAGAGTAATCTCAATACAGCAATGTAATTCGAATGAGAATTTGAATAACGGTCCTATTGATAATGGAGCCAGTACTCGTAATCTGCGCGAGCATTTTTCCTGTCTGAAGCGACCCTTAATCGAAAGATGCGGCTAAAGCGATTTAGTGAGTGATTTGATTACTTCCACAAGTTGTAGTATTTATAACATATACATATACATGTTTGGTAAATACTAAAAGTTTTCGGTGGATTTGGTTTCCAGTAAAGAGGTGAAATATTTGAATGCAGTTTTGTCTAATTTTAAAATTAAATGTAGAAATGTTTTCTTTTGTGATATTTGCCAACTCCAACGTCCGCCGTTTTTTTTATAGGAAATTTTATATCGAATTTGAAAACACATTGGTACAGATCGCGCCAAACTTCTAGACTGCTCTGAACACGGCACGATTCGATTTGCTACTGCAAAATATAGGTAAAAGCGACAACGCGCAATGCGCTGTACGTACTCGGTTCGAAACCAAGACTGTGTTTTTCCACATAACATAAATGTTATATGTTCTGTGGTTTTTTCAAAAAGCAGCGACGATTTTGAGCAATCACACCATTAAATGGTACTTTTTAAAGCGTCATAGGCTAGACTACTAGGCTATTAGGTTTAATTATTCGATAAAATCGTAGGACAGTCACGTATTTCTGAATATTTTACGAACACATAAACACATACTTGAGTTTAACATTTTAATTTAAATAAAAAAGGTTGCCTGGAAGAATTTGCTATGACGCCACCTAACTATAGGTACATTTATTTCTGTTGTTACTACTTTCATTCATACAAAGTTACCCCTATAGTTGGGTTATTATAGGATGAGTTCTGACAGCTTCAAAATTCTTCTTTTTTATAATATTCAGTTTAAAAACCATAATAGCTAATAATTAAAAATAAAGTAACTTCACCTCTTATTTTATCATTAAACAGTACCTATGTAATTTTACTTAATAAATAAATGGATAAACGAAATAATATTAAAAAGTTTTTAAAATAGCCCATCCTACAGTAACCCAACTATAGTAATAAGAATAATTTACACTTCCTGTTAAGTTTTTTTATTATTTTTATTCTTTGGTTATTTTTTCAATTATTTCAATATTTATAATTATATTTTCCTATAACCTCTCTGTAAACTTTCTATCCCAAAAATCAAAAGATTCAAAGTAACGATGATAAATAGATAGGTATTATACAATTACATACACAGATATATATACGAGTACACTTATATAAAACAAATGTTTCGGGAATGTTTGAGTAAGTGGCGAATTCCTCGTGTAGTCTAATAGATAGGTTTGATTGCAAAACATGTTATGTACTAAATATTTATGGCGTTTCACATCTTAAATATCAAGTGGTTTTGTTAAGTAAGTAGCTTAAGAAACACAGACATACCTAATCCTAAGGCACGATTTATACAGAAGTGACGTGGCGAGGACGTGTGGCGGTGGCGGATAATCAAAGTAACACAATTAGAGTCCAGCGCGCCATTTAGTGGCGTTGGCGCGTCACTTAGTGGCGGGACGTCTCGCCTGGAGGCGCGGGCGTAATTCTCCTTAAACGATGCAATGTGTTAGGTATGTGTACATACCTATACCTCTTTGCCTCTTTGGCTGTTGCTGGCCGTAAACATTTGGATTTATTTGAATTTGGAATATAAGTTTTGACTTGGAAAAAAGAGAGCAGATTCTAGGTTAGACTGCGCGTGTGTAAAGATCCTCGAAAAAGAAAATAAAAAACATCTCTCGAAATATCTATCTTTAAGTTAAATAGACCCCTGCAATGCTACGTACTATTGGGGATTGTATTGTGTTACTTCAAAGTACTACCCGCCAAACGTCCTCGCCACGTCACTTCTGTATAAATAGTGCCTAAGACTAGGGAGCTGTGTACGGTGATGGACTCCAGTAATTTGATAGTAAAATTCACTCCATAAAAAAATACAGAAAAATGCAATCGTTACAATAAAATTGTCTTATTAAAGTTTATAGTTCAGAGTCAGTGACTGTATGATAAGTATACTATCTAAAAAATAAAAAATAATAAAACGATAGTCATTTCCGCCATTTATGACTAGCAAACGACCCCGTAATTTACGACTAGCAAACGACCCCGTTATTTACGGAATATTTAATTAAATGCCTTTGGTAAAAATTATCTAATTAATTTTTGGTATTTTTTGTAACACGTTGTATACGTATATAGAAATATTTTGTCTCAAACATCAGTCGATCAGTTCACTACGTTAGAGATGGCACATAAAGCTATATAATATTAGCTACCTTCTTATAACTCTAAGATTTCGGGTCATATTTTGGAATGATACTTCCAACAAATATAAACCATAGTAATGAACAACACGAAATATCGCCTCATTTCGAGAACAACGTGTCATTGTTAAATAGGTTTCTTTTTGATGTGTCACAGTACTCATTATGTGTTTGTATAGGACATGGTATTAAGAATTAAGCACATATTCATGAATAGTTTGATTTAATATTTCACATTATTAGCTTAAAACATGTAAGTAATTTGTAAAACACATTGAAATATTTTTTAATAGCGCAATCAAGATATTAGACCCTTTTCTGTGATCGAAGATTAGACCTTGTACTTGAGATGGAACAAAGTTACGTAAGGTAGTAAGACTAAAAGTGAGTTCAAAACTTTTCAACAAACTTTTTATCTCAACCGTACTTGGTAGCTAGCGCCATCTACTGATTTCAGTAATAATGCGCGCGTCTAGTCTATGTTCTGGATAGGAAGCTGGATGGCAGACATTTTGAACCATCCTCCATTCCAGCTTGCCTAGTCTAGTCTAGACTTTAAAACAGCTAATAGATGTCGCTACATTTTTTTAAATTCTTTCATTTATATCCGTACTATAATTCAGATCAGTGAAGCAATATTATAAAAAAGGAGAAAAATTAAATTATTTAAATTAAGAAACGAAAAAACAATAAACAAAAATCAAAGTCCAGAGATCTTTCCAGAGAGTTAATAGATTTCGAAACGTGCGTTACGTTGGCAGCGCTGACATTTTTCAGACATGTCTTATTGATTAGTGTCCGTTTTGTTGGCAGCGTTGTTCAGTTGTGAGGGGCAGCGGGAGGCGTCCCCCTTCCCAGGCCTCTCCGCCGGCAGCTTCCGGCAGTTCACCAGGATCAAACAACAAGGTATGTGTTGCTTTATTTCCAATTTTAAATAAAAAAGGTTAGAAACATTTAAAAATTACAATTTTACTACTTTGCTGAACAGTTTCGTGCAGGCGTTTACATATAACTTGAATAATGCTGTGATTTTCAACTATTTAAATATTGCTATAGCCGCTTCATATTTACACCTCAAATTGCATAAATAATTAGAGTTTTAGTATTTCGGTCATTATCATTGTGTCTCGAAAATATAAAATTATTAAGTGAATACAATTTTTTTTCAACAACAGCAGCGCCCTGATTTTATTGATTGGTAAAAAATTTCAAAATGGTGTCTCATTAAAAAAATAGTTGAATTTACTGCTAGTTATTGAAACATCATGGCCCAGTTTTACCATTGAATTCTTAACAAGGCGTTAACTAATGTGACATTAAATAAGTTCAAAGTTCTAATTATAAATCATAATACCTACATGTCGGTTGCTTTGACAAGCTAAACTAACAAATGGAGTATGGTGACACTTGGTCAGCCAGGTAATTGAACTACATACATTTACTAAATTTATTCTCTGGTAAAACTACTTCATAATCATAATTCATAATCATCATGTCTTATTTATTCTTTGTTCAAAAAAATGTAAACCTGCGCGGTGTAATTAAAAAGAAAGGTCATAAAAAATTAGCTTTAATGCTACATAACAATTTTTCTAGGCAACTTTTAGGATACCAGATACAGGAGATTTCTTTATACGATATTCTTATGATATTGTTTAAGTACAATAAAATACAACAACAAGTACAATATTCTTCGTCTTCTTCATCGTGTTGGTGGCTGTGTAACAGTAGTAGGTTTAATATTATATAGTTTTTCTTTCAAGTAAAATAGTAAACAGAAAACAGTGCCTTCTAAAATTTAGTGTAGGCGTCGCAGTTCCGATTCGTAAAAACAACTGATCACGCCTTAATTACCTATACACCGTCGGCAGCCATTTGCAAAAAATATATTGATCAAGAATGTGTCTTTACACGAAAGTTATTTTAAACGACACGACATCAGGTGGAGAAAATGTGTGGCAAAGTATGGAGGTCTTCCCACTGGCAGGATTTCTTAAGACGACATAGACTTCATGCCTTGACGTCCAGAGGAGGCATACATGGATCAGATGTGGGTGGATTACCAAGCATAGATCTTAAATAGTATTTAAAGCAACAGGAAGATGAACCGCTTCAGCTTGGTCAAACGAAGAGCCAATTATATCATTGAACAGTTTCCTGCTGGAATACACACTGCTACCCGTAACGAACCAGAAACAAAGCCTGTATCCAAGCGGACAATAGTGTAGACGTGATGTGATCATCCAGCTGTACTGGACATAGGAACATTGTGGACAAAAAGATAAAACAAATGCGGGTCTATTTTTTAAGACGTTCGAAAGCGTTTTCAAACTTCTGCAGCTGTTCTTCTAAAACTCTGGAATTGTGTCATGGAGCAGAGGAGCCACAATTAAGAGGAAGGAAGAGCTTGTAACCATTTTGTACGATTGGAGTGACGTCATTCGGTTGGTCACGTCAACAGCTCATATATACGTCCCCACCGAGGGGCTCGAGCCTACCCTGAATTAGGGCGATTAGCTTTAGTCGACCACGCTGGCCTAGAGCGGGTTGGTCGACTTCACACACAAAATTTGAATTTCTTCGCAGGAGTGTGCAGGTTTCATCACGATGTTTTCCTTCACCGTATTCGGTTGGTCATTGTTAGGCAATTCAATATGCTGTGCTGAGTTTCCGAAGAAATCGAAAGGCTAATGAATGTGATAGGTGAACATGCGAGGATGCCGTTATCCAGATATCACATTTTAAAATTCGAAATTTATCAATCACTGACAGTGACAGTTCAATTCTTGACATGACGTTAAGGGTGCGTTCGAAATCTGTTAAAAATTGTGCATATCAGTACCGTTTGTGACCGCTGTCTTCTTAGGTCTTTTTAGGACACACTTTGCGTGAATATTAAAAATACGTACTACGCGAAGTGTGAATATAAAGTAGCCTTTTTACTTCTTTCCAATCCTATCTGGGACAGAGATTCTGTGGATGTAGAACATCAGTTTAGCAAAATAGTTAAAAGTATAACAACAGCCAATAAAATAAAACAGGTTAAAAATAAATTAAAGAAGCTAACTTCAGAAACTATTCAAATGATTGACTGAGAGATAATATAAATAGCATACAATACAGAGAACTGGACAGGGAAGTTAAAAGAAGTATACGTAGAGATATTCGAGCATACAATACAAAAATTGTTCAAGTTGTTTAAGAAAAAAACACTTGTATGAAAATAGCAAGAAAGGGTATCACAAAAAGCAAATCTTGGATAGCATGCATGAAGGACAGGGAAGGGGTTAAGCATAGAGACAGAGATAAGATTTTAGAAATTTGTACCACGTTTTATAAAGGGCCAGTGTGGTTGACAGAGGCCTGATTGCCCTAATTCAAGGTAGGCTCAAGCCCCACGGTGGGGACCTAGGTATATGAGGTGTTGATGTGATGTGACTGTATGTGCGTGTTGTTAATTTATTTTTGTTTGGTGCAGTGCCGAAGGGCCGGTCTGCAGCGCTGAGCGACATGCTCATCAGGAGTTATGGGTGAGTGGTACTTTGCTTACATCGATATTTTATGCACTTTGAATTGGAAATGCCACCGGAACAGGTTCCCAGGACGGGACAGGGGGCTTGCAACTGCAAAGAAAAAAAATCTACCCAGAACAGTCGGTTAGGTTAGGTTAGACTGAAGTAAACAGGCCAAGCGAGCGGAGCGAGCGTGCTCAGGTCGGCGGCGTCCGTAGGTATTTGTAAATAATAGAATATTATGAATCTTATTTTTTTATGATTGCATTGGCATTTTTACTAACCTTCTTTTAGAGATACCCCATAGTTTCGAAAATGTTTTTCTCTGTTATTGTGTAGAATCAACTATTAGTTCTGGCGTAATTTTCATTCTCATTTTTACAAGTAACCAAACTCATGCAGGGTGTTCTGCTCCGTGGGTGTGTCAGTTGGGGAAAAACTCTTTTCGCAAATAGTATGTATGAACTTATAATAAAATCTCTTTGGCTATACCATTTGTATCTGGCTGGTTTTGGTATTATAAGTTGACATCAGGCAGGTGGCCGGTTGTAAAACTCTTGGCCAAAAGTTGTACTACACAGATTCGAAGGAAACCTGTTGTGTCGACCCCACTTAGGGTGAAGCGAGGATAAGAGACAAATAAAAATAAATACCTATTTATTAACACACATTACCGCGAAAACCTAAAAGTGTTTATAAATATCTACTTACCTACTTATTGGAATTAATTAATTTAATAGGACGCCCCGCCATTGACTTAAGGCGGGGCGGACGAATCTCATGGAGTTGTTGCTATTGATCGTTCTTTAAAATAGCATTTTGCTAACAGGGTGTGAGTGTCTGGCTGGTCTTAAACTGATACTAATAGCTTCGAGTCGTTGGCAAACCTAGACTGTCTCAGCCCAAAAATTGGCCACAAGAATTGCGCTGTCAGTAGCGTAAATTAAATCCTCCCACGTGCAGCTACTGGGGCACGCAGGGCACGACATCAAATGCTCCATCGTTTGGGGAACGGCACCACACTTGCACTCCACTGCACACACTTATAGCTGTTAATTAAAACAAAATAATAATATTTAATATTAACTAAGCCTACTAATGATTACTAAGCCTGAATCGATAAGTGAAATAAAAAGTTAAACGAAGTAAAATTAGGGCTACTTTCAAAACAAAATATCTTCAAGTCTTGTCTATGAACTGTTTTTTTTAGTAGAATTTTAACCGAAGGTTCTCGTGCATTCTAGTTAAATTTAACCTTGCTTTTGTTGTTCATACATCTTTTTCCACTTTACCTCAATCTGTTATTATTCTATTTGAAAATAAGATTTTTGTAAATGTGTTTAAAGTTAAGCGACTGAAAACTTATATTTTTCAAGGGTGAGAATATTGAATGTAACTTTGCTTATCTATAATTATGGTTGCTTTGGAATACAGACAATATTTAATTTAATACCGATATCATCTTTTTTGTATTTTTTTATTACATTTATTTGATATTCAGGTCTGGATATGTCCAGCAGCCACACGTCACGGAGATGAAGATGTTACAATGGATATGTGCGATTAGATCGAATTCGTAGCGAACACATCCGTGGCAGTCTCGGAGTCTGACGTAGCGGATAAGCTTCTGGAAAGTCGCCTCCGATGGTGTGGCTATATAAGCCGCAGACCGTCAGACACGTAGGAAAAAGATGCCTCGACCTCACTGTCCAGGGCCCTAGATTACGTGGTAAGCCTAAAAAGCGCTAGCTGGATGTCGAGAAAGCAGATATGGAAGAAAAAAATCTCACACCTAAGGATGCCGAAGACTGGGCAAAGTGGAGAAGATTGAGTAAGAAAGCGGACCCCAGCATTAGACCGGGAAAACGCTAGGATGAAGAAGATTAATTTGATATTCAAGGCTATTTTTATGACCACTGCCTTGCGATGCAAGGCGACATGGATAATAACAATAAAAAAATATAGATCATAGATGATATTGCGACATGAAAAAAAAATGCCGCCGGAATTACAAGGCAGTCGAGGAGGCAGGGAAGATAGAAAACATGGAAGGATTGAGTTTTTTTAATTCCGTGTTCAATTTATAAGACTGATTTTAACCTTCATGTAAGTTATAAGAATACAATAAACGATACTGAACAAATATGTTTATTATTACAACACAACTACAAACATTCGAGTCACAGCAATCTAATATTTACACAGTGTCATAACTACCTATAGGTAACTAACTACCTATTAATTACAAATTAAAACAGTAAATGAGTCAAGCATTCAAAAATATGAGTATAGTAAGATCAAAGTGAATTAACAATAAGATATTTATAAAATAAAAAATAAAATAAAAAATAAAAATTATTTATTCTCTGAATCGAATCCATAGATATGTTAGTATGAGACAACTTACGACTAGGTTAGTAGTAATAGGAAAAGAATAAAACAAAATAAAACAAAAAACGACATGTAAAACAGAAAATCCTCCCGCAGCCATGCGCAGCCTCACCGGGCGCGCAGTACGTGCAGCTCGGTGAACCTGCCCAGTAGCTCGGAGTCTAGCCTGTCTCCCACCATCCTCAGGACGCCGTTTGTGCTCCCTCGCACTCTCTTCACTAATGATGCAACCTTTTTACGTATTACCGCATAAAAGTCGTCGACTCCAGCATTTTGTTCGAGAAATTAGAAGAAGATTCCGTAGAAGAACCCAAGTTGCTGACATAGCCCGTAGGATAAGCAAGCTGAAGTGGCAATGGGCAGGCCACATAGCGCAAAGATCGGATGGCTGATGGGGCAAGAAAGTCCTTGAATGAAGACCACGTACCGGCAAGCGCAGTGTGGGACGGCCACCTACGAGATGGACCGACGACCTGGTGAGGATCGCTGGGTCTCGTTGGATGCAGGTGGCTATGGACCGGTCGCGCTGGAGTGCGATTGGAGAGGCCTATGTTCAGCAGTGGACTTTAACAGGCTGAAATGATGAATGATGTTGATGATCGAGATTTTTTTTAACTAAATAAAACGTTTTTTCTAACAACTACTCAGGGATTTTCTTTTTAAATTGTGAAGGGGCGCAGACTTCTTCTTATCGTATCGATATTATGGCGTTTAAATTTGTGCGGACCAATACGCAGCCACCGAAATTGCAGTATCAGTGGCGTTGTAGAGGTCCGCGCGTGTGCAGGTGTAAGGACGCGCAGGGCAAGACAACATATGGGCCAAAAACTCATTCGGTAATTGATAAATTCGTATCGCCATGCTCGCCTTTGTGTTTAAGAATCGCTCATATAGTATAGGTAAGCTTGGCGAGGTTTTTAGCAAGACCTTATTTAAAAAAGACACACACATTGCAATATCTTTAAAATTGATGAAATGGTCGTCTGGACACACTTAACGTTTAGATGTATAGGATATCTATGTCAACTGCTCACTGAAAGTATAACATACGTATCTATTCGTCTGAACAATTTTTAGACTAGTTTAAAATACCAACAATCTTATAAAATTTTTGAAATGCTGCAAATTTAATTTTTATTTGGAGTGGTATCTTTCACACAAAAATACCGGGCCTATTTGATAGTGCACTAAAATAGTAAATAATTATAATATAAGGTAATTGTGACCAGTCAATTCGTCGTTTTCGTAATTTTTGTGATCTTTAGTACTACGAAGTCTCAACAGGTAGGGAGCAAGTTTTTTTTTCTATGCACCGCTTCACGCAGGCGCGCACGGTGCAGCCGGCTACTGCAAGGTCAATACTGCGGGCTCTCTAGTCTGTAGATATGCATCCGTGCAACGCAATTTATTATGCGTTACTTTCTCCCTAATTCCAATTTAGATTTCAACAAATGTGGTGCTGTTGTTGTTATAGTTGAAATAACGTGGTGAAAAAACGATATTGTAAAAGAAAGTGGTTAATAAAAATAATAATTCCTGTGGATAGGGTCGATGAACTAAACGTACCTTTGTGAAAAAAAATAACAGACATAAAAAATTGAATATGGCGTCGCGGTTCCCCTCATAATCCTCGAACAGTCGATTTCAAGCCAGGATTTGAATAAGCTCCGACCATTCTACGAGGCCTTCGCATCACCGTCTGCACCAGTCGGCTGGAGGTCTAAACAAAAAGGTTCGTAAAGCCAATACACTTGAAGATAAGGTCAGCAGCACACGTGTCCAGCTTAAAATGACTCCAAAAGCTTTTAAAAGTGTGAAGAGTGCTTTGGATGAGTCAAGTACGTTCGATACGTTTTTTATTTAGACTTGCACGACAACCAGTTTGGTTTTAGGCCCAAACTTTCCACTAAAAGTGCAATACTGAGTATGAAGCATGCCGTCCGATACTACATGGATCGCAACACGCCTGTCTACGCCTGCTTTCTCGACCTTTCGAAGGCGTTTGACCTGGTGTCCTACCCAGTGCTCTGGAGGAAGTTGCATGAGTCGATCCTACACTGAGGAACTATGCTCCACATAATATGTCGACTGGGTCATTACGTCGAGCCTCTTAGTCGACCACGCTGGCCCAGTGCGGGTTGGTCGACTTCAAACGCAACCTTTGAAATTTTTCGCAGGAGTGTGCAGGTTTCATCACGATGTTTTCATTCACCGTAAAAGTGGCGAATAACGTACATATGAATTCGAAATTCGAAAACACATTGGTACGTGGTGGGGATCAAACCCGCGTCTCCCGAACGGGAGGCAGCGGCCTTAGCCACTAGACCACCGACGCTCTGCAGAGAGAGGAATATCACCAGAGTAAGATAAGATTAAGGTACTAAGCTAAGCTATCATGAGTGTGCGTGCACTTCGATGAGGGCGGGTAAGTCCCTCTGCATGTTGATGAGCTAAGGTGTCGAGAGAGTTATTGTACTGTTGTGCATGGAAACGACTGTCTACGACGCACGGTTACGACAATTGGCACATTATCGTTAAATAAAGATTATTCATTTCAAATAAATATATTGTAGAAATTAACCTAAGTTTTTTCTGTCCAAAGAGGAAGTTCGTTTTAGTCAGTAAAAAAAATTAAAGAAAAAAAGCCTTTTTTAAAAACAAGCTTTTATTATTTGGAAAATGAACTAAAAAGTAAAAAATAAATTAACTCTAATTAGAAGTATAACACTTTATAAGTTCATTGTAACCTTTAACGATAATTAAGCTTCTTCGTCTACGACAAAATAATTCCATATCGTAATCATATATTTTTAACACCAAAACTTTACACCTTAATTATTAAATCTTCCCGTTTTTATTACAGTCTCAATTTTATAAATAAAAAAGCGTGTTACATTGTGATAGCTTAATTATACCATCAAAATGTAACACGCTTTTATTATTTATAAAATTGAGACTGTAATAAAAACGGGAAGATTTAATAATTAAGGTGTAAAGTTTTGGTGTTAAAAATATATGTGGATGTTGTTTATCTATATACGTACATTAAGTATGTATTTATCTATTTATGTACTGTATATCAGCTGTCCGATACCATAGTACAAGCCTTGCTTAGTTTGGGATCAGATGGCCGTGTGTGAGATGTCTCCACATATTTATATTTATTTTATTTATATCAGAGCTAAACAGTCACTTCTTTCCTTCATTTGAAAGGATGAGTTGACCGCCATGGCAACGGGCCGCCATTAGCCAGTAGGGCTCCAGAAGGGCTTCTAATCTATAAAGAACACGCGTGTTATGTGAACTCTATGCGGCTCTACATTAACTTTTAGTGTTTTCTACAGTTCCCGTAGTAATTTCATGTCTAGTGTACCTTAATTATAAGTTTTAGTAATTTACTAGCTCTTATAGTTACATTGACGCTACGGTGACGCGGAATGCAGACGCTACGCTAGCATTTCTTACCGATAAGCCGCGCTGCACCGGAGCGTTGATGCCTGGCCTACCGGTCAGTCATACAGAATAACGCGGTCGCGAAACATGTAATTTCTCTTGAATAAATTTATTTTTTAAAAGTTTATATTTTTTTGTGAAAAGCTCCTCCGGGAACTTAATTCGCGTAAAGATTCTAGATATTGTATTTATTAGATTTCCATAAAACACGTGTATCTAGAACGACAGATCAAGACTTGCAAACAAATAAGCTTAATTGAAAATCCTTTTTAAACAAGCTTTTAAAGCCGTGGAGTGGAGTATCCTTGTTAAGACAAATCCAACGAGCCCAAACACGACTAGATTGTGGTGTGTATTTAAGGAGTTCCTATGGACACCTTTCGGCTCCATAATGAGACCCTGGACATCACGTATGACTAATGATCTTGTTAAGACAAATCCAACGAGCCCAAACACGACTAGGTTGTGTTGTGTATTAGAGGAGTTCATATGGCCACCATCCGTCTCCATCATTACACCAGCTCCACGGTACCATAATATTGCATTATCATCGCGGTTACATAAGTGTACCAAATTTCAGTAAAATCCAATAGCAGCAAGTGCATCAAAGTTGAGTTGCAAGGTTTCACCTGAACATACCCACCCATCCATATACAGTGCAAGTTAAATAAAAGCTTGTAATAAACAAATTATGTAACAAATTATGTATATATAAAATAGATACTTTAGTATAATAACCATGTTAAGGAAGAGCGGCATCTCCTGGCACAGGCTACGCTGTTAGCTTAAAAGGAGATTCCGACTGAATGATCAAATTATGTATCTCTTTGGCAAATGAAATAAAGATTTATTTATTTATAAAAGAATAATTCGCAATTCAAAAATTACAAATTTATAGAACGAACTAAATAACGGAATATGAAAACCGCCAACAGCCGGCCAATCCTTACCTGCCGCGGGCCGCCTTTGCCTGGCAACAAAGATTCGGAACCAATTTTTCCTTCTATCTTGCGAATTATTATTATCTTGATCTTGATTATGCTTTTTTTTTAAATTATTATCTTGCTTGAGTCGTGCGATGGAATATATTTTTTTAATCCGTTACCAGTTTGCGTTACGGAATTTTCCATAAAGTCTAAAATTGTGATCGGTGATAGCGTCGAGGGTAAAGATTAAATAAAGTATGAAAAAAAGGCTTCTTTAAAAAAGAGGTTCAAATTTAACCATATGATTAGATTTTGTAATAAATTATGTATAAGTTTTTATATTACACCGACTGTCTGAAAACTGAAATTCAACAAAATGGCGATAGAACTGGATACAACGCTGGGCAGGCTTTGACGCAGTTGAGACTTTCTTCAGTCCTATAAATAGTTTACACTAAAATAAATCGTCAGGGAAGTTCCGAGTGGTGGAAAAGTCGTAGAGGATTATTTTTTATTATATGTATTTGTTTTTCTTAACTTAACTTATTATATGTATTTGTTTTTCTTACTTTACCGCACTATCTGAATATAATACAGTATCGAATTAGAAACGTTCTGTAAATGCCATTTGTTATTTAGAAAGCGTGACAGTTCAGGAAGAGTTGAGATCTATATGAAAACAAGTGAAAGAAAAGGTAGATGTGATAAGTGCAAGCGTACAGTATGCGGTGAATGTGTTACTTCCGATGTCCAATGATGTGCCGTAAGTGTTAATTAAAGTCATTAGTGTCGGGCAGTCTAAAGCGGCAGCTATTCGTGTTTGCTTAATGTGAGTTATTAAAAACCTCTTATTTTTTAGTTTTAATTTGTGCTTTGTCTTTTTTATGTACTTACATGCAATGAGAATAAATATTATATTTGGTTTTTATTAAATAGGTACTTTTAAATTGTGATTTTGTTAAACGGGTCTCGTACGTCTCGAGTTACTTGCCGATAAAAGAATTAAATCGCCAAATAATTGGCTTCTACGCCAATCGTAGCCCGTAGCAATTTGCTACGATCATTGCTACGTCGTAGCTTTGCTCGACAGTTAAACTGACTTACTATTGCTTTTTGATCTTGAAAATGTTAAAATAGGAACGCAGCAACTACCTTTGCTCTCTGATTAAAATATACATTAATTACACATACGTTCATAAATCACACTCTTATTACCAAAGGGGTGAGCAGATCACCTAAATTCAAATACACATTGTTATTGTCACAGTCATTGTCACTAATTGATATTATAGTTATTGTCACTGTTACTGTAGTTTTAGTACTCAGTCACTTAATAAGTATTTGACGCTTTTACTTTCATTTTCACAGTCACTGTCATAGTTATTTTCACTAATTGTCATTCATTGTCATTTTTGCTGTTATTATCCTTGTCACTGCCTTTGTCATTTACAATAATTGATGTCGTAGTTATTGTAACTTTTGTTGTAATTATCGTTGTTATTGCCATTGACATTGCCGCCTTATTGTCGTGACTACTACTATACTATTAGTGACTACTGTTCATCATTAACAGTGTCGATGCTATAGTCGTTGTCACTATTACCTTTTATCATAGCCATTGTCACGGGTTTCGGTGGCACTCTTTGGGTACGATACAGAACCCTAAATTGTAGCATTTATTCTGGGCTTTGCCTATACGTGCGCCATATTTTGTTTTAAAATTAGTTAGAGCCTAGTGTGTATAGGTAGACACAGTGAATTGCTGTTTGCAGTCATGAAAAGTAACGTAAATAATACGTAATCAAAGCCTTTGTCAGTAGCCTTTGGTGGTTACATAACACGGGCACCAGCGTTCGTGAGGTCGGATTTTGACCTTACAACCTATGCTTATAACCAAAACAAAAGAAAAAAAAGGCTGTTGATTTCAGCGTCAACTCGTCGGTTCCTTCTTCCTACCGCTTCAAGGAGATCGGCAAGCTGGCGGTGGATCCATCTTTCGATCTTCAGAAGCCAACGGTCCTTTATGCTCACGGGTATGTGAAATTCCATCTTTGAAACACATAATTATGGGAAGAACTTCAGTCTTATGTTGTAAATAAAAAAAAACGCGCTTTTTTAATTGAATAAGATATGAATATTATGTCGTGTTGGTAAACTTTCTCTCTAATAACCGCCCTTTTCCTATCGTGTATATGTTGATGGTTTGTTGAAATGATAACCTTTTGTTTATAATTTTGTTTGTAGGAAAAAAAATCTCAGGAAACAATTGTATGATATATTTTACATAAAATGTGACATTACAGAGCAAAGAATTAAAAAAAATGAAAATGAAAAATAGTTTATTTTGCAGAAAGAAACTTAGCCATATTACAATAATGATCTCTTAATTGCTAAAACGTGTAAGACTAAGTCGCTAACATGGAGAGAACAGGGGATCCCAAACCAGGCATAGCCTGTATCTTGGGAAACCGAATGACAAAGTATTATTTAATTAGTACATTTTTATTAAGCAGTTCAATGTTTTTGATACAAAAAAATATATATTTGAAAACATGTGTTACAAACCCATGAAGCAATAACAAGTTTAAAGGGACAAAACAGGGAAGTGTGTTTTAGATACCTTGGAAAGATACAATATTTTCTGTAGAATCATAGTCCAACGAAAACAGCCATTTGTGTATAAAGCTTTTAGCTTGTGATAAAGTAGAAAGCTTAATGTCACAAAATTTAAGAATGCGGTTGTATACTTTTGGAAAAGCATTATTGGGAAATCTTACAGCAAAAAGGGTTCTAACTCGAGGGGTCGGGATTTTAAAGACTCGCTTTTTAAGCCATGATGGATAGTCTGCATGCTTCAGAATACTTTTATGTGCAGTAAGACTTGCCTTGCTTATGTACAATTGACGTACTCTCAGTACTTCTTTATACAGCAGGTTAGTAAAAAACCTTTTACGTTTCTGCAACATCACCTTCAGCAAAGCTCGTTGAGCCCTTTCTATCATAATAAAGTTAGTTTTTGCTGAGCAGCCCCACATTCCAGTACAATAGTTCAGGAGAGATAGGCATATAGCAAAATAAACCATTTTTAAGATTTTAATGTCGCAGACATCTCTTAACTTTCTCATAGTGCCGATGGTTTTACGTAAGCGAGCAGATAAGGCGGAGATATGAGCAACAAAAGAAGTTCTTTGTTTTGCACTGGTTTTTTCTTATGGTTACAAACTTTAAGGACAGAAGACCAAAGGCTTTTCATGTTGTTTTTATTGGCCTCTATCTCATTGCTCTCATATTGGTTTTTAAGTTTCTTAATCAAATTATTATAAAAGTTCCTATATCTCTTGTAGGATGTAGGAATAAAAACTTGACATACAGGATCTTTGGACACCATCACGACATTGACATGAAGTGCAATGGCCCTTCTCTCTTCTTCTGTAACTGACTATAATATGTACAATGAAATTTTATTAGTTGATTTTCTACAAAGGAAGTGTTCAGACCATTAAACTGAACAACTTTCCCCTTTGCGCATGTTGCGCACTCAAATTAAAAAAAAAAAATTGCTTCCCCATATTATTAAATCGATGAACGGGCCAATTCTTTTAATCGTTTTATAGCACATGTTCCTTGGGAAAATTTGTTCAGTTTAATGACCTGAATGAAGATCAACCAAATTAATTAATTATAAAGTTATTAAATAATTATTTTTAATTTTTAAATGTACAAATTGTATAATAATATAATTGTATACTGTCTGAAATAAATAAATAATAATCATTATTATTATTAAATTTCACGGTGTATTAACCAGCTTTTACGTTTCTGTATTATATAGCTATGTGGAGTTGGCCAGCGACGCGAGCGTCATGCGGGTCGTGCGCGCGTACCTCCAGAGAGGCGGGTAGGTCACTAGAAAATTGGAAAACATGACAGTTTGTACAATTGATACTTGCGATTGTCGGCACTTGATTGAACTTGGTACACATATTTAATAAAAGTCACTTTTACTAGTTCCACTTATATTATATTCACCCGACCGATTTCGATCAACAGATCATCTTCACAGACTTTTATTAAATATGACAGTTTGTAATCAGAGGTTGTGAACTATTTCTTTTTTCTTTTACGTGATAAGGGAAGGTAACATTAGAACTGCAACGTCAGAGTATATTGGAGATACAAACTGCTATGTCTACGCTCCGACCCAAAAAGATAATTTGTGTATACTGATAGATTGTGAACGGATAATATAGTTCACCACCACATAGAAAAGTATTTTCCAATTTAATTATTAAAAACATCTTAAGTAATCCTACACACAACACACCTGCGAAAAAATTCAAAGCGCACCAGCGTGTTATATAACACGAACCATTACGAGCCATCTCAATTCTTTTATTGGCAAAGCTCTTATCCGAACTTGGTACTCTTTTCACATTTATGTTTTTGTTGGGATTCAATTTACCGCATACATTTTACGATAATTTATAATTTGACTACCTGTTCGTTTACAATCTGTCGGTAGTTTATAACCTCCCAGGCGCTTAGTAATTAAATACAGTTGATTATTATTTTTTTTACTGATAGGTACAACGTCCTGGTCTTAGATTGGGCCAACCTTGGCTTCGGTCCCTACTTCGCCGTGGCGCTCGATTTGAAACCGGTAAGTTTCTTGTAATCCTTTGTTGTAATGTAGCCATTCTTTTTTCTTAAATCATTCATTTGTTTCAAATATAAACCACGACTGGAGATCGTTTTCAGATGGGCGTGGCTATCGGCCGCACGCTGTCTACTCTGATAAAACGAGGTCTACCTCTGGAAGGCCTCCATTTGGTCGGCCATTCGCTGGGCGCCCATCTGGTTGCTTTTGCTGCGAGGGAACTGGATTCAAGAGGATACAAGGTGCCCAGGTAAGAGTTAACAACAGCCAAGATTTACCTGTATATCTGATACTCGTCGACTGATTAGTCGTCAATGTTGAGCCAAAGTTCTGAAGTTAGAAACACGTAGTGAGTTTACACGTAGATAAGCAGTAAGAAAGCATTTTGATTAGGAATAATAGGACCCTAAAGACAAGACAGGTGCATTTTTTAAATTCACTTTCAAATGTGAAGGTGTTTAGTATTAGAAAAGTTTGTCAGTTCTTCAAAAAGAAACTTGAAAATATGTGTCAAATGTAGAAAAATAAATTCAGCATTTTTTTGAAAACACCTCTCCGGAGTCAGGAAGTTGTGAATAATAGATAAGTTTGTATAATATGAATTTCGGGGTGTTTATTCCTGGCGATGTTTTGCTATACCATGAAATAAGTGTATGGAATTCTCAAAGCCCTCTTGCTCTTTCAAACAGGCATTCTTTTACTATCAGAGAAAATTCTAACCCCCCTAGGTTTTCAGGATAACAGGTCTGGATCCAGCATATCCTGGTTTCTACCCGTCGCTGCTGTCCGTGCCTTTGAAGTCCGAGGATGCAGATTTCGTGGACGTCATACATACAGACGGGGGAGTCTTCGGGGCTCCAGGCCCTACGGGACACGCGGACTTCTGGCCCAATGAGGGCATTGCCAAACAGCCAGGCTGCTTGTCGCCCACCATACCGTTCACTGTTGAAGGTAATATTATTATAATAAACTATGTCGTGTTGGCATTTTCTGTCCAGTAGCCCATACCCCATAGCCCTGTTTTCAGAGGTTCCATAGCACCCCAAGAATACGAAGCTACCATCAAATCAGTTCACAGTTTTCTCAACCAATGTTTGTCTGAAAAAGATTGCTACTTTAACATTGCGGCCGCCTGGTCTTACTTGCATCATTGCCTGTGTATTTTGAGAATCCTTGATGTCAGTAAAAACATATTTGTAATATATTTCATTATTATCATCCTTGATATTTGTGTCCTTGATATTTTTGAGGAAAGATATTGAACATCCGCCATTTTTATGTAGATTTCTGCAGTCACTGGCGCTCCTGGGACTATTGGGCGGAGTCGGTGGAGGGGGGGGAGTTCCTCGCCCGCGCCTGCGACGACTATGACTCCTTCTTGCGCGGACTTTGCAAAGACGACCCTGTCTACATGGGCCTACAAGCCACTTCTGAGTAAGCACTTTCAGTATTCTGATGAAAAGTTACAATTTTAATTAAATGATGAATGATGAACGGCTGGTCGCGAAGCCAATGCAAGCGAGCAATGCAGAATCGGTCAGTCTGGAGGCCTTTGTCTTAGTTTCTTTTGCTGAAATGATGATGATGGTGATGGCCATAACCTTTCCTACGAGTAACTATTAGAGATGGCGGACTATGGTATTTGCCGACTAGCCGACTAATTGGTTTTGAATTTGCCGACTAGTCGGCACTGCCGATCATTCTAATACTCGAATTTCGGAGGTCTTCGGGTTACTTCGTCGCAACTCGGTTCGTTCACGCATGCGCACGAGCCGTAATGCGCATTGCACGTTCTGACAAGTTTTGTTTACTTTGCTTGCATTTTTTTATTTGTAATGTATACCGACTGATTTTTAAGTTCCTAGTACCTACGGTTAATAACGGTTATCTTATTTAATTATTGCTCTTTTGAAATTGGTTACGTTTGTAACAATTATATTTTATAGAAACTATAACAGAAATATAAATTTGTTATTGGTTTTATTTAATTTATCTTGCACCGATTATAATCGGCTTATTTTGCCGAATATTCGCCGACTAGTCGCCGACTAGGATAGGTGCCGGATATTCCGGCTTCCCCGACTAGTCGGCCCATCTCTAGTAACTATTACTAGTTCGTTCAGTACCATTCAGTCTTTCATTCAAACAGTAATATACCTATACTTAATGAATTACGTAACTTGAACTAAAGCTGATGTTATTATTTTTAATAGCGTAAGGTCCACTTTGCTACGATTACAATTAATAAATACTAATAAATTGTATTTATACGACGGCTGCGTAGCCTAGTTGGTAGTAGTCGGCCTTCGAAGTACAGGGTCGCGGGTTCGAATCCCGCCCAGGGCAAACATTCATGTGATGAGCACTTGTGTTTGCCTTGTGTCTGGATGTTGTTTATCTATATAAGGTACATAATGCACATCACTGTCCGATTAGTACAAGCTTTGCTTAGTTTAGGATCAGATGGCCGTGTGTGAGGTGTACCCACATTTATTTTTTATTTTTTTATTTCAGTATACGAGGTAATTTTTATCTGCGGACGGCAGCGAAGGCGCCTTTTGCGTTGGGTGAACGAGGCGCCGCCTGATGAGCGCCATCTAGCGGCGTGAGGACGAAGTCTGCACTGAGCTTCTAAATCGTAAGTCCCGCTTCATGTACAATCAACAACGGTCAATAGCCATAATAAATTATACTTGTTTTTTTAAATATACATTCGACAGCAATGAATCCGGGTCACATGAAGACAGGTGACCCGGATTCATTGAGGACAGACTGAAAATCTCGAAAACTATGAATGCTATCTTAGTAAAATAAATCGTGTTTAATAGACAACTAAACACACTTTAAATGATAGCAATACATAAGACTCCTTGGTTATTGTTAACTTAGCTATAAAAAAATGTGACTTTTCTAAGCGGATCTGCCGCATAACCAGGACAAACCGCAAAACCGTGGTAATAACACAAAAAATAAACAATTTTAACAAAAATAAGCTGTAGAAAATAATTGCGATTTTCTAATATTTTTATAAGATAAGGTTGGTATATTTTTTCTTTATTTAATTATTGAAGAATAAATTACAAAGTGACAAATAGATTTTATTAATTTTTTCAAGGAGTGGCTACTTATTTGTCTATTAAACACAATTTGTTATCACAAAGTTAGCATTCTTAGTGACCGAGATTTTCAGGCGTGTTTTTTACCCGACCCGGATTCTTTGCTGTCGAGGTAGGCATATAAAAAAATGCAGACTAATTTCGTTGTTGACTGTACTGACATGATATTGAACTCTGGCTGAAACGACTTAATGCTTTAAATGTGGACATGGCTCCAGAGTCAGGGCGACATTCGGAGACGAAACCTTCAATTCAATTCAAAGATGGCTTCTGTCTTATTTTGCTAAGATTGTTCTAAGAAATGTCAAATGGCGTATTTAGGGCGCATTCCGAATCAGACTTTCAGCGCTGTCAGCGATCAGAAAAGCAAAAAAACGTATGAGTACAGCTGACAGTAAGCAGAGTCCAGTGACAACTTGTCACTGACAAGGGAAACTTAAACTTACGAATTATACGAATGTCATATTGATGTTAAATTTAATGTTTATGGATTTTAAATTTAATGCTTTATTGCTCAGTTCCATTTTTCGAGCATACTTAGATAATATTATTTGGCTAATCTCTGAACGTCGCCCTAAGTATCATGCATGATATAAACAAACGATACACTTGATGTGTGTAATAGAATAGGTTTTAATATTTTCTAGGTCTGGGTACAGGCCAATTATATGTTATATTATTATGTTTTTAAATATGTTATTATTTATTAAATTATCCAAGGTATTCAATGTATTTAATTCAAAGTATTTGATGTTTTGTATACAATATTATATCTATAAAAAAATGTGTGGAGCTGCTTCTTGCTTGCCTGCAATGTGTGCTTTAAAATACCAATTCTGTAATTGACGTTTTATTTATTTACTGTTATCGAATATTATCATAATAAATATTACTGTATTTTATATGTGTGTTGTTTTATTGAATGTTGAATTGAAATAAAGGGTTTTTATATTTATGTCCAATGGTTGTAAACCATAATTTAATAAAACGATAGCCCATCACAACTTTGCTTTTAAAACTTTTCAAAATATGCATACTAATTATTTTGAATTGTATGCAACAAATAGCTTTGTAAGAAACTCTTTTGGAAGAAGCTCAAGTTAAAATACTTGCAATACCTAAAATACTTTTCTATACTTATATATATATATATATATATATATAGCTATACTTTTTCAAAAGAGTTTCTTAGCTTTAACTTAGCTTTGTGGAAATCTACCGAACATGAACTTATAAATAAAATCCGTCGCCTAGTAGTTCAGGGTCAAAGTTTCCGATAATTGCCATTTAAATTTTGACACGTAAGTTCTCGTCGGGCCTATTATATTACCCCACACGAGTAGTCTAGGTTCAAAAAATTCTGAGATATAGCCGTATTCGATCTGACAATTGTCATCCAAAATGAAGTTTTCGTCATGACCCATCATTTGTCCCTCCACCTGAGTAGTCTAGGTTCAGTAGATTCAAAAATATGGCCGATTAAATTTTGACTTACTGTCAACCGAAAGTTCTCATCATTAGTTTCCACACCACAGGGAATATGCATAAAATAATATATTGGTTATTTTCATAGTTCGTCTGAAAGTATACAAAAATAGAATACTGACAGTGAAAACAGAATCGCAATTGATCGAAAAAAAAGCAGATACAAAACAAATATATCTGCCCTTCTTACGAAAACAAAATGTTCTATGGCAGATGTATGGCCTGCGTGTAATATAACGTCACATTATACATCGGACCTCTCTGTCTAACCATCAACTTTGAAGCTTTATAACTTTCAGAGAAAGATTATTTGAAAAAATATTTTTGATGTGATCATCTGGAATTTGAAATATTTTGTAAAAAATGTGCATATTCCCTACTCCCTACTACGTACAAAACAGCCACTCATCCCCTTTTGCCAATCAGCGTTGCCTCACTCCTTTCTGAAGTAATTACAGTTTAAATTTTAACAGCTCTAATTGTGAAGATAAATCTCCTCGAGACCACAGATCGCACAGATCTATCAGTTACCTACCTATCAGTTTGGACTACCTCGTGTGATCAGAAAACTTGTGTTATATTATAATTTCATTCTTAGACGTCTGCTGTCCAGGATGTTTGATCTTCCTCATCTCCGAAGTCTTGACGATAATGATAAGGTGCAGTAAAATACCGTCTTACTTGTTGGCAAGTTCATAACGCTAACAGCTGGATGTCTACCCTGAGTAGGCAAACGTAGGTGAGCACTCAAACATGTAAAGTTTAAAAAAGAAAAGAAACTCGTTGAGAGCAGTTCTGAAATGTGTAGGTTATGGGTTTGAGCTGTACGTTAAGTTATTGCCAGGAGAGTGCAAACACTGCGGGGCTGTTTCACGAAGCTACAAGTTAAAAATTACAAGTACAATTCGATTTACATTGCGTAGACAATGAGATAAAACCTTAAGAGCTTACAGTTTAGGCGAATTGGATACGCAATGAATATCAAATTGTAACTTGTTACTTGTAAATGGTCGCTTCGTGAAACAGGGCACAGGTTTTCTCGATGTCGTAATCCAGGTTGCGAGAAAAAAAGAGTATTTATTTAAGCTAAAGTTGGGTATTATCATAATACGATTGCCTGTATTATTTACCAGTTCTTATCGAATTAAAGCATTTATTATCTGGAGCATAGTGTACCTACAGATTAGCTCTCAAGTACTTATAAAATTAAATACTCCTTATTTAGACGTATATTTGTTATCTATATATTTAGGAGCTATCATCAACCGCCAGAGTTTTAGTTATAGCATTTTGAGCATAAAAATGTATGCTCAATATGCTCATAGGTAGGTACACGCTGCTAGTTAAAGAGACATTGAACCAATTTTGTAATCAATTCGATTCAATGCGAAAAATTATAACGCCACCGCCGCAATTCCGTTCAATTTTTTCTCCTCGTTCGCATGATATTCGATGTCTGTCGTTTAGAATAGAATTATTTGAACGCTGTGTTGCCATTATAATTACCTAGATCTCCAAATTATATTATTAAGTATACTTAATTCCATAACAATTTTAGCACCCAGTACGTACTCTATGTACCAATTGCTATTTCTAACAAAGTATCATCATCAATATAGCGTTCGCAGTCTTGACATATAGCAGGCAATTTTTTTTTTTTTTTTTTATTATTGCTTCTGCTGATTTGCTATTTAGCAAGTGTCAAGTCAAGCTTATCATAGTGGGTTTAAACGGAACGGTTTATCCATGAAGGAAGAAAAAAGGGCGGGCGTGTAAAATTTTTTCTTCCTTGGGTTGGGTTGGGGTGGGTTTATCTATTTATCTATTCATAAAACCTTCGTGGAAAATCCTTACTGCGAAAGTTTGTAAGTATTGATGGATGTTTGTTACTCTTCACCCAAAAACTACTGAACAGATTGAGATGAAATTTGGAATAGAGATAGTTTGTACCCTGGTATAAAACACATAGGATATTTTACGTGAAAAAGTCTTATGTCCACGGGAAAATCTTACACAACGCGAGTGTAGCTACGGGTGGACCACTAGTCATTAATAAGATTAAAAAGTTGTACTAATATACTAGAGTTGAGAGCAAAGGCTGAGAGGCGAAACGTCGTCCGATATTTTTTTTGTATAATATTAAAAAAACAAATGATTACGACTTCTTGTAGCAGAAGTAATGGAACGAATTTACAAAAATACACATTTAAAAATTTTCACAATATATTGTGATGATAACGAACTAAAGTTTAAATTCTTAAAACATGCGCAGGAGATTACGAATTTTATTGCTTTTATAATTTCAACAGGCGTCATCTGAAATGCAAGACAATACTTGCGCACGAGTAGTCTAGAATCGGTCGTTCTCAAAATACGACCATTTTAATTTTGAAGGTAAAGAGAAGATCTCGTTTCGTGGCCAACCATGCATAAGGCCCTGGCTTCGATGTCAGCGGCGCGGTTAGCAGCGGTGAGCGGGGCGGTGAGCGGGGCGGTGAGCGGGGCGGTGAGCGGGGCGGTGAGCGGGGCGGTGAGCGGGGCGGTGAGCGGGGCGGTGAGCGGGGCGGTGAGCGGGGCGGTGAGCGGGGCGGTGAGCGGGGCGGTGAGCGGGGCGGTGAGCGGGGCGGTGAGCGGGGCGGTGAGCGGGGCGGTGAGCGGGGCGGTGAGCGGGGCGGTGAGCGGGGCGGTGAGCGGGGCGGTGAGCGGGGCGGTGAGCGGGGCGGTGAGCGGGGCGGTGAGCGGGGCGGTGAGCGGGGCGGTGAGCGGGGCGATGACAGGTAGGTGGCCACGATGCTAGCGGCGGCGCGGCGAGCGGAGCGGTGATAGTTACGAGAGCTGACTGCAAAAACCTTAAGTCATCGAGTAACACAATCAAGTTCCCGTTTGTAGTAATTTTATTTATGGTATATTTAATCAATGACAATTTTTATAAGTATTTCAGCAGTTTTTGTGTTGCGTTATTTTCATTTTCTTAATAAAGGGCCACGCAAATATTCACTTTATTTTTACCCGACTGCTTTAGAAGGAGGGTTATGTTTTTCGAGTGTATGTATGTATGTATGTATATTTCTTTGGCACGCTCTACAGCCTAAGCGGCTTGATGGATTTTAGCTAAAGAGGTATCGTTAGATTCGTCTTACTGGTGAGAGTGACATTGGGTACATCAAATTTATAAAAAAACCAAGATGGCCTATTTTTGGCGCCAAAAGTTTTAAATTTTTCATGCAGTCGGGTTTTTTGTTTTTTTAATAATAGTGGTTATATATTGAAAGATCAAACTCCCAGACTAATGAATCGCGAGTGAAGGTCTTCGGATGCTCCTACAATATAGCTCTGATATTATTTTTAATAAAATAAAATAAATAATAAATAATTGTCAAAAAAAATAGCTTCAGAAACCTCCGAGAACAAGGGGATTCAAAAATACAAAAGAAATATTTTTGGAATTAAATTTTGTAGTTACGTATTAGATACAAAGATGAAAGCCTATTTTTTAAAAGTCCAAAGTCTTAACTAGAGCCACAGAATATAAATAATAGTAGTATACATAGTATTATTATTTGCTTAGTGCTGGAGCTAATAATAATTAATAATAAATAAATAAATAAATAATAAATTAATCTATACCGCCTATTACGCCTTTATTTCATGGCATTATACATAAGGCAAAAGTACTTTATTTACTTTCATAGTCCAATGATATGTTTTATTGTGGGGTCACGCTGCTAATGTAAAAAATATTCTTATGCTGCAGAAACGGGTTGTTCGTGCAATTTATAAATTAGGGCCGCTATTACAATAACGTCCCTACTAATATTTAAAATTATCTTTAGATAAGTTTAAAATTATTATAGAGCGGAACATTTATAATAATAAGGATATCCGATTACTTGAACGACAGATAACCATGGGAATAAATTACTTGCGTAGCAAACTCTTTCAATATTCAATTGCATGATTTCTTTTTAATTACATTTTTATAGCCCTTTTTAGCTGTCCCACTGCTGGGCAAAGGCCTCCCCTTTTTCCTTCCACTGATCTCGATCTTGGGCCACTTTCATCCATTGCCGTTCAACAGGCGTTGTCCGACAATATTTTATTTTAAAAAAGTGGGAACGCAAAAGAGCGAGCGAGTTCTGTGGAGTTTTTACGGTGAGCTCTTCCCCACAGATTCCGCCATTGCTTTTCGTAAAAAATATGTAATGACGAATCTAAGTGATGTAAAATCATCCTCAAATCAGCGGCCCGTTACAGTCCACTGCTGGACTATGAGCCTCCTCCGGTGGAGGGTTTTGCCATAATCTCCACGCTTGGCAGGCGGGTTGGAGATCGCAGATTAAAAGGTTACTGTATCAGAGAGCGCTGCTGCCCGTTCCCTGTTCAATGTGTAGTCCCTAAGTCGCCTCTTACGACACCCACGGGAAGGGTAGGGGTTGGTGACTAATGTATTCTACTCTGCCGTCACCAAAATCATCCTATGGATAATAAAATATTTGACTTTGACTATGATGTAACTCTATGATGTGACTAGTTTGAAATTACTTGAAAAGCTAAGAATATTAGTATAGTCTGTATATACGATCAAAAGTGTTGTTTGCTTTTTGTTCCAAGTTCACACGGGGGCTTCAACCCTTTTCAAGCTGTTTCAACATCAAAGTAAGTACGTACCACACTAAGTGCGCACGAATATGAATACCGAAATTAAAATGATGAAAAACCATAGGTACTGAGGCATTTTCATGATGACTAAATGAAACCGAATGCACCCCAGGCTGATTTTAATTTTTTAAATCAATAAAATAAATATTATTAGTGAACCGATGATTCAAAAGTGTTGTTTGCGTTTTGTTCCCAGTTCACACGAGGACTTACTAGCGCATAATACTCGGTAATAAATATTTATACCCTTAGAGATACATTACAATAATTTTGGCTATAAATTCTTGTTTTTTTTTTTTGTTGCTTTGTGGCTTTATTGTGGCACTTGTGTTTGTTTATTGTTTTTTCAACTTCTAACAATCACTTTACAACTGACTTTTAAAAATTAATTATTTATCTTAACATTTATAATTCTTGCTTCAGTCCGCCCGTCCGGGTCTTCCCGTCCGGGTCCGCCCGAAGCAATGCGAAACCAGAAATGAAGATAGATACGAGTAATTTTGTTTCTTTATTTTTTTATTCAACTTTACACGTGGTTTTGTTTTAGTAGGAATTTTGGGCTGCTTTATGTATATGAAAACAAAGACTGAGGCATAATTTCACGAGGTCCCCATATATGGGGCATAAATTAATTAGCGCACAATATATTAACGGAAGAACATACCTATGAAACTGAATAATTTTCCCCAAGGAACGGAGGCTGAAATATGAAAAAAAAACTGATCAGAAAAAAGCACGACATTCTATCTTCTTCGTCCTCGTCCTAGCGTTTTCCCGGCCTAGTGCCGGCTGCTGGGGTCCACTTTCCTACTCAATCTTTGCCCGGTCTTCGGCATCCTTAGGTGTGAGATTGTTCTCTTACATATCCACTTTCACGACGTCCAGTCAGCGCTTTTTAGGCTTGCCATGTGATCTAGGGCCCTGGACAGTGAGGTCGATGATGTGATGAATTTTACCATTTCTGCGCGTAATCTTGACTCTGTCCTTTGTGTCGCCCCGCACGCGTTCATCTAGTAGTAGTAAAGTGACACACACACACGTAAACGGATATGTAGCGAGCGCGCACAGAAATAACGACTAAAATAGAATCGACAGGCGCACAGTGATGGACGTTGTATGGCGCGGCGGAAATAATTGTTTTATAGAAAGGGAATGTTATAAATGTTGGATATTAGTTCATAAAATAATAAGAAAGCATATTTTTCATAATGTTTTAGTTATATTATAGTATCGTAAAAATCAGAAAAGCAGTAAATGAAAGAAAACTAAAAAATAAATAACAAAATAAATTAAATCATTAATTTTTGTGCATTTTTTAAGACATATACAATAATGAATATATATATACAAAGAAAGCATACAAATACATACACAGTAATGAACAGGAATAAAAATCATTAAATTAAGTTTGAGGATCATTCTTCATTTCCTCCATGCAGCAAAGCTTTTACATCTTCATGCAAGGGCAAATGCTTTGGGCTACGCATAGCCCTTAAACTATTTGTGTACGGATCTGAAGAAGCCAAAAGCATGTGAAAAACATCTTCGTTCGTCAATTCACGTGAGCATTTTCGAGAATGGTTTAATCTGTATCGACGGTAGTCCTTGTTGCGCGCCTCTTGGGCTTCCTCAGATAACATTCCCACTGGCAATGCAGCAGCTGAAATTATATGACTGCCGTGCATTAGAACCTTATGCACTGTATTTGGCATATAGTACCAGTCATATAACCCAACATACAGTCTTGTAGTCTCTTCACAATACTTCCCGAACTTTTCTGAGTCAACTGAAGCCCCGGAGTTGATTGTCTGCAATATTATAGAAAATCGATGAATCAACCTTTCATCGACTCCTGTAATTTCCGCCACTATATCCACATTATCAAAAAACCTCCTTGACGTGTTTCCATCATTCGACGAGCCCATTCCTTGCTTAACGAAGTCCACCTTAATTCCCAATCTTTTGAAAAGCTCGTCTTGTATTTTTTTCTTCTCCTCTTCTTTAAGTGGCAGCGTGTTGGCATTGGTTCTCCAGCTTTTAAACGATTTATTATAGGCAATATGCAAAATACATTCCATAAATTTCAGTTTTGCATGTAACGGACTAAGGCCTACTTTAAAAGCGTCCGTATTTACTTCTTTTGTTTTTAAATGTTCCAGCTTATTCATTTCAGTCGGCTTCGCCTTGCATATATAGCACACTGCATTAGAAGAAGTATCTGTGATTGTTTGTGCAATATTACCATCGATCATGGTTAAATGAAGTTCATGAGTCACTCTAAAAATCCTGTTGTTCATGGAAATCGTTGTTTGATTTAGATTAGCTATTTCACTTTCCATTCTTGAGATCTCGTTTTTACTGACATCCGTTGTTTCTTTCATGAACTGAAACTGTACTGGTCTGCAATACCTGGTTGAAGAAGGAGTTTCATTTTTCCAATACACCAAAGAATTATTTATTTTGTTGTTAAGACGGAGCGGAACTAATGTTGTTAGAAATATGTTGGTATCTGTAGCACCATCTTCGACAAATGACTGTTTGTATTCAGTGTGGCCCGATGAGCCATCGCAACCCCATTTTGATAAAAGTGTTACTTCCTCACTCATACTTGCCAATTCATCGTCAGTTTTTGTTTTATATATCCTCTTTACAGTATGATCTAATAATTCTTGAAGACCTACGTAAGCGTAGCTTTCTGTTGCATCTATATGAGGAGGATAGCAATCTTTCTTTGCATTTAAGACATTATGATAAGCTGGAAAAATATCACATCCAATTTCCTTTGCAGCTTTTCTAAGAATTTCATATTGATGCCTTGTTAATGATGCATCTAACATTAATGCCCACGCTTTCTCCGCACTAAATGCTTCACATCTTGTTGATTGATCGCTTATTCTCTTAGCTGCTGCAGCAATTAATTCAGGTTGGACAGTTTCGCATAGCTTTTTAACTTTATACCTTTTGGCTCGGTCACAACATTCATCGATAGGTTTTTCTGGTCTTCCACTGTGAGATCGTTTTGATGATCCTGCTGCAATATCTTCATTAAGAACCGTAAACTTTACTGACAGCCATTTTTCATTTTTAGCAAAAAAGAACTTCTTATTCCGAGCTGCTTCATTCCACTTTTTTGTAAATTTGGGAAAAAAGGTTTTGATCAAATGTTCACTTATTTTCACTAACATGATCTCCGATAAATCAGTATGATTGCTTTTAATAACTTCAACGCACTTATTGACATCGCGACCGTTTGCGATAGCAATTTCGGCTAATTTGTCGTTAGAAATAGTAAAATTCGCCATTTTAGTGTAAAATTTGTTATCACTGTACCGGTTATGAACAAGTAATGAAAAATAAAACAAAAGTTTATCCCTTTTATAGCCATTACTATTTTTTTTAGGTAATTTACCCTCATTAAAAAAATTAATTCTTAATGTAGGCAATATGAAGCTCATTTACTAATAGGACTACAAAAACAAGGTTAGCAGATATTAGCAGCTGGAAGTGATTTGTTAATTATCTATAAGAATGTACCTATCACGTAAACTACATAAGACACCGCCGGAAAGCGCCGCAAGCTAGATATGGTCGATTGAAATAAGAAATTATGTAAAAAAAAAATGCTTTGTTCTCTAACGATACTACATTAATACTAAGTACTTTCCTCAAATTATAAATTTAGTTTTAGATGCTCTAATGTATGTAGTATTACCAGTAATTTTTATATTTTTTTTAAATACACTGGTTATCTAGTGTAACTAAGCAAAAAAAGTCATATTTTTCAAGAAATAAATAACGTTTCTTTAAAGTCTGACTTTAGCCTTTAATTTAACCAATAACACAATAATAAAAATAAAAAAAAATTATATAGCATTGTTTGTTGAAGACTGTAGTATTTATTAATGATACAAAATCTGCCTAAAGTTGAACTCTGAAAAAAGGACTTTTTTCCGCCGATCCATCACTGTGAGGCGCGGTGATGTGATCAGCTGATTAGTTTTTTTTTTTTTTATATTTCAGCCTACGTTCCTTGGGGAAAATTATTCAGTTTCATGGGTAGGTTCCTGCGTTAAAATATTGTGCGCTAACTAATTTACACCCTGTATAGTTAGTTATATTATGTTCTCTATCAGGGAGGCTTAGCTTGGTTGCATATGCAGTGAGATTGATTCATTCATTTTGATTTTTTTGTCAGGTTTTTTTTTATTGATTTCAATAACTGACTCTTAAAAGATCAAGAGAAGTAATGTATCATGTTGTAATAATATTAGAGAAAATTGATGATTCAGAAGTTTGATTTTTGTTCCTAGTTCAAAAAGAGCCTTCGGACCTCAGTCTCAAGCTGTTACAGCTGCATTCTGCAAGCTGGGTGACCACAATTTGACTTACTTACATCCAACAAAATGCACATAAAGTAAGTACCCACCACACTGAAAGAAGTGAATATATAAATGGTCTTATGATAAACATGATGACAAAGTAGTGATATGAAACGAAGTCTCCTTACATCAACAAGTTTCGTGATAAAAACCCTACAACTGATGGTTATGTGTGATAAAAACCGAAAAGCCTTTCTTAACTCCTATTTTATCTTAATTTTACTTAATTTTAGGAAACCACAACATCCGGCAAATAGGTGATCATGATCTACGTCAGCATCACGTGATTTGACGTAAGCATTATTTGCTCTACTTATAATAAAATCTTGTATGTATAATACTCATCAATAAAAATGATGATCCGAACCAAATATGAAGGACAACGTGATCAAAAACCAATCTGAAAGTAGCCTCTTATAGTTTACTGTTAGTAGCTATTTGATACGTATGCGACTGAAAAAATATATTTATTTTGGTTTCAGTTGAGCAAGGCCTGATCAAAAACTGAATCACTGCTTAGTAAGTTACAATTTTATTCAAGTTCCGTATTGGACATCGAAATTAGTTTGGTTGATAAAACGAAATGACAGTTATTGATGGAATTGGTTGAGCTATATTTTTAAGTTAACGCATTTACGTAAGTTAAGCGATCAAACGTTCGATATCCAATACGGAGTACTTTGTAGATTGTGATCCGTTTATTTAATGATGATTAATCCTAGTATGGAACTTGAGTCAAATTATGAGACTGATGATCAAAACAAAAATCTGACACCAATTTACAAACATTTTAGCAAGAATCAATCAACATTTTATCAAAAATACAGCCGTGTATGATTGGTTCTCAGAATTTCCCGCACGGAGGACGCCAGATTTTGGACAAGTAACAACAGGTAAGATAATGAATTCCTATAATTATCGGATAATTCGATAGTAATAGAGACTGACACATTTTCTGAAGAGTCAGCGGAGACAATACAATATAATTGATTTTGTGTTATAATTAATACTAAACTTATGTTATCTTTTGTTACGTGTACCTACGAGGGGTGAACGAGTAGCAAGCATCCGGCTCGTGGCGATGTCTATTGAGTGAAACTCTTAGCAAGCTCCTGGCTAATATCGGTAAGAAAACATATTACAAATTCTGGGTAATACGAGTAGCTATTATATTTTTTGCGAGGGTTAAATTATACTTATTTTTTTATTGCTTTGTGGCTTTATACTTGTCGTCCAAGCTTTGCTATATTGAAATGATATTTTTATATTTATTTCTTTTATACTTGTTTCAATATTTCACTGTAACTTTAATCTACTTATATAAAAAAAAATATGAAATATATAACAAAACAATAAATATAAATAATAGAAATTTTAAGTGAACGCTGATGATTAAAAACAGAAATTTACTTATTGCCCCTAGTTCACACGAGATCATTCAACCCTTGGCTTCAACCTGACGGACGCTGCACATGGCAATTCAGATGACCGCATCACCTCGTAAGCAGCATCCAACAACATATACCAATACATATAAGCAAAGTTAGTATGTAGGTATCTACTATAATTACGTATAAGTAAAAATTCGATACAATATTACATGATAGTAATCATTAATAATTAAAAATGGCATAAATTATTCGAACTTTATACGTAGAATTATAGAAGCTCAGGTACATTTTATTTTGAAACTTTAAAAATGGCAAATTTATTAAAATTTATTCCGTAAAAACGCTTCAAATCCTATTCTTCAATTTCTGTAAGTAGTGCGGGGTTAAAAAAAAACTGATTTTAGCGCTTGCCTACGTATTAAAACCTACTGTCCGAATTTCATGTTTCTAGATTCCATAGTTTCCCTTTTGCATAAAACATGTTCATTAATGAACATTTTTCGGAAAGGGACTTTTTTTGGAAAGGAGCTTTTTGTAAACGAGACATTATCTTCTAAACACAGATTCCTTTTAGACAGATTTCCCCGAGGTTCTCCACAGTACTGGTGGTTATGACCTGTTCGCGTGCAGCGGAGTCCTGCAACTTTCACCAAAAGATCTCTGTTTTCGCGCTACAATCTGCATACTCCTAGGCAAGTATTAGCACTAAAATTAGGTATGTTTCAAAGCTTTGAGTTCGCAGTTCTGGTTGGTGCTGTCGTCTTGTTTTACTTATTGTTTAGCAGAATCCTTATTACTATATTTATTGTCTGTCTATATTAATTAACTTCATTTATTTAATTGTGTAATTTTTTTTACAAGTTTCCTTCTTTCGTGTATAGTAAGTATTGCTTTGCATAGGGTACAAATATTATTTAATAGATTTACAATGTCAAATGTTAATGCACTATAGTACGACACATGGATTCATATTAGTATTTAAAATCACTATTTATATGTCTGACGGCAGTTATATTAAATCAAAATATTTATGTACTTATGGGGTAGTGACTGTGCACGCACCGGTGTCGTAGTCAGTTAAGTTGTAGCAAGCTAGTTCAATCAACAAAGATGGTAGGTATTGACAATACTGACAATACATTAGCGACTCATGTTTTGCAAAAACCCTATCTTTTTCCAGTAGGATAGAGAAATGTTTTCCCCATTGTCTAATTACTACCAAGCTCCTTACCCATTTAATAATTAATTCTCCTCCTAAAACTCCCAATCTCCTTCAGATACCCGGGCAGTACAACTGGGTGACCCTGAAGCACAGGCCTTGCTTATTTCAGGCACCAGTCTCCACAAGTGCTTACCTCCCTGAACACCTCTCTCAATGTATATTTATAAGACTATATGTGGAGAATCAAATATATAAATTATTATTATTATTATCCCTGATTTCGTAGTATCCCTAGTATTCTCGGAAAAATTCGAATTATGAAATCATCTGACAGATTCTACATCTTCTTCATTAATAAAATAAAAATTAATCATGAACATATAAAACATTATTGACGAACGTAAAAAATAGTATATAATTTGTAAATAAAAGTATAATAATAAAATAATGTAAAAGTAAAGTGTACCATACTCGTAAATAAGTAAATTAAGTGAGCCTACATTTGTTGTAAACGTGGTAACCAGGACACTTCTTTTATTTTGGGTGTTATTAGCTAGCTCTGTCTTCGAAAAATAATTTTGTTAAACCTTACTTCGAATAAAGACATTTTTATCTTTATCTTTAAAGTAATTAGTTCTTCAACGTCGGTTATTGTTCTACAGAACTTGTATGTATCTTTGTCGATGCTTGGCTTTATGCTAATAACCTGATGACTACTTGGTTGTGGTTATGATCTGATCATATCCCTTCACACGGATCAGTTAATGATTTCAAACCCGTCTGATTTAAAGTATCAGTCTTGGCAGCATATCTTATTTTTTCTATAGTATTTTGAGAAAATGTTTCTGTTGTTTTTTAGAGACGAGGGATGTAGGCGTAGGAGGCTCCAGCTGGCGTCTCTTAATAGAAACTATGGGACACCCATGGGGCAAGCAAGCTCTTAGCAAAAAATCAGTATGTAAATATTTCATTTTTGTGTGTTTATTAAAACTGCGAATTTATGTTATTTGTTACTTGTATTAATTTAACATTATTATAATCTCGCGCAGCGATTTTTAAAACTAAGTACTGTAACGAGGCATTCGTCCTCTTTCCTGTTTTATGACTGGCAATCTTTCTTTCTGGCAGTTTTATCTTTCATTTTATTCATTTTCAAATTTAGATTTCTTGCGTTTCGATTTTGTCTTTTTTCTGCCAAATTCTTCACTTCATGTCCTGATCTCCGAAAATACATACCTAAACCTTTTCTACTATACTCTACTATTTGTCAGTTTATATATATATATATATCTTCTTTTCCTTGGACTGTGCCCTGGTTATAGCCACATAACCCTCTTTAACACTGTGGTGTATACCTATATAAGAGTACCTATTGTAAAGTATAATTATAAAAAATACATAATACCTATTTATCATTGCTTTAACCATACATGTTATATTAATACAAACAGGGTTTTGTTATTTCTTCCTTGATTTTCATTCAATGATTTATTCGTTGATTTTTGTCCATTGCATGAATTATTTATATACGAGTAATGCTGCTTTACGCGAATTAATTACGCTTATATTCTAACCATGATGAAATAAGAAAGATCTGAGAATCGATGGGATTCTATGACTTCTATGCAATCTGATTTTTCGGCAAAAAATAGATAGTAATTATTATTCAACAATGATGATTAAAAATGAATGTTTTTGTCCCTAGAGCGAACGGAGCCAACCCTCGGTTTCAAGCTATTGATAGCTGGACACTGCAAGTCGGATAACCTCATCGCCTCATCTTACGAGTAGCAACATTTGTCACAACTTACACAGAGTTAGACTTACACTTTTTTTTTATGGCTAATTTATGATTTTTTTACGTTCCAACCCTTAAAACTTCGTAGTTTTTTTTTATTTTTTTTTATTGATTGAGAAATGTGATTGTAGAGGAAAACAGTTTCAGCGGTGGACGTTGTAAGCTGGCAACCCCCATAACTCCGTCACTTTTTAAAATTTTCAAAAACTGACTCGACAAAAAAAATTTGTTTAATTTATAGAACCTGCTCACAAAATTTCATGAGAATCGGTTGAGAAACGCGACTTGTAGAGTGGAACAAACAGACAGACACACAGACATCCAAAAGCAATTTTGGCCAAGCTGAAGCAGAGACGCTTCCTCGATCAATAAAATAAGAAAAATTGCTTTTGTTCCTAGTTCACATGGACCACGGAGCCCTCAACCCTTAGCTTCAATGCGTAGAAAGCTTGCAGCAAGCTGGAGAGCTACATCGCCTCGAGACGTACAAAGAGCAAGGTAAAGTAGTGCGCATAAATAATTATAAATATTGTTCGTTTTTGTTCTTAGTTCACACGGAATCTTCAATGTGAGATCTTGCAGAGAGCTTGCAGCGTGCAGCTTTGATTCTTCTAACAGCTTGAAGGGTGTAACTTTCAGCAGCTTAACATCCAACAAAACGTACACAAGGTAAGTTACCACCACACTAAAAGTACTGCGTATTTATATGAATATTTGTAAAGAAAAACGTATTTATCTAGTTTCATCAAAGTTTCATTGGTCTAAGTAAGTTTTTATAACCTTTAATACATTTTACATTTATTTTACATTTTACATTTATTTATATACATAATATTTATTTATTTTATTTTTCTTAATATATAAAAGTTATAACACTTATCTATTTATATATATATTATTTAATTTAGATTTTTATATATATTATCTTATATATTTCGACTTTCCGCGCACTTCATTCATTTATTATGTAGTGTGTAACTTGGTAATTATTATTTTTTGTACCTACTTATTTGACGCATTCATTGTCACAACTGCTTTCGGCGTTTTTTATTGAATACTTAAGTGGATATCTGTTATTAGCCTAAGTTTTAATTTGTTATCACTGTAATTTTTGAATTCAATTATGTTGCTGTTGTTATCCCAAATAAATAAAAATAATACACCGAAAAACAAAACCTGATTTTAATTCAGTCAGTTTTCAGTTAATTATTATTTTCTAATAGCAAATATAAGTTAATACGTATGTGTATTAGTATTTAGTACCAAGCTAAGTTCGGAATCATTCTTAAAAACTAAATATTTATCAAAATACTAACATTTTGATCTGAATCTATAGAAGTCTCTGAAGACTCGAAGTTAATCATACTGTAGCCCAGCAGCCACCACGAAGCTGCTGGGCACCACACGAAGAATGTTGTAGGGGTTAATAATATAAGGTGTGGCAAAAAACCAGGGTTCAGTCCGAAGAAAAGGAATTTATGTATTTATATATTATACAATCTCTCACTAGTCTTACAGTTTAAGAAAAATAGAAACATGGAGTGCTTAGGGATATTACTGTTGGAGATATGGACATGGAGTGAAGAATATGGCCGAAAAAAGACAAAATCGAAACGTAAGAAATCTAAAGGTTGGCAGCAAGAAAGGTTGTCAGTCATAAAACAGGAAAGAGGACGAATGCCTCGTTACAGTACTAAGATTTTTTCCCTAAAAGACCTAAAATCGTTATTTCTATTAAAGTGGTAATAATAGCGGACGCGACCTGACCTTCTGGGATATGTCATATAAAATTACATCGGTAACAAGAGAAGTTAAAATAACACGAAGAAAATGAATCTTTTTTTTAAATCTTGTTTCTTCTATCTCACATTATTAACACAGGTCCCTTATTTCCCAAGGAAGAGCTGGTGTTATGTGCTGGACTGTTGGAATCCAGCTGTATCTTGCAACTTCTAGCAGCAAACCGCCACCGCCTTTGTGGTACAACATCTGATCTGCGAACTCCTTAGGCAAGTATTACCATTGAGTTTCAATATGTTTTGTTCGTGCTGTATTTCTATTTTACAAGTTTATTTGGTGAATCCCTCGCCACTATCTTTACCTATAGAATGTGTACGTATTTATAGTTTTGTTACTTAAAATTGTAATTCCCTACAAGTTAGCAATTAAGCTATGCAATTCAATTCAATTATTGTTTTAAGTAAATGTCGTTCCCTACTGTGGATGACAAAACTGGTGCTCTATGGAAAGCTACGCCTAGGCTAAGCCCTTTTCCTCACGAAACAACACATTAGGCAGTACGAATCTTTGGCCCACCTAAAAGGAATGCAAAGGTACACTCGTACCTAAACATTTACACGGTCATAATATTTTACTAGTCCATGGGCACGGTATAAACAGCATGAGTGGTATAGATCTGTGTACCATAAAATAAATAAGATATCTTCAAAATGTTCAATAGGGGATCGGACTGTTCACCATATTTTATGAATTTACCATATATTATGAATTATTTTTAAAATATAGTTTAGTAGCAGACGATTCGCGAAGAAAAAAACAGAATCGGTTGAAAGTTTTAAAGTGTCAATATGTCTGTCTCAAAAACGATTTTTTGTATAGAGATTATATTATGGCGTTACTAACAAATGAAGTCACAAGTGGATATGTGCCTCTCTGTCTAATCTTGAATTTCAAACCTATATAACTCGGTAAATTTTGAAGATAGAGCAAAAATTATTTTAGTGTTCGATAGCAGAAACTAAGAAGCTTGGATTTATAAAATAAAAAAAAAAGTAAAGTCCGATCTCCTATTTGAGATTTTAACCCTCATGAAAAACGTTGTGACGAATCCAAGTGATGGTAACACATTCTACGAGTATGGTAGACATTTTTTTTTTACTTTTCCAACTTTATTTATAAGAAAGTTTTATACTTATTCAATCCTATGTTATAACATGATGACTATAATGAAAGTAATGAATATGATCTCAACATATTCTGCTACACCAATCAGATAATGATTAAAAAAGCAATCTGAAGAATCCTCACTGTTGGCAGGATATGTTAAAGTTTCTCTATTGTTTAAAAAAGTTTGTTTTATCTTTTTTAGATTCCGTTTGACGTGAAATCCACGAGGAGGAGTATAGCAGGTAGAAAATCAGTAATGAAATATTTTACTTTATTAAAATTATATATTCTAATTTGTTGCTTTGTGTTTACAAATTCTTAATTTTTGTTGCTTTGTGGTTTATATACTTATTTACAGGTATTTTTTATGTATTTAATTCTTAATATTATATAATTTTATAAGAAAGAAAGTGCTTTTCTTCTCATTACAATTAAGAAAATTTGTGTAAAACGTTATACCGACACTTATTTAAAATTCCCATTCTTTCGAAGTTTCTTTGTTCCTATTGAGATTCTGTTCTATTCTATTCTATTCTTTTGTCCAGATAATATAACATTTAACATGTATTTTATACAATCACAAAAACATAACTTCATTTCATAGCAAAATATATTATCGAATAGACAGACGAAGTTACTTTAAAATGAACACTATTGAGTTTTGTCGTGATATTAAATTACTTGAAAAAAAAAAAACTGATCCATGCCGCTCGTATCCAGGAGGACCTGCGACCTTCACCAGGCCATCTCATCAGGATTCGCTACAGCAGACCTCATCGTGACATCAGCATCAGATATGAGGGAAGTAACAAAGTTCGATATTACCGTTCAGAGAATTTATTCGCGATATATACCTATAATTGTTAAATCGTAAATAAAATCATCATCATCATCGTGTGGGTTGTAAGGTCGACAACCGACCTTACAAACCCTGGTCACACCTGGTGGCAGTGTTATAGAGCTGCCAAAGGCCACTGACTTGGCTCGTGTAACGACTAGATAGTAGCCGGGACCAACGGCGTGCCTTCCGAAGCACGGAGTCATCTTTCTTTTCGGACAATCAGGTGATTCGGCCTGCAATGTCCTAACCTAACCAAACTGGGAAAAGTCTCACAAAGAGATTTTTGCCTGACAGTGTCCCCACCGGGAATCGAACCCAGAACCTCCGTAATGGGCGCCGAAATCTCGACCCGGCCACGGAGGCTGTTGTAAATAAAATATTCATCAACATCAACGGCCCGTTACAGTTCACTGCTGGACTATGAGGTTTTACCATAATCTCCACGCTTGGCAGGCGGGTTGGAGATCGCAGATTAAAAAGGTATGTGTAGTCCCTAAGTCGCCTCTTACGACACCCATGGGAAGAGTAGGGGTTGGTGACAAATGTATTCTACTCTGCCGTCAGGTAGTCTGGAAGAGATCGCTATTAGCGATAAGGCCGCCTTTGCGCACATTTTATAATAATGTTTTCTTTATATGTCCCATATGTGTTATGCAATAAAGTGTGACTTACTTACTTACTTACTTACTACACGGCGAAATAAAATTGTAACAATCTTTATCGGATAACCAGAAGGGTTTAGCCGCATCTACTCACCTTTCACTCAATTTTACTTACTATTTTAAATTAGTCAAAGGACTACCTACTTTTTTATTTTAGGTTATCATTCGTTCAAATTAATATCATTCATTCATCACCTCTTTCTCATTAGTCATAAGAACGAAAAGGATAGCTAGACTTTAGAATTAGAACTAGAGTATAACATCCCGAATCGAGACCAATGTACTTATTTTTCCGAGAGGGGGGAGCCAGGAGTTCATAGCACAGGGTATCCTAGTTTGGGCTCCTGACTCCCACAAAAAATATATTGTATTGTACGATGATATTATTCTGATTAACTGTATTAGTTGTAGTACAAAAGTGTGTGGGAGTGAAATAAAGCACACATTATTATTATTATTATTATTATTATTATCGGATGAAGTTTAAGCTCAGTGAACTGAAGTAACAGATCTTAACACAAGCGTTAACGTAGTCTTTCCTTACGATAGTTATATCTTGATCGGACCCATCAAGCCGTTATTAAAATAATTATAAAGTAAAAATCATTTTTTTAACAACACGTTTTAACAGGTTTTAACGCACTAAAAAGTATAAAATAATTTTTAGTAAGATTTTTATTGGTGTAGTACTCTTGTAGGACTTAAAACGAAAAACGTGGGGTGCATGGAATATATATTCTTAGTAGTAGAGAATGAGGTGATGGCTGAAAATGGCTTTTGGCGAAATGCAGAATACCATAAGAAATCTTCGAACAGTTATCTTGTAGACGGATCGGTCGATAGCTAAAAGAATTGTCCGTTTTCGTGCTCTATTGTAAGTCTATTGTAATCTTAGTCGTTTGTGCGTTTAAATAAATACTGTGCATCGCATTATCGAGTCGTTTTTATGCTTGGGGTACCCTTGAGAATATGGCCCACGATACCAACAATAAAAATCGCCCCTCAATACTTGTCGTATATACCTATGTTTTTTTATTTCAGGTCGTCAAGGCGGCGTCAGGCTCTGTATAAAGTGAAGCGTGAAGCCTCCTTCATTCATACAGAGCCCGACGCCGCCTTGACGACAGAACCTTCGGAGGAGGAGGAGTCGCCGGCGAAGTGTCAGCCGACAGCAGCACGCCGGTCGGTGTCTAGGCGGTGGCTCACAGATAACCACCCCTCCACCGAATTTCTGATTTAAGGCGGGGTGGAATAACGCGCAACTGTATTGTAATAGTATTTTATATAATTATAAAGTAAAATATGTATCAATAAGTAGTACAGACAGACATGAAAATAAGTAAGACAATGAAAAGATTACAGCGTCAACTATGCTGTTTTTCAGCCATCACCTCGTTCTCTACTTCTTACAATATCTATTCCATGCACCCCACGTTTTTCGTTTTAAGTCCTACAAGAGTACTACACCAATAAAAATCTTAATAAAAACTTTTTAGTGCGTTAAAACGTGTTGATAAAAAAATATTTTTTACTTTATAGTTATTTTGTGCTTTTTAGTCCAGCGTATTTAAATTTTGCAAGATACCCGAACATCACGTAGGACTAAATTGCTAAGACTAAAAATCCCAAGCATGCCGAGATTATGTTGTTACGATGAGATTACCTTCCAGCTCCATCATGAGACCCTGGACATTACGTATGACTAAATATCTTGTCAAGACAAATCCAACGAGCCCAAACACGACAAGGTTATGTAGCGACGTTAAGAGAGTTCCGATGGCCACCTTCTGGTTCCATTATGAGATCCTGGACATCACATATTATGACTAAAGATCTTGTCAAGACAAATCTAACGAGCCTAAACACGTCGAGATTATGTTATGTATTTTAGGAGTGTCTATGGCCATCTTCCAGCTCCATCATGACACCCTGGACATGTGTGACTAAATATCTACTCAAAACAAATCCAACGGGCCTAAACACGACTAGGTTATATTGAGTATTTGAGGATTTCCTGTGGCCACCTTCCGGCTCCATCATGAGATCTTGGACATTACTTATGACTAAAGATCTTGTCAAGACAAATTCAACGAGCCCAAACACGACGAGGTTGTGTTGTATATTTTAAGAGTTACTATGGCCACTTTTCGGCTCCATCATGAGACCCTGGACATCACGTGTGACCAAAGATCTAGTCAAAACAAACACAATGGGCCCAAACACGACTAGGTTATGTTGGGTATTTGAGAAATTCCTGTGGCCACCTTCCGGCTCCATCATGAGACCCTGAACATCACGTATGACTAAAGATCTTGTCAAGACAAATCCACCGAGCCCAAATACGACGAGGTTATGTTGTGTATTTGAGGAGTTCCTATGGCCACCTTCCGGCTCCATCATGAGACCCTGGACATCACGTATGACTAAAGATCTTGTCAAGATGAATCCAACGAGCCTAAACACGACGAGGTTGTGTTGTGTATTTTAGAAGTTCCTATGGCTACCTTCCGGCTCCATCATCAGACCAGCTCCATGATATCATAATATTGCATCGTCATCGAGGTTACATAAGTGTACCAAATTTCAGCAAACTCCAATGGCAGCAAGTGCTTCAAAATTGAGTTGCAAGATTCGGACCGAACCAACAAACAAACAAACAGACAGACAAGAAAGCGAGTTAATACAAACGTGTTAATAATATATTCAATTCTCGACAGTTTCAGTTTCGACAGTGATAGTACGTCCGCCCGTCTAAGACCGATATCAAGAAGAGGTCTTTCCAAATATTATGAAGAAAACCACCAGAAATTTTGATGATATCGTTCTTAGACGGGCGGACGTACTATAAGTAGTTGTTAAGTATAAATGTGTGTGTGTTAGTGGGGTATGCTGGTGTGTGTCTGCATGTAGGAGTATGTAAGTGAAATTTGGGAAAAACAATTAAGGAAGAAACGAAGTGTAATGTGAACAATATGTGTGAGAGGGTCACGTTATTTTTAATAAAAGTTACAAGTTATGTGTCATATAGGTATATCAAATCAAATTTTCGCGAAAACCCTAGGGATATTTTGAAAATACGGATGACAACAAGATAATGGTGAAAACATTTCTCAATCTTACGGGAAAAAGATAGGGTTTATGCAATAACACGAGTCGCTTTTCTTAACTAATTATTTTCCTAAATTAATGGCGTCACATCTTATGTATTAGACGTATTTCGCCAGTGTCGATTGATATTTGTAGGTTTAAGATAATAATATACACAGGAGACCCTAATCCCTGGATTAGGGATCTGCGTAAAATCAAGGAAGATTGTTCGGTGAATCGGACTCAGTAATGTGATAGTAATTATTGAAGCCACCACGAGGCCTCTTGTCTGGCCTGTTGAGTACTTTAAAGCGTGAAGGCTGACCAACATCCAAATATATTTTCACATTTATAATATTAGTGTGACGTACCTACAGTAGCTAGACTCTTTTCGACCCTGAGAACTCCTTCGTAGTGTCTAACTCGTATGTGCTGGCTACTGTACATCTTAACTTCGTGAATCCAAACCAAATAATTTATTTTTCAGAATAGAAGACAATATGGCCCGCTATGAGGATTAATCGCAACTTTGGCAACTGGTGCGTATATTTTTATTTATTATTTTATATATAGTTATTAATATTTATTTTATAATTTATTTATTTATTTTAATTATTTATTTTAATTTAGTTATTAATATTAATTATAATATTTATTTAGTATATTTTTATTTTATTTTTATTACCAGTTATTGAAAAATGATACATATGCATTGCAATTTTACAGATTCTTTAGCAACACAGTAGAAAAAGCTTTATTTCCCATGCAATGAGCGCGTTACAGGTTTGCGTCGGTTCGGTTCTATATGGAACGTCGTCAAAACATATTTCTGGATCTAAGTGATATAATAACATCCTATGGAAATAAATAATTTTTGATGTTTAATCGGCGTATGTGTGGTGATTCAAAGCTGCATTTTGCCGTAGATGTGAAATTTCTTTACCTTTCTTATGTTTTATTGCAGTGTCGGAAAGTTTTGATGAACAAGACGAAAATCCAGTACGCATTGAAATTCATGCAAAAAATGCTTACGCAGAAGAAGCAGAAAGCGTTTATTTTGAAGTCAAAACAAAACAAAACAGGCCAAGAGCCTGTAAGTTGCTGGTATGTTAATGGACAGGAACTAAAATTTGATCCACGCTACAAGACCTCCACCCGTGGACTCTGGCGCAAACTGACCATCAGCAAAGTTAAGAAATCAGACGCTGGGATATATACCGTAGTCTGCAGCAATGACTTCAGTTTTGCCGAATCCCAAGCCACGCTTACGATCACCGACGATAGACCAGTAGACATTAATTTTAAAAAGCCTAATTCGACACTTTACCTCTCTTGGCCAAAGTCCCAATTAAGAATAAAAAGACACCTACGAAATTTAAGAGTACAACCAGGACAACCCATAATATTGAGAGTTGAATTAATTAATGATAAAAATATACGTCCAAATTTTGTTTGGTACAAAAATAACCGACTATGCCGTTTAGACGATAGATACAAACTTTTGATAATCAAAATCAATATGAATACACAAAATTTGCTGCTAATATTAGCGATTCCGCTATTTACACTATTGTAATAACAAGCATGGAATTATTAATTTCGAGCTCTGCGGAGGTGATAGTTATGGATCCTCTGCAGAGCTTGGAGTTTGACGAACAGTTCATATGGAGTATGAACAGTGGAAGCATTAGTTTTTATAAGGAACTTCCTGATATCTAGAACTTTTCGAAACAGAGGAGATACGATTAATTTGTAAAGCTAATATTGACTCGGATACCACGGTCGAATGGATGAGAAATGATTCCATAATCTGTGAGAACGACAAGATAACCTTTGAAAACATGGAAAGTAGGGGAGTTTCTATGAAGATAGTAGATTCAGATAGTCACCATAGAGGGCACTGTTGTCATCAAAGATAACAAAACTGGAAATGAAAAAATATCGCAGTGCATGGTCTACATTGATCGTAAGTATAATATTTCTCGTCATATTTTATTACTTCATGCCAACCAGTTGCAGAAAAGTGGCATTTAATCCTACCTTAGTTAGGTAATGGAGGATTTACTCTAAAGAAGTTGCACAAAAATAAATTATGTTTCAATAATCCTTCATTAGTTGAAGTTTCAAAGTTGCAGAGTTTCATAAACAATTTCATGATCGTGCGAGGCAAAAATAATAATAATAATCATTTTATTTTTTCATTATTAATATTATGTTTAAAATTTCCAGCTCGACCAATGGAAGATATTCCAAAAGCGTCAGTGGATTATCCACTTAACGTAGTAATTACATCCATCGGAACCAAAGTATGCCTTTACTGCAAGTTTGGATTGCCACGGAACAAACTCTTTTTTATCGTCTGGAGAGTTGGGATACATAAAATAGAAAGGTGCTCGTCGCAATTCACGGTTTGTATTTTAATATTAAATTTATAATCTTGTAAGTGTACACAAACGATCTCACAAACACCTTTTAGTTGGTAGATGTCCCTGCAATTTCTTTGGAGTATGTATAGTCCAAGGTCATGCAATTTTCACGAAGTGATTCCGTTTTTGAAGTGTCTCTGTCGTGGCCATATCGTAGAATTGACCACATCATGAAATTTTCACTGTCCGTTGGCCACATCATGATGTGCTTTGGCCAGATCAATGATAAGAAATCGTTTGTCGATATGTTCAACTAAAAACGCAGCTACTTCATGAAATGGTCAAGATAAATTAATCATATCGTAAAATTATTACATTAATTGCCGATAGAGGCGCTGGAATCGTTATATTTCAAGTTCTATAACTTGAAATATAACGATTAACAAATTAAAAAATTGTGCATATTCCCATTTCGTAGATGCCTGCAAGTTTATACTTGATACTCTTTTGTCAGCACCTGACAATGGCGGACGTGTAAGTAAGTAAGTAACACTTTATTGCATAACACATAATATGTGTGTCTTCGTTTTATTTTTTTAATTTTAGTTTATTGAAGTGTTTAGAATTTTGATAGTCCATACATCCAGTGAATGTTTCGGTTACACTTTGCTGACATTTTTAGATGATGCCAAGAGGTTTCGTGGTGGCTTCAGTAATTTTATTGTACTATCACGTTACTGAACCCGATTCACCAATCAATTATCCAAGGATATATCTTAAACCTACAAATATCACTCGACACTGGCGACATACGTCTATATAATATATAAGATGTGTCGCCATTACTTAGGAAGAAGAAAAAAAATGTTTATACTTTTTGTGAAAAAATAAATATATAAGGTATATTCAGACATGTTTAATTCAGAAACAGTTCCGTTCTAAGGAATTCAACCATTCTGAGAACGATTACACGATTGATCTGGCATTAACATTATCCGTAAAAACTTCACAAAGACTGGTCCACTCTGCTCGTATCCAGGAGAACCTGCCAACTTCACCAGGTCATCTCCATCGGGATTCGCTACAGACGCTCTTCGAAATATCAGCATCAGCATAAATGAGGGAAGTAACAAAGTTCGATGACACCGTTTAGAAGGTTTAATCACTATAAATTAGTGAAACCATGTCGGACAAGGAAGGAGTATAGTTAAATGGTTAAACGAACTTACCTGTAAGTAAAGTTCTACTATGATCATGATCTAGGTTAGCATCACGTGATTTGACGTAAGCCTATTTGCTGTTCTTGTAATAAAATCTTGTACTCATAATTTTCTTTAATAAAAATGATGATCCGAACCAAATATGAAGGACAACGTGATCAAAAACCAATCTGAAAGTAGCCTCTTATAGTTTACTGTTAGTAGCTACTTGATACGTATCAAATCAAATCAACGGCCCGTTAAGTCCACTGCTGGACTACGTATGCAACTGAAAAAATATATTTATTTTGGTTTCAGTTGAGCAAGGCCTGATCAAAACTGAATCACTGCTTAGTAAGTTACTTTATCATCATTTTCATTCCTTCAGTTACTTATTGCAATTTTATTCAAATTCCGTATTGGACATCGAAATTTGTTTGGTTGATAAAACAAAATGACAGTTATTGATGGAATTGGTTGAGCTATATTTTTGAGTTAACTCATTTACGTAAGTTCGGCGATCAAACGTTCGATATCCAATACGGAGTACTTTGTAGATTGTGATCCATTTATTTAATGATGATTAATCCTAGTATGGAACTTGAGTCAAATTTATGAGACTGGTGATCAAAACAAAAATCTGAAATTAAACGGACACCAATTTATAAACATTTCAGCAAGAATCAATCAACATTTTAGCAAAAATACAGTCGTGTGTAATTGGTTCTCAGAATTTCCCGCACGGAGGACGCCGGATTTTGGAGGTAAGATAATGAATTCCTATAATTATCGGATAATTCGATAGTAATAGAGACTGACAAAAAATATCTGAAGAGTCAGCGAAGATAATACAATAAAGTTTATTTTTTTATTAATATAATTGATTTTGTGTTATAATTAATACTAAATTTATATTATCTTTTGTGACGTGTACCTACGAGGGGTGAACGAGTAGCAAGCATCCGGCTCGTGGCGATGTCTATTGAGTGAAACTCTTAGCAAGCTCCTAGCTAATATCGGTAAGAAAACATATTACAAATTCTGGGTAATACGAGTACCTATTATATTTTTTGCGAGGGTTAAATGATACTTATTTTTATTGCTTTGTGGCTTTATACTTGTCGTCCAAGCTTTGCTATATTGAAGTGTCATTTTTATATTTATTTCTTTTTGTTTCAATTTCTCACTGTAACTTTTATCTACTTATATAAATTCTCTTCTTATTTAAAAAATAATTGATGAAATATGTTACAAAACATATTACATAAATATAAATACGTATGCAACTGAAAAAATATATTTATTTTGGTTTCAGTTGAGCAAGGCCTGATCAAAAACTGAATCACTGCTTAGTAAGTTACAATTTTATTAAAGTTCCGTATTGGACATCGAAATTAGTTTGGTTGATAAAACAAAATGACAGTTATTGATGGATTTGGTTGAGCTATATTTTTAAGTTAACGCATTTAGGTAAGTTAAGCGATCAAACGTTCGATATCCAATACGGAGTAATTTGTAGATTGTGATCCGTTTATTTAATGATGATTAATCCTAGTATGGAACTTGAGTCAAATTATGAGACTGATGATCAAAACAAAAATCTGACACCAATTTACAAACATTTTAGCAAGAATCAATCAACATTTTATCAAAAATACAGTCGTGTGTGATTGGTTCTCAGAATTTCCCGCACGGAGGACGCCAGATTTTGGACAAGTGACAACAGGTAAGATAATGAATTCCTATAATTATCGGATAATTCGATAGTAATAGAGACTAACACATTATCTGAAGAGTCAGCGGAGACAATACAATATAATTGATTTTGTGTTATAATTAATACTAAACTTATATTATCTTTTGTTACGTGTACCTACGAGGGGTGAACGAGTAGCAAGCATCCGGCTCGTGGCGATGTCTATTGAGTGAAACTCTTAGCAAGCTCCTAGCTAATATCGGTAAGAAAACATATTACAAATTTTGGGTAATACGAGTACCTATTATATTTTTTGCGAGGGTTAAATGATACTTATTTTTATTGCTTTGTGGCTTTATACTTGCCGTCCAAGCTTTGCTATATTGAAATGATATTTTTATATTTATTTATTTTTGTTTCACTGTAACTTTTATCTACTTATATAAATATCCTAATCACTAAAAAAAAAATTGATGAAATATATAACAAAACATATTTATTACATAAATTATTACATTAAAAAATTTAAGTGAACGCTGATGATTAAAAACAGAAATTTACTTATTGCCCCTAGTTCACACGAGATCATTCAACCCTTGGCTTCAACCTGCCGGACGCTGCACATGGCAATTCAGATGACCGCACCACCTCGTAAGCAGCATCCAACAACATATACCAATACATATAAGCAAAGTTAGTATGTAGGTATCTACTATAATTACGTATAAGTAAAAATTCGATACAATATTACATGATAGCAATCATTAATAATTAAAAATTGCATTAATTATTCGAACTTTATACGTGGAATTATAGAAGCTCAGGTACATTTTATTTTGAAACTTTAAAAATGGCTAATTTATTAGAATTTATTCCGTAAAAACGCTTCAAATCCTATTCTTCAATTTCTGTAAGTAGTGCGGGGTTAAAAAAAACTGATTTTAGCGCTTGCTTATGGCGGACGTGTAAGTAAGTAAGTAACACCTTATTGCATAACACACATATGTGTGTGTCTTCGTTTAAATATTTTTATTTTAGTTTATTGAAGTGTTTAGTGTATAATTTTGATAGTGTATTATCCAGTGAATGTTTCGGTTACACTTTGCTGAAATTTTTAGATGATGCCAAGAGGCTTCGTGGTGGCTTCAGTAATTGTACTATCACGTTACTGAGTCCAATTCACCGAACAATCATCCAAGGATATATCTTAAACCTACAAATATCACTCGAAACTGGCGAAATACGTCTATATAAGACTTCGATCACAGAAAAGATTATAAGATGTGTCGCCATTAGTTAGGAACAAGAAAAAAAAAGTTTATACTTTTTGTGAAAAAAATATATATATATAAGGTATATTCAGACATGTTAAATTGAGAAACAGTTCCGTTCTAAGGAATTCAACCATTCTGAGAACGATAACACGATTGATCTGGCATTAACATTATCCGTAAAAACTTCACAAAGACTGGTCCACTCTGCTCGTATCCAGGAGAACCTGCCTACTTCACCAGGTCATCTACATCGGGATTCGCTACAGACCTCTTCGAAATATCAGCATCAGCATATATGAGGGAAGTAACAAAGTTCGATGACACCGTTTAGAAGGTTTAATCACTATAAATTAGTAAAACCGTGTCGGACAAGGAAGGAGTATAGTTAAATGGTTAAACGAACTTACCTGTAAGTAAAGTTCTACTATGATCATGATCTACGTTAGCATCACGTGATTTGACGTAAGCCTATTTGCTGTTCTTGTAATAAAATCTTGTACTCATAATTTTCTTTAAAAAAATGATGATCCGAACCAAATATGAAGGACAACGTGATCAAAAACGAATCTGAAAGTAGCCTCTTATAGTTTACTATTAGTAGCTATTTGATACGTATCAAATCAAATCAACGGCCCGTTAAGTCCACTGCTGGACTACGTATGCAACTGAAAAAATATTTTTATTTTGGTTTCAGTTGAGCAAGGCCTGATCAACAACTGAATCACTACTTAGTAAGTTGCTTATTGCAATTTTATTCAAGTTCCGTATTGGACATCGAAATTAGTTTGGTTGATAAAACAAAATGACAGTTATTGATGGAATTGGTTGAGCTATATTTTTATGTTAACGCATTTACGTAAGTTAAGCGATTAATCGTTCGATATCCAATACGGAGTACTTTGTAGATTGTGATCCGTTTATTTAATGATGATTAATCCTAGTATGGATTTTGAGTCAAATTTATGACACTAGTGATCAAAACAAAAATCTGAAATTAAACGGACACCAATTTACAAACATTTCAGCAAGAATCAATCAACATTTTAGCAAAAATACAGTCGTGTGTAATTGGTTCACAGAATTTCCCGCACGGAGGACGCCGGATTTTGGAGGTAAGATAATGAATTCCTATAATTATCGGATAATTCGATAGTAATAGAGACTGACACATTATCTGAAGAGTCAGCGAAGACAATACAATAAAGTTTATTTTTTTATTAATATAATTGATTTTGTGTTATAATTAATACTAAATTTATATTATCTTTTGTGACGTGTACCTACGAGGGGTGAACGAGTAGCAAGCATCCGGCTCGTGGCGATGTCTATTGAGTGAAACTCTTAGCAAGCTCCTAGCTAATATCGGTAAGAAAACATATTACAAATTTTGGGTAATACGAGTACCTATTATATTTTTTGCGAGGGTTAAATGATACTTATTTTTATTGCTTTGTGGCTTTATACTTGTCGTCTAAGCTTTGCTATATTAAAATGATATTTTTATATTTATTTCTTTTTGTTTCACTGTAACTTTTATCTACTTATATAAATATCCTACTCACTAAAAAAAATTGATGAAATATATAACAAATCATATTTATTACATAATTTATTACATTAAAATAATTTAAGTGAACGCTGATGATTAAAAACAGAAATTTACTTATTGCTCCTAGTTCACACGAGATCATTCAACCCTTGGCTTCAACCTGCCGGACGCTGCACATGGCAATTCAGATGACCGCACCACCTCGTAAGCAGCATCCAACAACATATACCAATACATATAAGCAAAGTTAGTATGTAGGTATCTACTATAATTACGTATAAGTAAAAATTCGATACAATATTACATGATAGCAATCATTAATAATTAAAAATGGCATAAATTATTCGAACTTTATACGTAGAATTATAGAAGCTCAGGTACATTTTATTTTGAAACTTTAAAAATGGCAAATTTATTAGAATTTATTCCGTAAAAACGCTTCAAATCCTATTCTTCAATTTCTGTAAGTAGTGCGGGGTAAAAAAAAACTGATTTTAGCACTTGCTTATGGCGGACGTGTAAGTAAGTAACACTTTATTGCATAACACACATATGTGTGTGTCTTCGTTTTAATATTTTTATTTTAGTTTATTGAAGTGTTTAGTGTATAATTTTGATAGTGTATTATCCAGTGAATGTTTCGGTTACACTTTGCTGAAATTTTTGATGATGCCAAGAGGCTTCGTGGTGGCTTCAGTAATTGTACTATCACGTTACTGAGCCCAATTCACCGAACAATCATCCAAGGATATATCTTAAACCTACATATATCACTCGACACTGGCGAAATACGTCTATATAAGACTTCGATCACAGAAAAGATTATAAGATGTGTCGCCATTAGTTAGGAACAAGAAAAAAAAAGTTTATACTTTTTGTGAAAAAAAAAATATATATAAGGTATATTCAGACATGTTAAATTCAGAAACAGTTCCGTTCTAAGGAATTCAACCATTCTGAGAACGATTACACGATTGATCTGGCATTAACATTATCCGTAAAAACTTCACAAAGACTGGTCCACTCTGCTCGTATCCAGGAGAACCTGCCAACTTCACCAGGTCATCTCCATTGGGATTCGCTACAGACCTCTTCGAAATAGCAGCATCAGCATATATGAGGGAAATAACAAAGTTCGATGACACCGTTTAGAAGGTTTAATCACTATAAATTAGTGAAACCGTGTCGGACAAGGAAGGAGTATAGTTAAATGGTTAAACGAACTTACCTGTAAGTGAAGTTCTACTATAATTATACGAAGTTCCTTGTCCGACACGATAGGTATTTCCCTACCCAACCCACCCTGCACAGGGCGAGTTGTTCATGAAAGCTCAGGCTTCGAACGTAATGACAGGTGTCCATAGAATATGCGTTCGGATATTGCTGTTTTCTTTTTTTTTAGAGGCTTGGAGACATTGTGATGGCTAATAGCTACAAAAGCGTAGAAGAAAACTCAAATAATATAATATCCAAGTATAATATAGTGATTAAACCCATTAAATTATATTATTATTAAATCGTAACTAAAATAATAACCTTTATTGACAGGGACGACTCTTGTTCGAGGGACGAACGCGTCGAAGCAGTCTTGTGGCACTGTGAGACTCCTAACAGCCACCAACAAACAATTATATTAGTAAGAAATTATTTGCGATAGTCCTTTTTTGTCTGTAGTTTCAAACTGCAAGTGGTGGTTTTTTTGTTGCTTACGGCATTGAACTTTGTATTTGCGAGAGAATGTTGTAGGTTTTATATTTTGCGAAGGCTGTGCGACACTTATATTATTTTTGTTACGTTTTCTCACAGTGAATTTTACAACAAGGTAATCTACTTAATTCAATGAGCCAAAAAAAAAATTAATAAATTTGTAAATCGAAGTATAATGTTTTCACGCATGATGTGACAGAATTTAATTTACTAAATTGTTATTTTGCACTATCTATTTATTTATTTAAGATGACGATTGATGAATTATTATTGAAAAGCAAACTAAAATCAATTTATAAACTTACATGATTTATTGAACTGTTACGACATTAGTCGCAATTTGCCTTGAACATCTAATTAAAAACACGCTTTAACATTGAATTAAAATAATCAGATTTTATGCAAATCAACACCCATCAGTCCTAGAAGTTTAATAGACTTTTGGTTTGGTTCTAGAAACAGATTGTAAATCCCTAATTTAAATTTTTTACCATATTTATTGGAGTAAAAACTTTTTGTCCTCAATAGGTATTTTATTTTAGAGTTTTGATTTTCATTCCTAAGTGCAGATTCACATGTGGTTATTATACATGGTTTTGCTTGGATTTAAAGCTGCTTAAGTTTTTGCCGGATTGTGCTTTTTGAAATTTTATTAATAAAACATGATGAAACACGTAATGCCCAAAAGGGGGATAGTTGAGAAATGTCTGCAAGTAGAACAACATTTCTATGAAACTATACTCGTGCGATGGGCGGTGTACTGAAATTATTGCGCAGGCAATAAATTACATCATCAGTGAACATTGATGATTAAAAGTGGTGTTTTCTTTTTGTTCTCAGTTTACAAGAAGAAGACGAAGCCTTCAAACTTCAGCTTGGAGCCGAACGCTGCTCGCTACTTGTCTTAATAGAGGGCTGCATGCAACCAATGAAGAGGCAGATGGTATATATTAGTAGAAATTATTAGTAGAAATCAAAATGCAGTTTTTTTTTCAGAATGCTACTACTAGATTGTTACAATCCTTCGCCTTCGTGTTGTGGCGGATTGTTTGTTTTGCCATTTTTATTGATTACTTATTGTTAATTTTATTAATTTATCTACTTTTTAATTTGGACACGAAGACTTTTCTTGCTCCTGCGCATTTCTTTTGAGCTGGAGGCGTCAAGTAGGTAGTAATGAAAAATATAATGTGTGTGTGGCGGAAACTTTTCAACCTAGTTGAAGAAAAGTTGCAAATGTTCTATTTGTAAGTGGACTTTTGTTATTGTTCTTGTTGACTGCAATGTATGATTGATGATATTGTTTAATTATATTGTGTATTTAAGTACTTTATTTTCGTGTCGCAAATGTGCTTCTTTTATTAATCATTTTTTATAATAATAGGTAGCCGTCGGCAGTTTTCTTTTTTAAATATTATTTGAGCGTGATTACTCACACTTTAACTTACTCTTTGTTTTCATTTTCTTATTCTTACTCATTTTTTACAGCAATTTTGACTCAATCACGAAAATAGGACTTTTTTAGAATCGTTACAATGTGGTCGTGTTTTCGGTTCGCAGCAGTTTCCTACTGTTTGCTGCTTGTATTAGCGAGTGGTGGCACTGAGCAAACGACATCTAGTGGTCAGAGAAGCTATTACAAAACAATGACCCTACTCACCCCTTCGGGAACAGAAGCGGGAACTCGTATGTTTGTATTTAAAACATAAATATTTTATGTTCAAAGGGGAGCAACCAAAATGTTTGACCTCTGGGCTTCAATATGAACATAAAAATATTATTATAATATTGACTGTTTTGAGTTGTCTGTAATAAGGATTTCTCAAAAATGTTGGAATTTTAGTATCAAAATAAAAAAAAAAGTTCTTATTACTTTCGTCAGGATGTATTTAGTAAAGTTTTGGCGTTATTAATCGATCGAAAGTCTTACAAAACATTATTTTTTTATGTTTAATTTGATACCCAGCAGCTAAATTCATGAATATTATTTCAAAATGTTTCGTTTTTTTTGTACCTCACCTGTAAATGGCTGTTCAAGGTTAAGCCCGCTTTGGTTTGGGGAGCCCCTTTGATTTGTCCCACCTGCAAAGTTTTACTGTCTACAGCATTATTCTTTACTAGCATTTTAGACGTCCTACTTTTTGTTATTTTATTTTTTATTAATCAAAGCTTCCATTGACCGACTGACGTAACATCCATCGCTTGTTTGACATCCATAATGATTGTTTACCAGTTCGCGCGAACGGGCAATGGACGCGGTTGCTCTGGCAATGACACTTTGTATTAGAATGACGCCTTATGTGCTTCGTTCTGCAATGTTTTAATGACTATTTCACGGGTCTTAAGCACGATTCTAGATTATAGGTATTTACGTAAATAAATACCTTATATTCGCTTGACGTTACAATAACACACAAAATAATAATAATAATCCTATGGTACCACAAATCGCACGAACTAACACTCACTTGGCTTCGGCCCGTGACTGTTAAATACTGCCGGCCCGCCCATAAAGCCGAGATGGAAATTCCATAAAAAAATAAAAATAAAATAGTCAAATTAATAGTCATTAATATGTTTACGAAGCGCGAATGTTCATGTACTAATGTTAATAATAATCGCACATTACAATCAACACGGTATTAGTCAATAAATAATGACTTAACTAACTTAATTTACTTAACTTAATTTTAAGTTAAGAAAATAGGTATTGGGGACGTATATGAGCTGTTGTTGATGATGAAAAAATTTTTTTTTCTACAAATTGGTAAAACAAAAATATATTTGTAAGTCAATTGAATTACAAATTAATTTCGTTTAATACCTGTCTTGCTTGTCAACAATGTCATCCTCATTTTTACACAGTAAAAGTAACCAGTAAAAACAAAAAAAAAGTATGAAATTAATATGCATATATATTAAAATTTATAACTAGTATTATTTATTACCATGTTTATATATAATATGTATATTTATTATTTTTTCACTTTGCAAAAATATGTTTAGTTTGTGAACCTAGAAATATTAAAAATAAATTACAGTAGGAATGGACTGGTAGCAGATTGCCCCATTCTCAACTCATCTCAAGGACTTATCTATACTCATATAATACAAAGAATAACAATGTAGCTTTATGGATATCAAAATCAATCATAGGTACCTACGTAAAATTTGGAGTTATGATTTTCAAATGTTTAATCATCATCATCATCATCCCAGATGGAAACCGCCCGCTGTTGCTGACTTCCTATCAAAATCTTTTTGATATATTACATTACATAGCCTAAAGAAATAAACCCCTAATAATGTAATAAATCTGTCCCACCCCTTGTTGTAAGCATTTTAAAATGTAATAATATGTAGGTAATTAAAAGTAGTTTTCTATTTATCGGTATGTGCATACATCGACCAAATTGAATCATGAGATTGACCCACTGATATTCCTAGAGATACATTCAAATGCAAGTAGTTCGAAATTCTACGATTTCGGTATGACGCTGATAATAATTAGCGTTAGCGGATAATTTAAACTTTAAAATAAAAGTGGTCTAAGTTTGAAACGAATCTATCGCGATTCAAATTTAGTCGATGCAATGCTGCTCAGCAAGCAGTGTATAAAATAAAATAAATAAATAAATAAAATTCTTTATTAGCTTATGAAAAACTATAACAGTTTGTTGTCAGGGTCTCCTGTTAAGCAAAGCCTGTGTTAGGAGGCCCTGCTCTTCCTAATGACAAGTTGTATCAAAGCCAGCTAACCATGAGTGAGTATAGATGTGCATGTGTGTGTTTGTGTGTGAGGGTGTGTATGTATGTGTAAAGGTAGGTGTGTGTGTATCGTGTGTATGTAATGTAATATGATTAATTATCTTATTTATCTAAGGAATACTAGGTCAAGATACCTGTTAATCTACTAGACCAAGATTAAAATAAGTACTAAATCTATAAAATTATCTTACATAATATCACAAAATGTAACGTTTTCTTAAAAATCTAATTAAGAAAAAACTAGTAAACTACAATACAAAGATTGCTTGGTAAAAATAGCTATGCGGCAAATAAGGCAATAAGGCCGCCTAACTGTACACCTAATTTTTTTCCCATGTTATATGAATTTTGTGACTTCTGACATGTACTTGTACCCCTATTATGTATTAAAATTTACATGGATATAATTCTTTTATGAATTTTATTTCACCCGAAACATATCGTATTATATAGTATCAAACGACATAATACATTTGTCTCATTGTACGTTATTGATAAATAAAATTAGTCTAAATATACTTAGCGTTATTCTAAAACTAATTAAGCTGAATGAGCCTATAATTTGAATAGTTTATTATGCATTGTAATACTTTCTTAAATTAATCTAAACTTTACACACATTTTTCTAACTTCAAGGTAAAAAATATACCCAACATGAAATATATACACACACAGTGTCAATTTTAACGTTTTGACCAAAATTAACTTAGTAACCTTATTATGAAGATCATTATCTCAGTACCTACCCAAAGTGGCGCTTGATCTGTTGTTTCATAACGCAGTCCAATACAAAACAGTCCTTAGTTTTTAATATACTCACGATAAAAGGCATATCACTTTTTCAGGCATAGCTTTTTTTATAAACAATAACTTTACACACATTTCTTCTCCACAGGGGGCGTACACTGGTAGTGAACGAGCCATCCATGTTAGCTTTGACGGCGAAAAATGATTTGTGAAAATCTTAATTCGAATAACAAATTTTTGACTTTGACTTTGACTTTGACGTGTACTTTAACTTTATTGTGAGCCTTTACGTTGCGTTGGTACCTACTAAAGTCTTAGTTACGAAGCAAAAGACCAACATCAGATTCGCTCAACACTGTGAATGAAACATTGAAACAAAATCTGAACTTCTGGGCCTATTTAACAACCTCATCAGCGTCAGAATGGAGGTCTTCTATGGTGTCTGGGAGTTTCCTGCCCCTGGTCTCAGGCAGCAAGAGTACGGCTGCAGCGGCGGCCAGAGGGGTGACTCCAAAGACCAGGGACGGCAGCCACGAGGCTTGGGTCCCCAGGTTGGCCACGAACGGTGCTACCATCGAGCCCACTCGCATTGCCATCGACGACACACCTGGAAAAGAGGAACAAATAGGACTAAAGACAAATAACAAATCTATATATAAGTCTATGTATAAGTCGCTAAACTACGATAATTTTATTCATGGTATTGCATTAAATAATATAATATTAACACAGACATATTTGCTTAAACGGAGACTCCAACCCTTCATAATATATGTATGCATTTAAGAACAAAATAAACAATTTTGTATTTTTGTAAACAATTTTTGTATATTGTTCTTCTTGTTCATCGTGTGGGTTGTAAGGTTGACAACCAATCTCACAAACCCTGATGTCAGTGTTATAGAGCCGCCAAAGGCTAATGACATGGCTCGTGTAACGACCAGATAGACGGCTTAACGTGCCTTCCGAAGCACGGAATCATCTTTCTTTTCGAACTATCAGGTGATTCAGCCTGCAATGTCCTAACCAAACTGGGGAAAGTCTCACAAAGAGATTTTTGCTTGACAGTGTCCCCCACCGGGAATCGAACCCGGAACCTCCGTAATGGGCGTCGAAATTTCGACCACTCGGCCACGGAGGCTGTATATTTATAATAAGCCTAAGATCTGCTTATTTGCACCAAATACCGATTCAGGATAAAATCATGCCATATTCCTACTGCTGAACGTTTTTTGACCAACAGTAAGTACATAATTCCTAATAGTTGGTGGTGTTGCAGATACTACGAAAAATGACAAGAAAAAATTTAATGTGTTCTTATATACCTGTTCTTATATGCCTTATATACCTATACATCCCCACTAAGGACCCTGAGTCAGGCCAATCAGGCCGTTGTCGACTACGATGTGCTGCGCCTGCGACTACTCTTAGCTGGCCCAGTACAGGTTGGCCGATGACTAAACTTTTTTTTAATTTCTGCGCAGGTATGTGCAGGTTTCCTCACGATATTTTTCTTTACTTTGATTCGAAAACTCATTGGTACATAAACAGCGCCCCTTTCTAACCTCTACATACCCACTACACGCTCAGTTATTGCTGTTACAGAGAAATTCGTGATATCAGTTGCCAACTAATATGACTAACTAAGCAGTCAGTATTTTAAGACCGTACCCATTCCCATATTCCTGACAACAGTAGGGAACAGCTCCGAGGAGTAGATGTAGATACAGGTGGCTGCCAGCGCCGCGACGCCGCTGCCGATGCTCCCCAGCACCAACTTCACCCAGAACAGATCAGGAGTGACGCCCAATGCGATGATGCTGACCCCGCAGACGAGGAAACTGCCCACAGTCGTGATCTTCCTCCCGAACTGCCTCGTCAGCCAAATCGATGCGAAATTCGCTGGGAACTGATAAACAGAACCAACTTAGGAAACACAATCTTTGTTGTTTATTTGGACTTGCGAACGTCCCTGTTGAAGAACATGGATGTATTGACCGTATTTCTTACAGTGGCTTAAATAATAGTAGACAGTGGTTAACCAATAAACACGATTGATGTGTCATTTATAAATTTACATTTTAGATCAATACATACGTCGATCATTTGTTTTTTTTTATTTGTTTGGAGTTGTTATGTACCACAGTGGATTTCACACTATTACATTACTTTTTTCAACGGCCTTGAATCAAACAACGCGAACTTAAAGAGAACAATATTGTTTTCAATTAAGATTTGTGAGCCCCATGTGATACCACAAGGACATCGGGCAATAACCCATTAATAACCATTTATAAAACCATGCCAATTGCCAGGTGCAAGTACGTGTATGACCTAGAAGTAGCTCAAAATAATATCCATTCGCAATGCCGCCATTCGCTTTAGTATTTATTCGCGTGTGCGTTACAGATAGATAACGGACAGATACAAGAAAACTAATCGACTCATCTATTCATAGATCAAAGTCAAAAGGTGACAAGGTAGTGGAATAAAAGCCATGTAAAACTATTCCTGTTAGTGCGAAGATGGCGAGATTCTGAAAATGCTGAGACTCTTACTCTTATCAGCAATTTGTACTAGTTATTTGTTACGTAGCATTATTATACTTGATGTGTTGTTGACAAATAAAGCGCTTATTTATTTTTATTTATTTCATGTGCTATGCTCGCTAAAATATCAAACTGAGCAAAAAAGCTTCAAAAACAGATAACATTTCAAATCAAAATAACATTTGTAAGACTAAGTTTCGTGTCACCGACTTCGGCGACTTAGACTTGGCTAAGAACAATTTAATTTAGCCATTTGACATTTCTAAGAACAATCTTAGCTTCGTTTTCGTCTCATGTCGTCTTTAGACACAGAAATAAACTAGTGGCTCTGTGAGCTGTAGACCTCGCGTTTTTTTTTTAAATACTGATTTATGTTTTTTTTATTTTTTCAACTCTCATAACTCCGTCTTTTTTTTTAATTTCCATAAACTGACTCGACAAAAAAAATCAATTAATTTATAGACCTTACAAAATTTCACGAGGATCGGTTAAGAAACGCGACCTGTAGAGTGGAATAAACAGACAGATGGACATATAGACATACAAAAGCTATTTTGGCCAAGCTGAAACGGAAACGCTAATCCGGGTGAATCAAGTCTTCAATTACGACCTTTCCATCAAATTTTGTATGAGACTCAAAATATTACCTGATAGTTACCTGAATTATAGCAGCAACACTAACGCTTAGGTACGGATTCGAACTGCTCTGACCAATGTACTGGTTGAACCCGAAGAAGGTGTGACCTGCTACCAGCCACATCACGAGAGAGATGAAGGTCCGAATCCGGAGCTCTGGTCTCCAGAGCGCGGAGTAGTTCAGCTTTGGAGCGTCTTTCTGGTAACGCATGTCTAGAGCCAACTTCTGGAGACTCTCCTGGATGTTTGAGGTGGGAAGCTTGTTCCTGAAAAATCATTGAAATTAAGAATGTACGAGTAGAAGTAGGTATTGATCATGTTTACACTATTAGGTGATTTCCTGGTGATTTTGGAAAATATTTCCCAAGTTCTCAACATGCAAAACAGAGAGACGATGACAGAGATATTATCGCTCATTAATTAACTTTTTTTAATTTATGAATTTGTACAACTTACTATCTAAAATATCTGATTTATAAGTAAACCCACTAACATTTTAGCAGCTTTTATGACAATTTCTGCAGCATCTTCAACCCTGCCGACGCTGAGTAGCCATCGTGGTGACTCGCTCACGAGGAAGAAGTACGCTAGAAAAATGATATTGCTAGCGCCGAAGACCAGCAGGTAGACGCTCCATGTCCTGAAATAGTACGCCACCAGCGGTACAAGCAGATGACCCACAATGAAAGGGATTTGGTACAAACTGCCAAATAGCTCGCGGTATCTGAAATAAAAAACGGGTTTAAATCAAGTAATAATTTGAAAATTTGTCTAACTATACCATACTAAAATTGTCATCACCACTCTAGAACTCACTATTTTTGTAGCTACTACTCGACTAGACACACGGAAGACGAGGCGAGGAGATAACCAAAGGGTGACCAAATTATTTTGCAAATAGTCTTGCAGCCATTTTGCATCCATACCTTAACACCTGTCTGAACATCTAAATGTATACTTATAAGTTGCTGGTTTACATGATATCCATGTGTTTTTATGGTTCCGGAATGGGGATGTTCGTAATTGATGCAGGCTTTTAATTTTACCTTGGTCCTACTGTCTCCATGATTAGCACGAACGAGACAACCATGACTCCGGCGGTGGCCACACCTAGCAAGAAGCGCAACAAGGTGAAGGTCACGTAGTCCGGAGAAAAGGGGACGCCCAAAGCCAGGGCCACGAGGCAAGTCGTACTCAACAAGAACGTGCTCTTGCGCCCGTATCTGAAACAGAGTTTATTGCTAGATTAATACGAATTACACGATGCAAGTAAGTAAGCATAGCCTTGAAGGGTATAATTATGTTTGTCACTGCTAGATAAGCATTGTTGGATAGGAGGAACCATCTAGACTTCTTCTCAATATTGCATTCGCTGGTAGCGGATCAAGATTACACATTGTTCTAATAAGAAAAAATTATACCTGTCAGCCAGGAACCCGATGACTACACTGCCAATGAGGATGCCGAGTTGCAGCGTAGTTTGTGTGAAGCTGGCAAGCCAAGCTTTGTCGCAGATCAAACCCCATTCCGAGATGATGGTGTTCTCCATCGGACTGCTGTCAAACTCGTACTCCACACAATCCCGGTAGCAGGTCGAATTTTCACCCACCACCGTCAAATTTGAACTGAACTCTATACACCGGAATGTAGTCTTTGGTGTCAAGAATAGTATATTCAGTTGGATCCATCCAGTAGGAAGTTTAATAAGAGATATTGTGATGGATACCAGGAGTTGCCAGCGACCGAAATGTCCAATTAATTTTGAAAAGCTGTCGTCTTTTATTTGTTGTTTGGTAGTTAATTCTAACTTAGGCAAAGCTTTGTGCACCATCTTGCCGATTGTTTTTCAAAAGATATTTTTATATATTTTATTCTTCCACTCCTATTTTATCGCTGATTTATTCGATCGCCTGAAAATTAATTTCGTTAAATGTGAGAAGATAATAAAATAAGACAAATTAAGGTCATAGAGCACTGTAGTGCTGGTTACCAGTGTCCGATCCGTTAAGGCTAAGGTATATTATGATCACAGAGTACTATAATACTGGCGTATTTGATCAATTGTCTGTCTTTTAAGCGCGTAAGTGCGTCCAAGATAGGTCTTAGAAGCCCACGGGCGGCAATGTAAAGAGATTGCAATTATTATAGATAGTCCCTCCTCCAATATAAAGAGTTTGCAAAGCTGATCTTTAGATAACCTTGCCGTAAACTCATCATAAAAATAAATATAAGGTTTTTACTTCCGGAGAACATTTTTCAGCGATATCAGGAAGTATTTTAGTTTATCCGTGATAATGCTGTAATAAAAATAATGTTATATCAGTTGTAACGTTATCTGGAGTATATCAGCCCGATTATGTTTTTGTAACATCTTACTTTCTTGATAAAAAGTATTTCCTCAATTGATTATGCGATATATCCCATTTCATCTATTTTTTATTTTTATTAAAGTCATGTTTTTCTTTTCAATAGATTGAATATGGTTGATTTTAATTGACTAATGGTTTGATTTTGTGGTCAGTTTTCTAACAAGTTTACGTTGTGTAGAACTTAAATTATTGTACCGTGTAATTATGAATGTAAAACTTCAATTTAATTGGAGTGTCCATTACATGGTCCACCTAAGGTTAGATTGACCGTGACACCAAACTATTGCTGAGTAAAATTATATAACCTTACATCAAAAATCATAACCATGCTTGGTTTTTAAATACTCAGCCAAAATATTTAGAACGTGGATCCAAAAACAGTAACATCTCATGACTGACCGACCGTACTCAAAGTGTGATCTAAACAGCAAAAGAAAGAAGAATAAATTAACGTTATAAGAGTGGTAGTATGGTTTAATATTAGTTTAAAGTTCTCATACATAACACATTCCGTTTATCAAACAGTAGTCAGAAGTTTGTATATATAAAAAAAAAAACAAGTTTTGTGCTCTAAAAGGCTCGTTACTAGAGATGGGCGGTGGGTTAAAACCCAAACCACCTGACCAGGTAAAAACCCGGTGATTTGGGTTTTAACCCGGTTTTTACCCATAACAACCCATTTTTGTGGGTGTTTATTATAATAATGGATGATAAAATAAAAATAAAAACTTTAGCCAGATAGCTCAGTTTAATTAAGTTTTAGAGGAGCGATAAATGAAAACAAGACAAGATGGCGTCTCACAGTCTATATTTTTTTATCATACAATATGTCAAAGACAATCAAAATGTCACCCTATCACCGGGCGTTATTCGCGGTAACGTTTTGGTCGGGTAATAGGCCGGCGCGTGAGCCTTTCACCTGTCTCGCTCGTTCGTGGTGAGTAGGGAGTTTGGTCTATTATATTCGGCCGCGCTACAAAACTTTATTGTATATCTTGATGAAAATACCCTGTTTATATGCAATATGCGCAACTTCAATAATGTGGAAAGCCCAAGGTAGCAGCCAATTGTTTTGTTTATGAGACAATTTCTATGAAACTTTGTTTAGAATTTGTTTGTATTTGTATATTCTAGCGTAAAGCATTTTACTAAGTTTAAGAAAACCTACATGCGTAAAAGATATTGATGTATATCAGCGCTCCAGCCGCTTGACTCACATCGACTCAAATAAGTTCAACCAAATAAACATTTTTAAAATAAAAAAGTAGAAATCTGTAAAATGTCGCCATCTTTTAATGCTCAAGGTGCATGAAAGGACTCCCCGAGCGACGTACCGCTACCGCTACTCGGTAGTACGTCTGGCGCACCCTGGGCAACAGTCTAGCGAATTCTATTTCTAGCTGACTGGCGAATCCTTTCCCCACGATGGCAAATCAAAATCAACCATACAGTCCAGTGTTAAAGCCGGCACTGTATGTAGTCTCGATTAACACCGAGGGTTTCTCGAAAGACAAATCAGAACTCTTATCTGAACTCTGTCGCAAGACACACTGCGATGTACTGTGTGTACAAGAAACCCATCGAGATGAAACACAATGCCGACCACACGTAGCTGGACTCACTCTTATCTCTGAGACTTAACACCCGAAACACGGTAACGCAGTGTTTGTTACTCCCGGAGTAAGAGTAAAATCCTCTGAATGTTCGACCCAGAATGGCATCGAGGTGATTACCTTGGACCTCGACCACTGCTCTGTTACCTCTGTTTATAAGCCCTCCGGGACGCTTTTCCGGTTCTCCCCTCCCTCAAACTTTGACGATCAGCAACGGGTGAAAATTGTAATCGGTGATTTTAACAGTCATAATCCACTCTGGGGCTACAATGAACTTGACGACTGTGGTCAAGCGGTCGAGACATGGGCTGAATCTAACAATTTGACTCTTGTTCATGACCCAAAAAAACCGGCTTCCTTTAATAGTGGCCGATGGAAGAGGAGATACAACCCAGATCTAATCTTCACCAGTTCAGACATAAGTTCTCAGTGCGTTAAGACCGTATGCCCACCTATTCCTTGCACTCAACATAGGCCCATTATGTGCGAGATTAGCCCAGTCGTCCGTCCTCTACAGGTCCCCCTTAAACGCCGATTTAATTACTCCAAGGCAAATTGGGAGCAGTACGCAAAGTCAGTCGACGACGCCCTCTTGAATGTACCACCATCCCCTCGAGAATATGATCGGTTTGCTGACATAGTCTCTGAGGTGTCTCGTCACTGTATCCCCAGAGGATGCCGTACCTCCTACATCCCAGGATCGAAGGAGTCGGGGGAACTGTTGATGCGATACGAGACTTTGTACTGCGGTGATCCCTTTTCCGAGGAGACTACACGAGTCGGGGAAGAGTTACCGTCGCGGATTGATGAAAGTCGGCGGGACAGGTGGATTGATACTGTAATCAACATCAACATGACGCATAATAGTAAAAGGGCATGGAAAACAAGGGCATGGTGACAACATCACCGCCATTAAATCCCTTAAGTGCGGGAAAGCCTCCGGAGTTGACAACATCTCTGTGGAGCAAATTAAACACCTTGGCCCCGTCGCAGTATCATGGCTGCTACAAATGTTCAACAAGTGTCTGGAATCTGCCCTAATACCAAGACTCTGGAGAAAATCGAAGGTCACCGCTATACCAAAGCCAGGAAAACCAGCAGATGACCCCAAAAATTTTCGGCCCATTTCTCTCCTGTGCCATACTTATAAATTATTTGAGCGGTTGCTGCTGGTACGCCTCACTAGCTTTATTGACCCGAAATTGATATACCAACGACCAGCCGTCCAGTCCAAATACCTCCCGCTTTGTGTATGCTGATGATCTTGCTCTCACTTCTCAAGCGACCAGTTTCGAAGAGGTTGAGGCCAATCTGACGGTAGCTCTCAAGAACCTGAGTTGCTACTACGCAGAGAATTCCCTTAAGCCCAATCCGTCTAAAACTGAGTCATGCGTATTTCACCTTCGCAATGCACAGGCGGGTCGAAAGCTCAAAATCACGTGGCGTGGGGTGCCTATTTCCCACAGTAACTCCCCCAAATACCTCGGCGTGCTGTTGGATAGGTCTCTTACCTTCCGAAAGAACTGTGAGAGTGTGAAAAGGAAGGTGCATGCTCAAAACAATCTAGTGCGGCGCCTTACCACCACTAAATGGGGAACCACACCACAAGTTCTGCGGACTACTGGTTTGGCGCTTGCCTTTTCAGCTGGCGAATTTGCATGCCCAGTATGGGACCGCTCTGCTCATGCCAAGCTAGTGGACACAGCCTTAAACGAAACTTGCCGGATCATTACTGGTTTCCTGAAACCGACGCCGGTTAAGTTGCTGTTTCCATTAGCTGGCATAGCGCCTCCAGATGTCCACAGAGCAGTTGCAAGCTCCCTTGATAGGCGTAAAATGGACGACGACACTCGGCACCCACTGAGTGGCTATAAACCAGTGCCACAACGGCTGAAAAGCCGAAAAAGTTTTATAAAGTGCGTCAAACCACTGACCAACGACCCGCCACAAGCAAAATGCAACCTCTGGCGCCGCGGAGTCTGCCTTCCTAGCCCCTTTGTCACGCCATCTGAGAATCTCCCACCCGGACATCAGTTGTCGTGGCCGATCTGGAAGTCTTTAAATAGACTTCGGACTCAGATCGGCCGGAGTAAAGATAACATGTCTAGGTGGGTCTGGGTAGGTATTTGGTAGTGGGGGTCTGGGTAGGTATTTTCCGATAATACTGACATAAACTGTGTGTGCGGAGAAGTACAGACGATGGCCCACCTGACATCATGTCCTGCGTGCCCTGCCACCTGCACGCAGCAAGATTTGATGGACGCCACACAATCCGCCGTCCAAGTGGCCACATTCTGGGCTACAACTTTATAAAATTCGACTCGCTAAGAAGAAGAATGCTCAAGTTCTAACGGGATGATCAAAAGAAGTTGTAATTACAGTTAGCTAGCACTACACTCACTCATACCTACACTGCATGCGAACGTGGCAAGAACAAAGGTAGGAGCTAGCGAGCACGGGCGACAAAAGTCACGGTGACAGTATACTAAATGATGGAAGCTGCCTGATATTACGATTGGCCTAGGACATGTTATAACACTGTGTATAGTTTAATCGAAGTTGACCCAATAAACGAAAAAGTTTGCTGCCATCTCGGATATTGATATTTTAAACATAATTCGTACTGTTGTTTCTCTCGTTTCTAAACATAGTACCCTAAACCATGGTTCATGACTTACGAACAATAATTTTATCGCCATCTTTTTTTTTATGTTTCTTGTTCAAATACCGAGAATTTGCCCTTAAAAACAATATTTTCTGAAGATTTTGTGCTTTACGCCGTTTTATCTATTGCTTTGTTGGTATCTTGCTAAAATAGATGTTCTAAGCCCCTGCATTTACTGGCAAATAAGTGAAAAAATGTCACATATAATGTACATACGCAAAATCTAATGATATATGGATACCTATATAAATTTTGTTATAAAAATAATAAACACCCGAATTTTCACCCAGTGGGTGGGAATAAATGGGTGTTTATCGGGTAAAAACCCAGCGGTAGGTTTAAACCCGGTGGTTTGCCCATCTCTACTCGTTACTATTGGTTTACTCCACAGAGTCCGCACATCGTGTAGTCTCACCCAAAAAAATGTATGACGAAACTAAGAGTTGTAACAGAGTCTGTTTCTGAGGTCTTTTTGGCATGTCAATCCAATTATGTGTGTGAACAGAGTCTATTTCTGAGGTCTTTTTGGCATGTCAATCAAATTATAATGTGTGTGTACAGAGTCTGTTTCTGAGGTCTTTTTGGTATGTCAATCAAATTATAATGTGTGTGTACAGAGTCTGTTTTTGAGGTCTTTTTGGCATGTCAGTCCAATTATAATGTGTGTGTACAGAGTCTGTTTTGAGGTCTTTTTGGCATGTCAATCAAATTATAATGTGTGTGTACAGAGTCTGTTTCTGAGGTCTTTTTGGTATGTCAATCAAATTATAATGTGTGTGTACAGAGTCTGTTTCTGAGGTCTTTTTGGCATGTCAATCAAATTATAATGTGTGTGTACAGAGTCTGTTTCTGAGGTCTTTTTGGCATGTCAATCAAATTATAATGTGTGTGTACAGAGTCTGTTTCTGAGGTCTTTTTGGCATGTCAATGAAATTATAATGTGTGTGTACAGAGTCTGTTTTTGAGGTCTTTTTGGCATGTCAGTCCAATTATAATGTGTGTGTACAGAGTCTGTTTCTGAGGTCTTTTTGGCATGTCAATCAAATTATAATGTGTGTGTACAGAGTCTGTTTTTGAGGTCTTTTTGGCATGTCAGTCCAATTATAATGTGTGTGTACAGAGTCTGTTTTTGAGGTCTTTTTGGCATGTCAGTCCAATTATAATGTGTGTGTACAGAGTCTGTTTCTGAGGTCTTTTTGGCATGTCAATCAAATTATAATGTGTGTGTACAGAGTCTGTTTTTGAGGTCTTTTTGGCATGTCAGTCCAATTATAATGTGTGTGTACAGAGTCTGTTTTTGAGGTCTTTTTGGCATGTCAATCAATTTATAATGTGTGTATACGTATTGTTTTATTGGACGAAAGCTATTATTAGAATATTTTTGTGGTCCATGTTTTTATGCCAGTTATGAATTTAATAATTTTTGAATTGTCAAAAGAAGGTAGTGTCATAAAAATAGTTGTACAACAAAGCATACTTTAGAAGTAATTAACTGTAGAACTATTACAACATTTACTTTCGCCTTGAGTACTCACAATTCGTTGATCATTATCGATTTTATCAATTTCTGTCGGCTAGTGCAGTGAAGGTGCACCAAAGGTGCCCTTGCCTCTTCTCCGTGAAGCTGACCTTATGGCAAATTGTCTAAAGGTTCTTACAATAGAACCTCATTGCAGTAATTTAATAAATCAGTGATTTAGCGATAAACTAGTTTATACCTTATCCATTTGAAATAAATAATAATTTTACTAATACACAAAAGCTGTTGTTGTAAAAATTCTTAGACATGTTTATTAACAAATAATAAATTTCTACCCTAAGTATACCCTATTTCCGCCCTAATTCTGGGTAGGCACAAGGCCCTCGGTGGGGACGTATATGAGCTGTTTATGAATAAAGTTCTACACGGTTTACATTCTCATTTTGGAGTATAAATAAATTTTTACCGTAAATAAACGTAAGCAACAGTATACGAGTTACAAAAATTACACTTAGTAATAACCAAAACGAACTTCTTTTATTGGTTTGATTGCTGCTGTGTTAACCATTATTATAGAAAATATTAATATTTTATTATCCTAAAAAATGTTTTCTGCCACTGAAATTGCGTCAATTCTGTCAAATCTGTCCAACAGCTGATGAAGTTTGTTAGTAAACATACTAATAATGGCCAACGCCATAGATATAAGAACGTAATACATTGATGTTACCTAAAGAGACTTTTTTCTAGTCATAAACTTAATACGGAAATTACAATATCTTTTCTGCGTTCTTCGGCCGATACTTTGGTACTCAATAATTTTTGTCATTTCAGAATGAATTAGTGATTACTTCCCTAAAGGAAGATAAAGAGTAATTTATTACCATTTGAATAGAACATAATCTTTTATTTGTAGTTTAAGTCCCCACCAAAGGGTCCAGCCCAAAGATTTCAGACGCGCGTCGCTTTGTTACTAACTTTTGTTAGACTGAGATCGAGCCAACCCAAAAATTATGGCGAATCTTTTAAATAAAATTCAAAGTTAAGGATCAACATCAAGATGTTAGTATGTTAGTAACCTGGGGTTCAAGTTGTAAATAATTATTATACTATAGGTAGGTATAATACACTTTTTACAGGTCAGTTATACGTTTTTTTTTAATTTTGGTACCTGTTTGTAAAAGTACCGCTGCCAGGCCGCAGAAGTTTATTGACAGTAAAAAGCGACCATGTATTAACTTTTGGTTTTTTAACCATAGTTTTATTCAGTATTTTATTAGTTTAATCAAATAAGTTAATTATAATCAAAATACATAAACAAAGATAATTAAATACGTAATAGAAAAGGTTAAAAGATAATTAAATTTGTTTATTGTAAATAAATTTGACATAAAAAAGATAGTAGGTACTATTATTTCCGTAGTAGGTAGTATTATAAGAGTTTCCCTTTAGTATAGAAAAAGCAATAAACAAAGTTGACACTCGAAATTGAACTACAGTTTTGTTATAAAAAATATAGGATTCGGAACAAAATAAACATATTATATGCAAATCGGTGTTTACCGCCTACGAGTGCTACAGTCCCCATCTGTGCTGCACCCCCATGCTACAGTCCAAAACAAACCAAACTATCACTTATTGTTAGTGTTACCGTAACAAAGGCTACTAGACTAGCTGTAACAAAACTTGTTAGGTTATAATTTCACTTTTAATTTGTAAACAGTAACTAAACATTTTTTCCATAACTCACTGAAGTTAACGTATTTTTTGCGGAAAAGAAGATCGATTTTTTTATCTCCTTGCGACCCTATATTCTTTGAAAAAGGTTGTTATAAATACGGTCTTATACATATTGGTTTTAAGGGCGATAATTACACAATACACACAGCTGTTTCCATAAACCAAGTCAAATTCATTTTACGCTTATAATTTTACTTATTAAATGGTTCTCAAAATGAAAATGGGCCTGATCGCGCTCGCTCAAATTGATGCTGCAGTGATAAAATTATGTTGTTAAAATAAGATTATAATAGGTATTGTTATTATAAACTAATTGAGATTCGCCCTAATTTAGAGTAGATTCGAGTCCCTCGATAACGCGCATTTTGTTACGAGTAACAAAAACACATCATAAATATTTATTTAAATTTAAATCGTAGAATACCTACATGTGTGTCTTTATACAGAAATTAAAGTAAATAAGTTCATAGATATTTCGTGGGATAATTCAATTCAACATTTTAACAAAATTAACTAAGTATAATTATAACAAAAACAAAGAATCAACTCACCATATTCACAACATTCACAATACTATTGTTATCACAGAAAGATAAAACTATACGTTTCAAATGTTTGTTTGTGACATAAGAAAAGGAACCTTGTGCCGATAGTGACGGTCGAAGGAGGACTGAGGTGAGGAAAACTGCGCGCGCGCCGATTAGACTGATCTTGAGAGAATTTTAATTTTTGAGAAGCAAAATATAATGCAAGGTTCTACATGCAGATTTAGTTATCGTCACAGACCATTATAATAATATTTATAGATAAAATGAAAATAAAAAATAATATGATGATGATGAGATGGTTTATTGAAAAGCGCACGATCACACGCTTTCCTCATCCAGTCACCACCAGCGACCTTCCTCAGGTCATCAGTTCACCTGGCAGTGGGGCGTCCCACACTACGTTTCCCGAGACGCGGTCTCCATTCGAGAACCCATCTGCTCCAAACATTCATCGGTCGCTCATCGGTTTTATATTATAACATTATTAGTTGTTTTTTATATAAGGAAAATGTCGTAAAATTCCTGTCAGTGAATAAAAAAAGCGGCCAAGTGCGAGTCGGACTCGCCCATGAAGGGTTCCGTAGCAGCAAGTATCATAAAAGTTCTTGTAGTTCGTTGTAACTTTGATCGATGTTTTGCCTCTTGGCTCGTGTAACGACTAGATAGTAGCCGCGGTTTACGATTTACGATTTATGACGTATTAAAAAAAGAACTACTTACTGGATCTCGTTCAAACCAATTTTCGTTGGAAGTTTCCATGGTAATGTACATCATATATTTTTTTTAGTTTTATCATTCTCTTATTTTAGAAGTTACGGGGGGGGACACACATTTTACCACTTTGAAAGTGTCTCTCGCGCAAACTATTCAGTTTAGAAAAAAAATGGTATTAGAAACCTCAATATAATTTTTGAAGACCTATCCATAGACACCCCACACGTTAGGGTTTGATTAAAAAAATATTTTGAGCTTCAGTTCTATGTATGGGGAACCCCCAAAATTTATTGTTTTTTTTCTATTTTTGTATGAAAATCTTAATGCGGTTCACAGAATACATCTACTTGCCAAGTTTCAACAGTATAGTTCTTATAGTTTCCGAAAAAAGTGGCTGTGACATACGGACGGACAGACAGACAGACATGACGAATCCACAAGGGTTCCGTTTTTTGCCATTTGGCTACGGAACCCTAAAAAGACAAACCCAACAAATCTTGCTTATCCCTCGTAATCGAGTAACTATACTCTGTCGGTTTAGGTACTATACATAACTATATATATTTATTTATGTAAATAATAAAGATAAACAAACAATCAACATAATCAAGTTACTAATTTTTTTTATAATAAATAAACTTTAGCTATCAGAAAATGCAATGAAATAACTGTTAAAGCAATTTAACTTCTTTAGCTAACAGTTATGACTTATTTCCAAGAGGTGTATCTTGATAAAAAACGTAAATCAAGATTGATTAATTATATTTAGTTAAGTGTCTAATAATGGATACAGACTTACATTACAAAGGAGGTTTTGCGGTTTGAATGAACATCGTTATGCATATGGCTGAGAAGAGTCCTATGTCGACTGATGAGGAAGCTATGACCATTCTGTCCTGGGCTGAGGTTAACCATAAAATTTGCAACATACACACATCTATAAAAATCCAAGATGTAACGACGACTACTACAAACAAATTCACTCACTTGACTGCTCTTAAAAGTTCCGTTTATAAAAGTAGATATAAAATTAATTAATCAGCGAGTGATTGGCGCCCGCGCTGTGGAAGGATTTCTGCTTTCTAGCGCGCGCGCAGGCCGGAAGTGAAAATACATTTCCTTTGTTTTTGGCGGATATTTAATGGCTTGAAAACGTGGCCATACGTCGCACGGAAAAGGTCATAATAGTTCGTTTAATACCAATGATATTACAGTTAAATTAATCATAATTACACTCAACGTTCTCTCTGAAATCTTCGGTATATTTTACAAAGCCTATAATTATAATTTTTTGTCTATCTTGGACAGGACTCGAACCTGCATCTTCTTGGCAATCCGGGCCAGTCACCGCAGGCGTCCGGGAGACGCGGGTTTGATCCCTACCACGTACTAATGTGTTTTCAAAATCCGAATTTATATGTACGTTTGTTCGACGCTCTTACGATGAAGGAAAACATCGTGATGAAACCTGCACACTCTTGCGAAGAAATTCAAAGGTTGTGTGTGAAGTTGACCAACCCGCACTGGGCTAGCGTGGTCGACTAAAGCCTAATTGCCCTAATTCAGGGTTGGCTCGAGCCTTTCGGTTGATGGTGATGAGTTTGAATCTCGGTGACACTATGGTAAAAAATCACTCGTGTGACTGTCCCCAGTTTGGGTAGGACAACGTTGATTGAATCACTTTCCAAAGTGTTCAAACATCTAAACAGCTAGTACCGTTGATGAACAAAAATCGTTGGTAGTGTAAGGTTCAGCCTCCTTTGTCGTTACTGGCTGTTTTGATATTTCGTTCTAAAGTTTTGAATTGCGAATTGTTCGTTTTTAAGAAGTCTCGATGCTGGCGTGCTAGAGACAACACGCGTTTCTTGTTTTGATGAAAATCCAAAAATAAATTAAATAGGTATTAGTTGTTCGTCTTAGCGTAGAGCCCATCTGGCTATTCTCTTCACAGACTACGATACGAGTTAAAGGTGTGCGAGAGGAAGTGAGAAGGAAGTACTGCTAACTACTTACCTAACTATAGGTATTACTTCTTCTGTGCTATATATAGCGGAGGCACCTGGCTCAGCTGTGACAAATCGGCGGTCTCAAGGCCCTGCGTAGAGCGATCGTCTTCCTCTAGTTTAATGAAGGTTACTATTAACATACTAGCCTTATATACGGCGACGCAAATAATATAATAATAACCATATATTTTGCACAAGATTAGTGTCGTCATTATACTACCTACAAGCTGTGCCCGCGAATTCGTTCACGTGGTCACGGCCATGCGAAAAATTACTCTCAAAGTTACTTGTCATCCCTTGGACGTATAGCATACATGTTGGGTAATTGAACAAGTTTACCTATATATATATATAGGTAAACTTGTTCTGTTAATATATATATGTAGGTATATATTATATATTTTTCTAAACTGTATGCTTGTGATTATTTTTGTTATGTGTTTGTTTCTGAACTGTGCCTATTTTTATTTGTAAATATCTGTGTTTTGTTGTTGTCTGTATGTGTCATTCAATAAATATTTTTCTATCTATTATTTATTGCAAAGAGAAAATAATTTGGAATAAGGATAATTAAACATTATACCTATACTGTGCTACCTTTACTGTAACACATCCTTTCAAAAAGTTAGCTTTTATTAACATTTATGACCTAATAATATAATCAAATCAAAATCAAGGGCCCGTTACAGTCCACTGCTGGACTATGAGACTCCTCCACTTAAGTGTTTGGTTTTGCCATAATCTCCACGGTTGGCAGGCGGGTTGGAGATCGCAGATTAAAAGGTTACTGTATCAGAGAGCGCTGCTGCCCGTTCCCTGTTCAATGTGTAGTCCCTAAGTCGCCTCTTACGACACCCACGGGAAGAGTAGGGGTTGGTGACAAATGTATTCTACTCTGCCGTCACCACACGGCAAATAAATATAATATCGTTACTTATTTCTTGGCGCTTCAATCAACAGCTCATATACGTCCCCACCGAGGGGCTCCAGTCTACCCTGAACTAGGGCAATTAGGCCTTAGTCAACCACGCTGGCCCAATGCAGGTTGGTCAACTTCATACACAACTTTTGAATTTATTCGCAGGAGTGTGCAGGTTTCATCACGATGTTTTCCTTCACCGTAAGAGCGTCGAATAAACGTACATATGAAATTGAAATTCGAAAATACATTGGTACGTGGTGGGGATCAAACCCGCGTCTCCCGGACGGGAGGCAGTGGCCCAAGCCACTAGACCACCGACGCTCTAATTATTGGCGCTTAACATTTCGTTAAGATTCCTAACTGTCATGAATACTCATGATAGATGGTTGGTGGTTTATTGGTTGGTTGGTGGTTTCTACGTGAAAGATTCCATAACCTATAGATAGATAGGGAGATCATAGTAACCAAGAAGTATTTGAACGTATTGTTTACTGCAATCGTATTTTCTACTTCCATTTAAAATTACAATATCATTCAGATTTGAACAGGAACATAATAAGCTATAGTGGCTCTATGAGGTGTAGACCTCGCGAGTATATATACTATTACATACCTATATATTTTTTATATTTATGTTTTTTTTCTTTTTTTTTTAAACTGACTTGAAATAGTTATTCTATGAATTTATCGAACCTGCTCACAAAGTTTCACGAGATTCGGTTGAGAAACGCGACCTGTTGAAGAGAACAAACAGACAGATGGACATACAAAAGCAATTTTGGGCAAGCTGAAAGGGAGACGCTTCGCTCGCTCGGTCAATTAAGGAGTAATGAATGAGTAAAATATGTAACGCCTGCCAAAAAAAACTTAGCAAATACAAAGAAACGGCAAGCGTTACTTATAGTTTTTTCAGTAACCTTTCATTCGTACTGTCCCTGAAACGGGAATCGAACTCAAATTCGATAAATGTCATCAACACCTCATATACTTCCCCACCGAGGGGCTCGAGCCTACCCTGAATTAGGGCGGTTAGGCCTTAGTCGACCACGCTGACCCAGTACGGGTTGATCGACTTCACACACAACCTTTGAATTTCTTCGCAGGGGTGTGAAGGTTTCGTCACGATGTTTTCCTTTACCGTAAGAGCCTGCACACTTATGTGAAGAAATTTATAAGTTGACTAACCTGCATTGAGCCAGCCGACTAAGATCTGCTGGCAGTAGCGGATTAGGCAAACTAGGCACGTGCCTGGGGGCGCGAGGTTACAAATGGGCGCGCGTAGAAGTTTAGCTGCCAGGGGGCGCCGATTAGACGCTTGCCTAGGGCGCTGTTGGCCTTTGATCCTCCTCTGCCTGATGGCTCTGATTTAGGGTAGGCTCGAGCCCCTCAGTGGTGTCGTATATAAGCTGTTGATGATGATGATAAGTCTTCTTAATTTCTATCGTGTAAGCCCTAGCATTAAGTCGTGTCGTGTCGCAATCGTCGTAGAAATGTCGCAGGCTATCGAGCAACCGGTCACGACCAAGACGACACTGTGACATGATCAAGGCGAACTCTTTTCCAAGAGGCAATAACTCCTCTCTACAGAGTGACTAAGGGCGGCATACAGAGGCAAAGCTTAGCCAGATCTTAGATGAAAATGCTTGAAAAGATATCGAACTAAGCAAAGCTCCAAACACTCCGATTCCCGAACTGTGTGTGAGCTTTTTCTTAAATCTATTTTGCTGTTTTTGTTGTCACTATAAAACATTGAAAATTGTATAATAAAAATATTTTAACAAAAAAAAAGAAGCGTCCTTCAAAGTACCTTATTTATAATGGTTATCTTCACTAAAAAGTAACACCTCAAAAATAAATAACCAGTAGCCAATATCCTCATTTAGGTAAATATTTAGAGTTTTGTACTACCTTTTGGAGTCGGTGCGAGCCTAAAATTGTAGACGACGAAACTACTAGTATTAATTCATCGAATGAAACCTACCCGGAGTTTCTTGGTAGCTGCTCCTGTCTTGGTCCCTGCGTTTGGTCGGGTGCGGCATTGCACCCCGCGCATCTCTAGTGTATATTTTTCTTATATTTTTACAAGTACACAACGAAACGACCAAGAGCATTTGATAAATCTTTGTCGACCTTTTGGCATTCGATAATCTTTCGGTGTTATCTAAACCCAATAACTCAATTCTAGCTTTAATTCATCATCAGCAACAACATGCGTCCCCAGCGAGGGGCTCGAGCCTGTCTTGAATTAGGGCGATTAGATTAGACGACAAAATATCTAAAACACATTGGTACGAGGTGAGGGTCGAATTCCCCTACTCTTCCCGTGGGTGTCGTAAGTGGCGATTTAGGGACTACACATTGAACAGGGAACGGGCAGCAGCGCTCTCTGATACAGTAACCTTTTAATCTGCGATCTCCAACCCGCCTGCCAAGCGTGGAGATTATGGCAAAACCCTCCACTTAAGTGGAGGAGGCTCATAGTCCAGCAGTGGACTGTAACGGGCCGTTGATTTGATGATTTGATTTGAGGGTCGAATTCACGTCACCCGCATGAAAGACAGCGGCTCTAGCCATTGCACCTCCGATGCTCTTGAGATTTGTACCTAAGGTATAGCTCAGTCTAATTCCATGTAAGCTTCAGAAGCTAAACGTATTTTTACAGCATTAGATACCGACTCGGCGACATTTCTCAACACTGACCTTGAACACTTATCACGTCGTCCATCGCTCCACATCCCGAACCAGTATGAATGCTGCGCTCGCGCATAAGCCGACGAGACAAGGACACCGCGACTTAACCCGACCTCGGAACTAGTTTAGATATTGGGACACCAAAACTCACGGTCTGATCTGATAACGCCACGTCATATTGATAACTAGCCGACCCGGCAGACGTCCTGCCATTTTTCCTACCTCTACCCAAACCTACCCTACACCTACCCTTGACCATTTTGTATTGGAAAACTAAATTGTCGTTTTTAGTATTTTCTGTTCATCAACGGCCCGTTACAGTCCACTCCATTTTCCGTTACTCATTATTTATGTTTCTCACCGTATAAACCTTCCCACAACTTCCACAAATTTTTCAAGATCAAAATTAGCCGAATCGGTCCAACCATTCTTGAGTTTTAGCGAGTTGATTTTTATGTACCTATATATAGATAGATAGATATTGATTATAGTAGAAGGCGAAAAAAATTCCTTTTAGCGTTGATGCTATAAACTCTTTTTTATTTCAGTGTACTTTTAGTGTTTGCTAGCATGGAGTCGTTTTCCTCGTGTTTGGGCGAACGCATCTCGAGGGAAACGATCAAGAGCATTCGATAAATCGTTGTTAACCTATTGCCATTCGGCAATTAAACTTTCGGTGTTATGTATTATTATTAGCTCTAATTATTTGACGTAATCATCGTCGATCGATGATGTAACTGGGATCAATCCTAAGTTTAATGGATATATTTCAGACATAGACAATACCATGACAAAACGTTAAATTAATTTATTTGTTCAATGAAAAATTTATATATATTTTACTTTAAATTGCTGTGCCCGTCTGGGTCCATGTGTGTCTCAATTGCTAATGTAACATCTTTTTTAACCATGTGGCTTGCAATAAATATCTTATCTTATCTTATCTTATCAAAAGAAAATACTTTTTCAATAGGTAGGTACACTTTGCTTGAAAATTGAAATTACGATGGCAGTAAACTGTACGGTAAAGCCATTTACCGAACAAATGTGATTTGATTATTTTTTTTTTGATATTTCTACATATTCTAATATAAATATTTTCAGCTGGGAACATTCGATCTATTCCACAAAAAATAAAAATTGACAATCAACCAATTATATTGTATTTTTAAATAAATTCACATCCATAATCCCTAGATCTATGACTTCGGGCAATGTCTATAATCACTTTACTGTTGTAAGGACCGCTCCCGCTTTCTTCAAAAATAATCCTCAGACTCACTAGGGTTGATTGCTACTGTATTGTTTCTCAGTTTTGACAAAAAGTAGGTACAATAGTATATTACAAACATACAGACATCGATTCATTTATTCATTCGAAGATTCATTCATACATTCATGTTATCATGTTTACATGCTTTAGAGGGTAGACAGAGCATCGACTATTCATTGGTGATCCCGACTCCACACACGGTGAAGATTCGTGGGTCACACTGCTGCGTCAAGAATAAGGAACTTGAGTGCTAGTAAAACGTTATTCAGGAATCCTTCTCTTTTTACTTGTTTCTGGTAAGGTGAAGACCATTTAGGCGGTGTTCAGTAGTCTTCAAACAACCAAATATACTGCAACAGTTACTGTGCTATTGTTTTAGGTAATACATTTTGACAATAGCAATAATAAATATAAGTCATCAACATCAACGGCCCGTTACAGTCCACTGCTGGACTATGAGCCTCCTCCACTTAAGTCGAGGGTTTTACCATAATCTCCACGCTTGGCAGGCGGGTTGGAGATCGCAGATTAATAGGTTACTGTATCAGAGAGCGCTGCTGCCCGTTCCCTGTTCAATGCGTAGTCCCTAAGTCGCCTCTTACGACACCCACGGGAAGAGTAGGGGTTGGTGACAAATGTATTCTACTCTGCCGTCACCACACGGCCAATAAATATAAAGTAAATTCATTCAATTCAATTTTATAAAGACCAAAATAATATTGTTTTGATACTAATACGTGACAAACTAATACGAGACAAGCTCTCGCAGATGAAAAAAAATTGGGAAAAATTTACTTAGTTGCAACACAGTCAGAATCAGTAGGTCCTGATCACCAATAAAAAGTCTTCGATAGGTAATACTGGCTACTATAAGTAAAAGAATGTTGAACAGTTTTCTCAACGGATTATCTAACAAAGCTATAAAGAGACAGGATCTGCCTTATGGGGAAGCCGCCTCCTCAATATTGGCGTGATATCATCAGCTCTCTCTCCGCTGACGTTGCGCGCGCGCAGTTGTCCTAAGGAGGTTCTAAGAAGTGGTGCTGGGTCACGTGAAATTTGGTAAGTAAATTTTTAAATTTCCTAAAAGTTTCCTAAACCTGGTATTTCTTCTGTGTAAAAAACCCTGTGTAAAGTTGTGATTGGTGATTATTTGAAGTACATATCTAAGTCTAAATTATTTCAATTTCATAGTAATAAGCAAAGCAGATGTTGATGGAATAAGACTTTTCCCCGTAAAAAGTATGCTATGTGTTAAACCAGGGTACAACCTATCTCTATTCCAAATTTTATCCAAATCCGTCTAGTAGTTAAGACGTGAAAGCGGAACAAACATCCAAATATATTTTCACATTTATAATATTAAGTGTGATGTGATCACTCCCTCCCTCCCTCTCTCCCAGACTGCTGCTCTAACTTGTAGCTAGGTTACCGTCGTCGTCGTGACGCGACTATCGATTGGCAAATGTCTGGCAGGGGTCTGATCCCCTCACAGATGTTATTATTTATTTTGTTTCGGGCTCAAGTACCTACCTTAATTCCATCCGCTTGTGGAGTTGGTACTAAGCGAAAGCTATAGCTAACAGGTTAAAAAAGGTACAAAAAAATGCTAATTAGAATAATAAAATAAGAATTAACATGTTGAAGTTAAATAGTTTCTGTTTTTTGTATGCTGATATTTGAATGTTTATACTGTACTATTGGCTATAACTATTAACAAAATGAAAAATATATATAAAAAAATTACATTAAGTTAAAATAATGTTTAAAACAGTTTGTTATATTATATATGATGATGATGATAATATAATAGGTAATAGTTGTAAGGAGAGCGGTGCCTCCTGACCTGACACAGGTTTATAACTTAATAGGAGACACCTGCGCCTAGTGAAATGTCAAAAAGTCAAAAGTCAAAAAATTTTTATTCGAATTAAGATTTTTACAAATCATTTTTCGACGTCAAAGCTAACATGGATGGCACGATGGCCCTCTGTGGAGAAGAACGTAACCGCTGTTACAAATAAAGATATTTTATTTGTTCATTTATTTATAATATAGCTAAATATGAAAAAAATGTTTATCTTAGCAAACTAAACGATGCTTATACTACAAGCTCTGTGAAGGATCAACGAAAAAATATCAAAACTACGATATGCCTGCTCTTCTTACTTAGGCAACACAATGTCAACACAGTGTTAAATCTTTTTAAAAGGCGTTCGTTTTACTGAAAACCTATACATTAATTTAATTCAGGTTAATTTTATAAGTACGAAAGTAGCTGTGTTTGCATGCCAAAATCACTGGATCAATTGTAATTAAATTTGACGCAAAGAAAACTACTTTTTACCGCATCTTTTTAATAGTAATAGGTAGAGTAATAGGTAGAGGCCGAGGTAGAGTAATAGGTATTGCGCTCCATACCACAGAACTATATATTTATATATTCTGTGCCCATACCAAGGCGTGAAGATATATTTATTTGCCAAAAACATGGTATAAAGATGGTAAGTTATGAGATAGTGCATTCATGTTTTGCTAAAATACTAATAGCATGCAAATATTTTATACAATGCAATATTTTGCCAATATTTCACTTATACATTCGTCATGCAATATTAATTCATGTTTATAGGAAACTTGTATAATATTTAACTAACTTCTAAAGAATTCGCCCATATTGTAAAACACATTTTCATTCAACCACTTATATAACTTATTCTGGAAATGTCTTAAATTTAAATTTTTTAAGTCCTTTGGTATTTTATTATAAATTTTTACACCCATAGTCATAAAACTTTTACTGTAAATCATAGTTTTTGGAATGTCATTATTATATGCAAGTCTATCAGGGTCTCTTTTTACACGGTCATTTACGTCACGAGCTTTTTTGTATAAGTTAGGTTTTTTAATAAATATGCAAAGTTCATATATATGTATAAAGACGGTAGAGACAACAATTCAAGTTTATTAAAGAGAGGCCTGCAGGAGTCTCGGGGGTGGGCACCACATATTGCACGAGTAAATTTTTTCTGGGCTATGAAAACTCTTCCGACGTCAGTGCTATTTCCCCAAAAAATAAGCCCATACTGCGGTGTTGACTCTACATATGCATGATAGGTTGTTAGAGCTGTTTTCGTATTTGTAATCTTTCGTACTCTATTAAGTGCATACACAAACCTATTTACTCGTTTACTTACATTATATACGTGCGTATTCCAATTTATAGTTTCGAAGTGGTCGCCATGACCGAAAACGGTTGGAAAGATTGTCATCATCATCATCGTCATCTTCATAATATAAGTACCTACATTATTATACTTTCCCGACTGATACAGTTTTGGCGCGAATGTATCGAGGTCCCGGCCCTATCAATGAGTCCACTAAACAGCTGGTAGAGTTGCGTGGGAGTGGGAACCAGTTAACTTCACCCAAATGCGTAGAACAGATAATTACCTCAATCAAAAGTATCGCACTGGAGCTGTCCCTTGTTGTTAAACAGCCAGCTGTAGGTACAACTATTCTTGTCAGTTTATTATTCAGTACATTTTTAACCAGCAACTGTATGACTAAAATTATCACAGATTAGCAAACATCAAGGAACAGAGAATCTAAAACCCTACAATTTTTATAAAAAATCGTGCCAAATGCTCTTAATTTCAAATGATTAATCCTATACAATAAAAAACGCAACAGTGAGAAAAAACTTGACAAAATAACCGAGACTTAATCACGATTCCTACCAAACTGGTATATCCCTACCAAAATGGCATATCCCTTTATAGCCATGTGACACTACTAAAAATGTATGACAACATGCCTAGGTCATAGTATTACGATTACTTGCGTAGAAAGCAGCCAGGATGCACGGCTTAATGCAGTAATCTAATCTAAACACTGTTCAAGATTTCTACATCGCGTCGTCAGTTTACAGAACATGCATATTTTACTACCTTCCTTGGATTTTAAACAAACCGTGTCTTGCCTGAACGTATGGATCTTATTTGGTTGATAGGTACTTTATCATGCGTCGTTTGAAGGGACTGGGATAGATTTTCTTAACCCAATATATGCCCAGAACATGCTTTTATTTGGTTCCTTATCTGACTTTGAATGCAGTTTTTTTTTATTTATTTACAGTTAATGCATGGAAAGTTCTCAATGTGTCGTGTTCGAAAAAATAATAAAAAAGTTCATTATGCAATGCTGAAACTGGTTATAAAGTTAAAAATATTAATACCAACATTAGAAAAAAAACATGAATCGAAATAGTTCTGGGCATATAAAGGTGTTGATCGTTTTCGAATCAAGGGGCATATAATATGGGTATTCCATACATCATGCAAAAAAGGCTTGGTTGTAAAAAGAGTTATTGGTAAAATGGATAGCAGCTAAAATAGTTCGAAGTTCTTATTTTTAAAGATATTTGATGTTGTTCGCGTTTTTTATTTTGTGTGATGTTTTTCGAAACCCTAATGCAACAAAATCTGCTACTGTGTCCTAATAAAGGAAAACATATCGTCAGGAAACCTGCACACTCCTGCAAAGAAATTCAAAGGTTGTGTGTGAAGTCGACTAACCCGCACTGGGCCACCGTGGTTGACTAAGGCCTGATCGGCCTGATACAGGGTAGGCTCGAGCCCTTCGGTAGGATAGATGTGAGCTGTTGATGATGAAAAAAAAAATACAAACGTTGTTTGGTACTACGTGTACTCAGTGAAAAAACTGAAACTGCTCACCTCTGGGGAAAGGTGTGTAATGTGAACAACACGCCGTATGAAGCATCACGGTGCATCAAGCTTGAAAACGAGTAATAATTAACTTTTGTCTGTAATTCGATACACTTCGCCCTAGCTAATCATCTACGCAACATAAAAATTGCAGCAGATAATTTCACGTGTTGTGTTGTCACCGGCTTCTAAATCATGTTTTCTATCTTTCAGGTATATGGCAAAGGAAGAAGCAATGAATTTGTTACTCCTGATTTTATTACACACTGTTTACGAGTGTAAAGGGGACACATCTGGAACAGATTCCATAAACTCGACGAAGCTAATGTGAGTAGTAATAACATTGTTTGTGTTTAAATACCTGGTTAATAGTTCTAGGCGTTGCCTCGCGGAAGTCTCTTTGACCATGCAAAATATATCACCTGTGCAACACTGTGCATATGCATTTATGTGAGGGCGGGCGGGCGGTGCACTTCAAACGCAGGGACATCTATCGATTTGCGGATGTGGGTGGAGGTGGACCAAGGAGGACCTACTTTTTTTTTTATTTATTCGTTCAAAACAAAAGTATTACAATCTATAAAATTATGACACGCTTCAAAAAAACCTTGGAAGGTTTATGCATGAAGCAAGGTATGCTGTCTCGCTGCAGATATATAGGTAGATAAACAGAAATATAAGTTTTAATGGCCGTTGTTGCACTTGGTACATGAATTACAATTAATAATTATAAAGCGAAAAATGAAAAATAACAACAGACGTTAACAGACGTTATCTGAAACAATAAAATTTATATACTACTATTATGTATTATGTACTCTATACCTATACCTATACATCCTGATGCTATTCGTGTTGCGTCTGGGGACGAGAGGGGTTTGTTTGAGTAAATTATATGGACTTGTAGCACTGTTTTGTTAATCACTTACTAATATAATCACGGAAAAAAGTCTTATCCAAAAAAAAGGAAAAATCACTATACAACGCAAGCGTAGCCGTGGCCAGAAAACTAGTATGAAAATGAAATATAATTTATTAATTTTCACAGTACACACATATCAAATAGGTAGGTAACGAAGTAAAACATAGTATATACTTACTTACCATTGTTTAAATGTAGGTAGGTGTAAGTGTATAACATCTATCAGATAATATATTTTTTTTTATGCGAACAGAGGTGCTGAAACGATATCGGGAAGGCAAGCCGGCTACGGGCTAATAAAATTCGAAGGCCAATCAGAACATGAGAGCAACCAGAATGGTCTGGTGACCTTCAACGAAGATGTTCACAGCAACCGCCCTCTGAAGTTCCAGGAATTTGGCACCCCATCCGCTGTTCAAAACCAAGCAAATTCCAACTCCATCGGAGAGCAATCTCAAAACAACGTGGTATTCCAAGATGACAACAGCCAGCAGAACATGGGTCAAAAAAAGAGAAGAAAACGGCGTCGCAAGTCCAGAAGATACTCGAACCCGTTTGTTAAGGGTGGAACACACAAGCTGCCTGCACAAGCCTCAGTGCCAATGCCTCCAGGTCCTCTGCGTACTTTGTCCGACGCCTTTAACTCCATCGTGGCGAACGATGACAAGAAATGCGTGAACCGGATGCTCTGCGAGCAGGCTGCCACCGGAGTCATCACGGTCAACTCCAAGATCTCCAAAACCATAACCACAATCCTCCAGTACTTACCGTAAGCAATCAGGATTCTATTTATTTATTTCATACATGCAAGCAAATACGAGTAATACAATACAAATTTCACCTTACAAAATATTTTCCCACAATGTTTTTCTTTGTGCTGCCTTATCAGTTATTTTAGTTACAGCCTTCGTGGCCGAGTGGTTGAGAATTCGTCGCTCATTACGGAGGTTACGGGTTCGATTCTCGGTAGGGACACTGTCAAGCAAAAATCCCTTTGTGAGACTTTCATCAGTTTGGTTAGGACATTATGCAGGCTGAGTAACCTGATTGTCCGAAAAGAAAGATGATTCCGTGCTTCGAAAGGCACGTTAAACCGTTGTTGGTTCCAGTTACTATCTAGTCGTTATACGAGCCATGTCAGTCAGCCTTTGGCGGCTCTATTATAACACAGACACTTATGTTTGTGAGGTCGGTTGTCGACTTTACAACCCCACAACACGAAGAAAAAGATTGTCAGTTATGGTTTTAAGCACAGAGCTCTGAAAATTTCCTGTAGCGCAAGGCGACGCCCGCGCTGCTACGCTTTCAGATTTACTTTGTGGTTTCAAGCCACTGAATTACATTTATCTGATGAATCTAATGAATTCGCAAAGTAATAATATCTATAATAAAATGTCAGTCAATTCATTGCACTTTTTGCTTAGGAAGGTATGTACAGGGGACAGCAGTTTAAGTTCCATCTGCTTTCTCACAAATAGCCTTTTTTATTGGATGGATGGATGGATATTATATAAGCATTTTCCATTGAATGTAAAAACATTGTTTGTTACGAATAATTAGTCCACAAGTCTTAATTTAACTAATACGTACCCAACGAGATGAGAAATTATCGCCCAATCATAAATTTTACTTTTTTTTGCAGGGTTATGCAAAAAATGATATCTTACAGCGCTTATCCCCTGTTTACTGCAGTGAGTACATTAGCAATGGCCATGAACGCTGGACAAATAAGCAAAAACAAGACTGTTTGCAATAAAAAATTCCCGGAATGTCCTAATGACCCCGAGGAGAGACTCCACTACTTTAATAACCACAAAGGAGGTTTGTCTCGTTTCTTCAGAGGAGAGACGCAGCATCAGTACACTGCTCAAGAGTTCCACAATAATCTACTAAGTATGGGGTTAACTCCCCATCCTTATTACGGACAGCATAGTTTCCCAACTATCGCTCCTACTGTGTTCAAATTTGGCATATTAAGGCCCTCTCTTCAAATAGGAAATGGAGTGCAACAGCCTTATGCATATAGCCTGCAACAACCCGCTAACCAATATGGTGCACAGATGCAAAATTTTCAAAGTTTACCACCCAATAAGCGACCATTTAAAGTTAACAATGGCTTACCGTATAATGCAGGATATGTTAACCCCAGCCAAGCAGCTTATACCAACTACGGCGCAGCCAATCCTTATCACAGACGATTTAATCCTAACGAAGATACATTTAGAAGTAACGCAAACGAGACTGACAATTCAGAAAATGAAATCCAGAAACGTATCCAAAACAAGCCTGAAGTGTTTGCTGATGAAAATGCTGACGATGCAGCAAGTTATAAGTGGTCCTTTCCACAACTTGAATCAACGATGTTAAAATTCGATTCTGATCAAAATACAGAGAGAAATGGAAGGCAGGTCAAATTTCCCGATAACAAAATTAAAGTTGAACAAAATTCTGTTCAACAAGTAGAAGGATTTTCATTTCCAGGTGCACAAAGCAATCGGCAATATTTGCAAATCGGTGATGAAGGAGATATTCTTGCTGATGATGATTTGTTGATAGGCAGTACTGGCTACGAGAGTAGTGGATTTAAAAACACAGTTAATGGCGACGAAGAAGGAATTGAAATTGTGTATGTCGTGAGAGGCAACGGTGACCCCAGGCGACCTGAAATTATTAAACTGCGACCTGGAGAAAGAATCCATTAGGTTTACTTTATTTTGTATTCACATTTTATTTATAACCGTCTTAACGTAATATTTTTAAAGAAAATAAAGATATTATTATTAATGTTAAAACTGACTATGGTATGTTGCTGTGAATGATATTTCTGTTGTGTTGTGCGTAATAATAATGTAATATTATATTATGTATGATATTATTGTTATAATATTAAAATGGAAAATAAAATTGTATCAGATATAAAGTTATATATAAAAAATAAAATAACACCAAAGAAAATATATTATTTAGAATTATTACTATTTCAGCATAGAACTTGGATAAAAGACAAGTAGCTGCTTGTTGGATAAAATCACGTCCTTAACTTTATTTTTACGCTGTTCAGAACATTCACCTTTACAATATTCTAAAGATTTTTACTACTTCCGATGCAACATTACAACGATCGTATGAATAAAGAGTTTCCAAAGTAAGTAGCACAGTTTTTTAGATATATCACAACACAGTTTTTTAGATAAAAAAAAAATCAACGGCCCGTTACAGTCCACTGCTGGACTATGAACCTCCTCCGCTTAAGTGGAGGGTTTTGCCATAATCTCCACGCTTGGCAGGCGGGTTGGAGATCGCAGATTAAAAGGTTACTGTATCAGAGAGCGCTGCTGCCCGTTCCCTGTTCAATGTGTAGTCCCTAAGTCGCCTCTTACGACACCCACGGGAAGAGTAGGGGTTGGTGACAAATGTATTCTACTCTGCCGTCACCACACGGCGGAGTTTTTTAGATATTTTGATACAAAGGTGACGATATCTGGCTGGAGCATTATAATACGATTTTGTAAATAATAGAGAAGGAAATTGAGTAGGCCGGCCCAATTTCTTAAATTTAATATTTTTTTTTGGTAGATTCAATATAATTATTATTACTATTATTTTATTTATCTTTTATAAAAAGGGCAATTAGTCCTAAAACAAGTCTCGAAACAGACCATTCCTGATCACAACCGAAAAAGGCCTATAATTTAAAAAGGAAGATAAATCTAGTAGCACTGTTAATAAAAAATATCGTATTCGTATCGTGGCGCGTAAAAACCCCTACTGTTTTGCCTTGTTCATGACATTATCCGTTTTTGGGAAAAGCAAGAATTTCCTTTGCCACCATCTTGTGCCGGGCAGCAAGGGGAAGGAGGGGGGTACAACATCTCCATACCTTGACCTTTCACACTTGTTTTCAACTCGGTATTTTTCCGCACCAAAATGGGAAATGACACTCACGCTCAAATATCACAGTCTACCTTGTCTTGTCATCCGCGTATTATTGTGCTTTCTGTCTTCACATAGAGAGGCCTCGGCGTGCCTAGGAAAAGTAAGCTTGGAGCATTTCGATCCGTTCTTTTGAATTCTACAAAATGGAACTAGAAGACCAGCTTCTGTCAGTAGCCAATTGCTACCTGTCACTTTATGCTTTTAATTAATTGACATCTCAATTCTTAATTTCTATTTCTTGCTAGAAATTAGTATGTTTACTATTTTCCAAAAGTCACCATGACCTGGTCTCCTGAGGCCGAGTTGCGTGTTTCAGTGTCGTTAAATTTCAGGCTGTTTGAATGTTTGTGTAAGTATACTCAAGTGTTAGGCACATATAAACGTCCTTTACACAACACCCCAAGGGAATTAATAATATAGTATACCTAACGAGGTAGACAGCGGAAAACGGATCGATAAATATAAATAAACATATTAGGAAAATAGATTGCCATGTTTGATAAAGGAGTAATGAGAAAATGCTAATACTCGTACATACTTTGAAACAATTAGCGTAGCGGTGCAGATAGACAAGCAATAGAAGATTATGCAAGGCAACCGCGCCCTGTACAAAAGGACTAGAGACAAGCGTTTGACAGCGTCGCGGCGCGAGGCTAGCCGGCCGCGGGGGGAAGCGCCTCCCAGCATCGCGCGCGCAAGCTGCTCACGCGTCTCTCGATCCGGCCGAGTTACACTGTATTATCATTAGTGAAAGTCGAAGGACGCCCGACGACGCCAGTGCGTAGCTGACGCCGCCAGCGCGCGCACGACACGCGCAACGAACGACCGCGAGTGACTGTGTTCCGAAGACGAGTTTGACAGTTCCAAGTTTGAAATTGAACATTCCGAAGACAAACACTGATTTAAGTGCGTCCAGTTTTTTATTATTTATTAATTTATAAGATGTTCTCGGGCGCATACCGCGAAGTTTGAACTTAACGGTCTAGCGTTGCGAATTTGTTTCGTTGCTAATATCGCTGGCGTTTGAATAAATTAAGGCTTTTGCGAGATGCATAATTTATTTATAAAATTAATATTGTTAGTAAGATCCAAAATTATACCTTGCAAGGTCCTGATATAAAACAAAACACAGCCTATCATTTAAAACTATCTATATACGGTTTTAAGTTTGTTCGCATCTTTAAAGCTATTTCTCAAAAAGTTTTTATTTTTCAGTAAGGGCTTTCTTCTTCGTTTTGTATGAGCAAATCTTATAGATTATCGTTATTTATATTATCTTTGGATAGCAATCGAGATCTTAACTCTTGTTATGATTATGACAGATTTTTTTCAAATATTAGTTTGATTAAGCAAAATTTACACTAGAATAAATTATATTATCAGTGGATCATTTAGATATCAGTAAGAAAGATGCGTCAACTGACTGACGTTGCTACTGCCAGACTTGTATATTTCAGCTATTTTCACAGCATTATGTCCTACGGAATTTTATTGTGGGGTCAAGCTGCTAACATAAATAACATCTTTGTGTTACACAGAAGAGGGCGATACGTTCCGTATATGAATTGCGTGGTCGCGATTCCCTAAGGGAATTGTTTAAAGAAATTGATATCCTCACGGTATCCTCACAGTACATAATATTTGAAAACATCTTGTATGTCCGGAAGAACATAATGCTATTTCCTAAGAATTCTGATATACATAATATAAATACTAGAAATAAAAATAAAATTGCGCACCCAAAGTTTAGACTGTGTAAAGTTAATAATTCATTCATGGGGAACTGTATTCGCTTCTATAATAAAATACCAGATGATATTGTAAATCTGTCCGATAGCCAATTTAAAGCTAAAATTAAAACTATTTTATGTTCTAAGGCCTATTATACGATAAATGATTACTTAGATGATAAAAACGTCTGGTCAACTGATGTTCCAAATCAGCGGAGTAGATTGTAAGACTCATGTATGATTCTTTATATATTTAAAAGAAAAGTTCTCCACAGAGGGCGTACACTGGTAGTGAACGTGCCATCCATGATAGCTTTGACGTCGAAAAATGATTTGTAAAAATCTTAATTCGAATAAAAAATTTTGACTTTTGACTTATAATAACTACCTTATTTTACCTAATAAGTATAGGTAGGTATTTATTGTTTTCGACAAGCGATACAGTTGTGGGGATTTCCGCTTTTTTGTGAAATACACGATTTTTCTGTGTTGTTGAACTTAGGCTTGTGCCACAAAGAAAATTTTGGATCGCACTCCATAATTTTTAACAAAATTTTAATATTGACTTTATCATATACCTAAATTTTATGCAAATTGATTTTTAAGAAACGCCTTGAATATCTTCAATCTAATCGTTTCATTCATATATTTCAAGATTATTTCGTATCGATCATCGTGTATATTGTTAATTATGTATTAATAACGACATTTCGTTCGGCACAAATTTTGGTTCTTAATTAACGCAAATATTGAAGTAACTCGGAAACAAAACTTTTCTATCGTTAAAAATATTACGAATATAACGAAATTGTTTACTAATTAAAGATAATTTATTAAAATCAGTACATATTCCAAGTAGTAAAGTGTGCCAGCGCCGAATGCAGTTCTCACGGCCGAGCCTATTTTCCCAAAAAATTAGAAACCCAAAGTCAGACACCTGAGCGTTTGACCGCTGACCACGGCCGGTGACATCCCGTCGCAACCCGGTCACGGAACCCGTTCCTATAACCCTCACAAATACCACAACACCATGACACCTACTACCTATTAAGCCAATCCAACTAACCAACGAGCCTCCTCAACTCCGCCGGGTTACCATCACCAGCATCGACTGATCTCGATTAAGGGAATTTGAATTATTCATTTAAAGATTTTACATATGAGAATGGCGGTGTAGGGTGACAACTAAGATATAACGTAGTTAATTATTATAATGGAGACAATATTGATGACCGAGCCTTTAATGTTGGGAATTCTAATGGGCATACCAAAAATGATGAGCGGTCGAATCATCGAAGAGTAAATATTACAAAAGTAAATAATTGACGATGATTTAACAGATATAAAGGAAACAAAATGTAACGTTAATAGTGAACTTCTTAAAGGTTCGAACAGTCGGAACACTAAACTGGAAATCTGTAGGTGAGACAAGAAGGTCGTGCACACCAAAACGGGAGGCAGGGCCTTGATCGCGACGCGGGCGCAGGCCGACGAGGCTTGCTCGGATAAACCTCCAACTAAACGTAATAAATATAATGTTAAAAGCAATAGTAGTATACCCAATAGATTGACACGATTTCTAATGGTTTATTGCTTCTATAAAATGCCTGGACTTTTACGAAACTGATCCGGAACGATTCATTCCTAAACCACGGTTCTCCGTCTTCTTCTCATTGTGAAGGTCGTCATCACAGGCATTTGTCCCAGAGGAAGAAATCTGAGCCAAAGCATAGGATAAGTACTTATCCTATGCTTCGTAATACCTTGAAATCGTGGGTTCGAATCCCACTCAGGGCTAACATTTGTGTGATGATTGAGCGCTGGTGTTTGCGTTGTCTGGAAGTTATTTATCTGTTTTAGTAGGTATTTATATCAATTGTCTGCCCAGTTTAGAACCAGATGACAGTATGTGAAATGTCACCGCATTATATATATTTTTTATATTTTTAATTCCGTATAAGATTTAAGCACACTTTTCGTAGAATTTTATTTAGTGCGCGTGCGGCGGCGGTCGGCTATTCAGAATATTAAGTGCGAGTAGATGCGAGTCTTGCATATGAATTGAAAAGGTATCTTTGAAAAGTATAGACCCTCGTGACCGTATGATGCCGGGTTCGATTATTATTATTTCAAGTATTAGTCGAGGCTCAGACTTTTGTCCTTAAACATCAGGGGGCCGTTTCACGAAGCTACAAGTTACAAATTACAAGTACAATTTGATGTACATTGCGTAGACAACGAGGTAAAAGGATAACGGATTCCAATTTTGGCGAATTGGCTACGCAATGCATATCCAATTGTAACTTGTTACTAATAAATTGTTGCTTCGTGAAAGTTCTTTCATCAGAAGACTATAAAGCATTAAATATTGATAAAACGTCAAATGCAATGGTTTTTACAATTCGAAATTGAACGGCCATTTCTCGCGATCATCATTTTCATTCAAACGCTCTTCGTTAGCTGAATTAAAATCTCGGTATTTTACAAAAACCTGGAATTTTAGCAATCGTCTATTATGATTCCTGAATATTTTGGTATTGGTCAACATAAGTAGAGGAGTAAATCTTTCTTGTGAAGATATCTAAAAGGCTATTACAGTGGTCCCTATATCCAGAAACGACTGTTTTGTCTGCTGTTGACCCATTTTCAACACAATAAGAGCATTCTATACATCCTTGTTACTTAATCGTCATATTTCAGCGTCGAGAACGCCAGTATTTTTATCCAAATTTCCATTTCTAAATCAACACTGGCCCTAGTTAACATTCCTGGGAGAAAGAATAACGTCGCACGCGCCGGAAGCCTGAGTAGCGGAAGATAGCCGCGTTTTGCGACGGTAATAAAAATAGTCTCACTTAGCTATGCAGCTACTGTTGCAGGAGCTGTCTGTCTGTCTGTTCGCGGCCCACGACTGGCATTGTCTCACGGGGCGAACGTGTGGGCGATAGTTTCAATAGTATCACTACAATGTATAACGTGTTACGGTTTTCAAATAACGTCTGCCAGTTAATTTTAATCTATTGATTAAGACTTTGTTGCATTCTGACTCTGTGAAATCAAACCGATTAAATTATTGAATATTATTGAACAAGAACACTTAATAAAGCGGTGACAAAGTACTGTGGTGGTGAGCAGAGCTTTAGAAAATAAATAAATGGTCAAGTACCAGGTGGGCCGCATACATTTAAAGGGTTCTGTGGTCAAAAATTAATGTTATAATTCAAAGGTATAATAAAAACTTAAGGCTCAGTTTCATAAAAGTTTATTAAAAAGATTAACATTTCGATTAAGTAGCATGCTTTCGGTAGTGTTTCAATAGATAGATATAGAGATCAAATCTTTTTTTTAGGGCGGACTAATCGCTATTTCTATCAGAGTGGTAATATAGCGGGCAAAGACTTGTGTATAAACTGAGGAGATAATAATTAAGCTGAAAATAAAACTTCGACTGAAAATGATTTGCTCACTGATGGGCTTATTAATTTATTAAGAAGAACGACCAAATCATAAATTGCATGTTAAGTAAAAAAATAAAAAAGATCCGTATTCAACATTTCGAACTAGCTTTTTACACATAACATCACTGATTTATTTACCTAGTGTATCAATGCATAACTTCTATTTAACAAAGTAATTTAATTATTTTTCTGATATTGGGAGAATGTCATTGATTAATCTTCTAGTCGGTGTTAGCAATGGGCGAAGCGTTGCGCGGGAGTGTCGCTGCGTCGCGTCGTCAGGGCTCTCTCTAAACTTGTCTTTTTCTAAGGGCCGGCTTCCTCGTCGGAAAATAGATCAAACGCGTGCACCGCCACAGATTAATTTTCACCATAATTATCCTTAATAACTTCGTAATATCCACATATCTATTTAAGGTTGGGATTTCGTAATGTTTTGGCGCCAGGCGTTTTAATCTGCTAAGCTCTTTTGAAGTGTTACTCTTGTTGGTTGCCATTTTATATGTTTTATGAACGTTTTTGGATCGCTTAGAAGTCGCCGTGGTTGTATTTCACGAAGCAGTTAGGAATTAGAAGACGCTCTATATCTTTTGCCTTTATTTTCATATTTAATTTTGTTCTAATTTTAGATCAGTATTAATTATTGTTTATTCTGGTTTAAGATACATATTATTTACTTGGTCATAGTAGTCAGAGCCAAGCAGAGCTGCCAGCTCTATAACATTGACACTAGGAGTAGTGAGGTCGGTTGTCGACCTTAAAACCCACATGATAAAGAAGAAAAAAGACTTCATCGTTGGCATACCTTTCCTATTTTTCTTACATAACAAACATAACAATCAAACTGAACTGAAAACAAAATTAACTGTTGTGTTTTCTTCGGAAACTATCAAGTCAACCGTGGTTGGTCAGTCAATAATTGTCAATTCAATTGAAGTTTTGTTAATTTCTTAAGCGTACAAAGATTTCTGACGCGCAGCGATCGTCTTTTATTGTTACTCTGAGTAAGTGTAGTTCTAGTGTATAATCTGTGAGGTGGCTCATTTGACGAACGGTACAAAAGACATGTGTACACCTACGTTACTGATGTCAATGTCAGTAAAGGGCTTCGGGGACGGTCAACGGTTTGACATCAAGCACGGATTCTCCTAATATCTACTTAAATTTTTATAATGATGGAAGATACGTGATTTTATTATTTATTAGTCAAGAATCAGAGGTCACTTACATATAAGTACAAATATGAACAATGCATTTGTTTGCGAACTCACCGTTTCCTTACAACGTTTAGTATTAATTCCGAGATCTAAAACTACATATTAATATTATAATAATTTGGTTTAATTACCTACGAAAAATTATTAGATTTATGCATCTAAATAAATCAAATCGTAGGTGACCTGACGCTGTGCTGATATATTCAGAATAATATTCTGGTTGCTGTCGAACAAGTAAGCAATATTATTTTAAATTAAATAGTGAAATATATCAGAGGTCAACGAGATATAAAGATGAACTGTACCAGCCTCCCTCCAGAATAGATTTGTATAAGCGTAACTCATATTCAATGGCCATTCGTGTGTATAACCATTTACCTAATTTTATCAAAATGTGTCCATTTCAGAAATTTAAAACTCTAATATCAAGTTGGCTCTTGGATAAATGCTATTATTCTTTGAGTGAATATTTCGATGACAAATTTTAATGTTTGCATACCATTGTTTGGTGGAACATATGATGCTAAAACCTTATGTAATATCTTCTTGTTTATACTATGTTCTTGCAAATACATTTTTATGTTTTTTTTTATGATTTATGATAAACATCCAAATATAACAACAACAACAAAATTTCTTTCGTATTCATTGGTCCGGCGGATGTCCGATGGATGTGCGGCTGGCTGTTGTATTTATTTATTTATTTTATTTTTATTTTTATGTATTCGGAATACCAACAGCTATAATACAATTTAGTTAATACATAAATATGGTGACTACAGAGCCAATAACAGGTATTCGCAACTAGAAACAAAATTGTGATGTCGACTTAACGCTAGAAACACTGGTTCGAAATACGTACATAACATAAAATTTAAAAAAGCACCAACTATAAATAAATAATAATTACATAGCATTAATTAGGCATGGGATGTTGCTGCGCTCGCGACGGTTTTGGACCAAAGAATTCTTCAGTAAAGATTCGCCTTATTGCTGATGGATTCAAGCAGAATAAATCGAGATGTTTGTGCTGTTTGGACAAAACATTATATAATTTACTGACTCGAATGAAAAATGAATTTCGACGATAATTTGTGTTCGCTCTAATACTTCCTAAAGGATCAAAATGTCTGATAGTTAACCTGTTAGGAACATTTATACAGACGGTTTCTAATAAGTTGGGACAGTCTACCACTCCATTAAGAATATTACTTAAGTATATTAAGTCAGCTATTTGCCTTCTTTTATCCAAAGGTAGGAAATGATACCTTGCACATCGAGTTTCATAACCGTGGTCAAGACGTTTGCTTTTAAATTGCAAATATCGGAGAAACCTTTTTTGTATAGATTCAATTCGATTAATGTGTACTTTATACTGCGGGTTCCAAACTACAGATGCATATTCCAGGGTGCTGCGCACATAAGAACAGTACAGTACTTTGATTGCCTTGAGAGTTTTAAAACTGACGGTGGATCTCTTGATAAAACCGAGTGATTTAGAGGCTTTCTTAATAATGTGGTCAATATGATGATCAAAAGCTACTTTTGTATCTTGAATGACTCCAAGATCCTTCATAACATTAACTTTGGAGATGGAGTTATTGCTCAGTGTGTAATTAAAAACAATTGGCCGTTGTGTAGAAGAGTCTACAGGTCGCATTTTGCAACCGATTCTCGTGAAATTTTGTGAGCAGGATGGGTATTTATACGAAATTTTTCTGTCGACTTAGTTCGAAAACGTAAAAAAAAAAACATTTCAGCCATTTCAAAATATTTTCAAATTCGCGAGGTGTACAATTGGGTTTTCACATGAAGATCCTCACATAGCCACTATTCACACACACACACACACACACACACACACACACACACAATATTAATGTGATGGTACAATCACGTGAAACTTTACAATGGTAGTGCGAGTTTCATCTTTCCTCTATGGTGATTGTAATAATTAGTGAATTCATTCAAGTTTTGACGTAAGGGAATGATCGGCCAAGGATTTTGGTTGCATTTTTTTTTAAGCTGGCGACGACGCCCATGGTAACATAACAGCCCAGGTAAAGATTATAGGTTTGAGTACTCGCAAAACGAAAAAGTACTTCCCGTTGACCTAGAATCATGAAATGTAAAGGAATAACATACAAGTAAAGGAATAAAATGTGAGATGAGAGTTGCAGTATTTATTTATTGTAATATGCGTGCGCAGACCTACCAACTTATCTATCAGAAAGGTGGCGCTAGTAGTAAGTAACTAATACAACAATGTATTTTAACCAATCACGGCAGTTCTAAAATATGACATTTCCATACTAGTGAACTCAGTGTACGAGTTAGACTCATTTTTCTCCACAGAGGGCGTACACTGGTAGTGAACGTGCTATCCATGAGCATCTATGATAGCTTTGACGTCGAAAAATGATTTGTAAAAATCTTAATTCGAATAAATAATTTTGACTTTGACTTTGACACTTGGCCGGCTATTTTGGTCTGGTAACGAGTCCATATTAAAGTTGTCTATCAATCACGTTGATTACCTTAACAAACATCTGCGACGTGTTATTTTATTTATATAAAATATATGCAGTTATCGAAGTAATGAAAGCAAAGCAACGTGCAATAGCTAGTAATATATATATATATATATATATATATATATTTGGAATGTGCAGATTAAGCCCTTTTATTGGACACCCAACATGATACATAAATACAAAAATAATTTTTGAGTGTTATACTAGAATATCCTCTAGAGGGCGTCATATTGAATTAAGTATGACGTCATATGCCTATAACCAGCTTACAATCGAGATGCCTCTAACAATACCTTATTTGTTCAATAAAATTATGATAGATACTTTAGAAGATATGCGGGAACAGATGAACATACATACATATAGGTAGCGGCTAAAATCATAACCCTCCTTTTTGCTTCGCCGTAGTCGGGTAAAAATTGAACCCTCAATAGGGAATAAGCACATTTTCTTTCATTAATCGAAATGTTTCAAGTTCCAGATAAACACATAAAAAATATTTTTTCAAATATCTTGCTCAGAAACAAAGTTATGAGGCTTCAAAGTTGATAGTTGGACAGAGAGGTCCGACATGACCATTGACGTCATTGGTCACGAGGGCCATACATCCACCATAGAAAATTTTGTTTTCGTTGATGTTGAAAAGAGGGACAGATATTATATTTGTTTAATAATGTTGTATCTAGTTTGTTTTTCGATCAATTTCGATTCTGTTTTGACTGTCAATATTCTATTTTTGTATACTTTTAGATGAACTATGAAGAAAACTATTTTTTTTTTGCATATTCCCTATAATATTGTGTGGCTGTGCCTGTATGTCCGTACGTCTGTTACAGCCGATTTGCTCCGAAACTACAGAACTGATTGAATGCAATCAATTCAAATATACTTTATTGCACATAAACAAACATTCGTACAAATATAAATTAAGGAAAGGCAACAGGCGCCCTGATCGTTCTAAGCGATTTCTTCCAGGCAACCATTGAGCAAAAGAAATCCATTAAATTAAGAATTAAATTATTTAGTAGTTTATTTAAGTATACACCGTGAAACTTGAATTGCAATTTGGCCCACATACTTAAAAAATGTTCATGTCTACTGTATTTATTATATTTCAAAAACGATGCCATTTTCGTAATTAACGTCCCCAAAAACCATAAAAACGACACCCATATTGATATTTAGACATTTCAACCCCACCGCTCCCCAATAGGGGATGATGGTATTTCACGTCCGCCATGAAGGATTTTAAAATCGTTATTATTTTCGTAATCAGCGACCCGATAAACCATACAAACGATACTCATGTTGATTTTCAGACTTTGTCACCCCATTTTCCCCTTTTAAGGGTGAATTTTGAAAAAAACCTGAAACATGTATTTACTCATTTATTGATAGGAGTACTCCTGTGAAGTTTCGAATAAAATAGTGGAACTAATCTTGTTTCCCCATACAAACTTTGCACCCCCGTTTCACCCCTTTAGGAGGTGAATTTTGAAAAATCCTTCTTAGTGCACCCCTAGACCTCTTAAGGGACCTACGTGCCAAATTTGGAATCTCTAGTCCCAGCGGTTTGGGCTGTGCGTTGATATGTCAGTCAGTCGTCTTATTTTATACATTTAGATAGATTATAGTGAGGATGTGACGGGCCGTTGATGATGATGAAGGATGTGACAAACAGAATAATGACTATACTACATAACAATATTAGGTATTGTTTCTGATATTAGAAACAATATTCAAAAATATAGGTTCTTGCTTCAACGTAGATAGCTTGCACTGACTAAGGAATTCTCTCCACCAGTATTTATTCTACACAAAAAACCAGTCGTTACCGAGTTTTAAAAACCTTCCAGCGCCATCTAGTCAATGTGGTTCGAACATTTTTGTATGAAGGCTGGCCTATCTAAAGGAGAATGGGCAGGTTTGTCCCCAGTGGTGGAGGCCATACAAAGGTGCCCATTCTCATTTGCAAGTATATAAAAAGTCGCATTTTGGTGTACATTTTATTTAATTTGCATAAGATTTTCAGCATAACTGTTACTATCCATTTGACTATTGTAATTTTTATATCCATACATGTTTAAGTCAGTTGATTATGAAAACAATCACACATTATGCTCAACCAGCCAGCTAGTAGTCAGCTTCACCTTATCTGGCATTTAGGTTTTATTAAAAACAAATAAAATTATTAAAAGGAAACAAGTGGTTTGGTTGGTGAGGTTTAGTGTACATACATATAACCGCACATCTTTTTTGTTTAACCTTTTAGTACGTACATTTGACTATATGGGCTACGTCGGCTGCAGAGATCAGTAAATGGTGACACGTTCATTTCTATATTTTATTTTGTAACTGTTCTTACACAAGCTCGATTGTTTTAGTATAATATTATATCGCTACGGCGGCGTAGCACTAGCGTAGCACTAGCGTAGCACTAGCGTAGCAAGCTATTTCTTTGAACATTAAGTAGGTACTTGATTGCTCCGTTATGTTATATTCCTAAGAGGCTCGAGCCTACCTTGAATACAACAGACCAGGCCTTGACCATACTAGCCCAGTCCAGGTTGTGGTCGAATTCAACCACAACCTTTGAATATATTTTCGGGCTTGTGTAGCAATGTTTTTCTTCAAGTAACGAAAAAACGTAATAGATTACGTGGTAAGACCTTCGATCAAAGAAAGGGCTTGATCGAAGGGTAAGACTTAATTTTCTTATTTTGTTACAGGTTTCTCCATAACCTAAAGACAGTGGGTGCTACAGACTCAGGACGGAGAGGTCCGTAAAATGTGACAAGGACTAATGAGTAGCCTCGTGAGTGCGAGTGAGAAGGAAATAGCATAAGAACACGAGTTGCGGGTTCGGTGAGTACTGATCCTAGTCAAACAATTTCTTTATTCTTACTTTTGGATACCTATATTTTGTATTAGCGTAGCCACCTTAGCTTACCTATATATACATCATTAAGAATCGTAAAGAGTCGGCCAAAAATTTGGTATACGCACCCTAAGCTTGAATGTCATTTGAAATCGTGGAACAATAGAGGTTGTTTTCGTTTGCAGATCGATCTGTCACTAAATCTTTTTGAAATTTTCGTTAACTACGAAACTAAATAAAAATGGTAGACCACTTTTCTCTAGTCTAGAAGAGTAACTACGCTTCAAACTTGACCCCACCAAATGAATACCAAAGAAGCAAAACTATACCATACGACATTCGAATATGCGGTACAATGATGTTTGTAAGAAAGTCAAAAGTAAGCTTCAATGTACAGCAGCCACATCGTCTGCCTGTTTGTCGTCGTCTGTGAAAATTAATTAGGTGCCATGTTTTAGCGGGCTTTGTTAGATGATTACTCTTCTAGACTATAGATAATTCATAGGTATACCTTCGTTTAGCTGCTAAATCTTAACCCAAAATATTGCCAAACGAGTTTTTAGTGTTTTCTCCTTGGAAGCGCACTGAACCTCTGCTCACACCTCCGGGAAAATAAGCGTGACCGAGCGAGCGCCAAGCGCGAGCACTGCGTCTCCGTTTCAGCATGGGCAAAAATGGATTCGTATGTCCGAAAGATGTCCGTCGTATGTCCGGCTGTTCTCTTCTACAGGTTGCATTTCTGAACTGATTCTGATGAGGTTTTGTGAACATGTACTATAAAACTACTATACATATTTCTTATTACCCGACTGCTTTAGAAGGAGGGTTATGTTTTTCGAGTGTATGTATGTATGTATGTATATTTCTTTGGCAAAGAGGTATCGTTAGATTCGTCTTACTGGTGAGAGTGACACTGGGTACATCAAATTTATGAAAAAACCAAGATGGCCTATTTTTGGCGCCAAAAGTTTTAAATTTTTCATGCAGTCGGGTTTTTTGTATTTTTAATAATAGTGGTTATTACCGGACTGCTTTAGAAGGAGGGTTATTCGAGTGTATGTTTGTATGTATGTATGTAGGTATATTTTTTTGGCACGCTCTACAGCCTAAACAGCGATTTGAAAAACAGCGTTGAGTTGTGGTTCCTATTTGCTGGAACTACACTTCAACTTATGCTGAGCTGTAGCCTTTTTACAGCACACTGTTAAAATGAGACCACTTGCAGTGTACGCTTTGCACATCCTGCGATTTAATTCTTTCTTTGAAGAAATCGGACGCTCGATTGCAGTGATTGTGTCTGTCTATTATTATGTTATGTACCTGTCTTGTTTTTTGTTTAATTGTTGTTTACTGTGTGCTGTAAATAAATGTATTCTTATTCTTATTCTTATTCTAAACGGCTTGATGGATTTTAGCTTAAGAGGTGTCGTTAGATTCGTCTTACTTGTGAGAGTGACACTGGGTACATCAAAATTATAAAAACTAAGATGGCCGATTTTTGGCGCCGAAACATATAGACTTCACTTTTTTTTTTCTCTCGATAACCTATCGAGTGGGGCATCAACATAATTGGATTTATGTATCGTCTCCAGAAATATACACAACTTATGTTTAAAGGTAATTTGGAATGAGAAATGCTAAAAAACTACAAAAATTTCAACTTTTCATAAAAGCTGTCGGAGGCTTCAAATATTCACAAAATGTTCCATCATAGCTTTTTTGTGATTTATGAATATTTTGATGCCTCCGACTGCTATTGTGAACACTATCAACCAAGATCATTCAAAACAAAACAAAAAAAACTTGTTTGCATCTTTTCAGTTCATATTAATCACGCAGTCGGGTTTTTGTATTTTTTAATAAATTTTTTATATTAAAAAGTAAAAGTGATTGAATTGTATTCTATTGACCATTTTTATTAATGTCAATCTTGCATACATAAATAGTTATTAATATTATTTGTTACTTTTTAGTGCAAACAAATGTGTTTTACTTTTGAAGGAGGTTTTTGTTTTTTTTTCAAATAGTTTTTTAATATTTTTTTTATTACATTCAGTTCTTCGATTTTTTTTAAATAGCGGAGATATTTGGTTAGACAACGTAAAAAAACATATTTCAGCCAAAAAAAATATACTCGCGAGGTTTATCTACACCTCGGAGCCACTGGTTTATGTCATGTATTCAATGTTCATATTAGCGCTAAAGATAAAAACTGTGTGGTTACTGGCACAATAATTTTTATTGTAAAACTATTTTTTTTTTGGCTAATGATTATATTAATTTAGTACTCTCTCGCTTATTGACCAAGGATGTGCTTAAAATCAGCACATTTGCTGTGCCTGTGCCTTTTTTTGCACTACTTCATAATCTTATCGTGTTACTTTTAACCATGTCGTGTTAGGGCGTTTGCGCACTCATCCGTATCCGATTCCTATCCGGTCCGTTTTTGATCCGTGAAAAAACGGACGGTAAATTCACGTCTAGCGTTTGCGCACTCATCCGTATCCGATCCGGTTTTCATTCGTATTTGAGACGATATTGCATGATATTATCGTAGTGATGCGCCGAGTCGAGCTGACTGACTGAGCTGATCTCGACCATAATGCTATAGAGGCAAGAAGCGTTCAAGGTCAAAGTGTTAAGACTTTACCACTGACTGATGAGCAGTTGACTGTACTCGAGTATAGATTACGGGTACTTATAGAATTCGAATACTAGGTTGATCTTTTTTAATTATATCTACTTATGTAATGTAGACCCCGCAATAAAGTCGCTCACGTTAATCGTATAGTTCGTTTCACGTAAATAGAATCTTGGAGTGCATTCGATTATTTTTGTAACGAGTACTAAAATACTTATTTATAAAAAAACGGTCAATTTGGCACATCACTAGCAGCGCAAGCGTTCCCCTCCTCGTACTTCACTCTTCATCCGTAAAAAATCGTGTAGTGCGCAAGCGTACGTACAATTTGTATGGCGGCCACTTCGACTCGGTTTTGATCTGTAAAGAACCGATCTGGAGTGAGAATTTACGGATCGAAAACGAACCGGATACGTATGGGTGCGTAAGCGTCCATACAATTACTAAGACGGCCAAACTGGATCAGAAACGGATAAGAATCGAATAAGAACCGGATACGTGTAGTGCGCAAACGCCCTAACTGTGTTACTTGTATTTCACGAATACCTATGTATGTAATGTAACTATTATTTGTGTCAAAATAAACGAGTTTGAGTTTGAGAATTCGACCAATCCATGTCTACCGTGGATGTCGGTCGGGTAACTTAAGAATTTTGAGTTTGGTGCCACACAGTCTGGCAATCTGTCAATAACCCTCATAGTCCCTCACACACCCTGCGTTCCGAGACACGCTGCAATCGATTACAGCATATCGCGTACCAGATTACTGTCAGCAGCGGGCGAAACCCATATAAGTATATTTTTTTTTGCTTTTCTGATCGCTAACGGCGCTGAAAGTCTGATTCGGAATGCACCCAAATAATGTTGTCGGTGTCTGGAGCCTCAAAAGGCTTTTGAAGTTAGAATGGCTCATGTTATGACCGCGAACAAATATCCGTGACCAACGGCAATGACTAGTGGACCAACTATAATTTTTTTTTTAATTTCACATCAGTGATTCTTAGCTATTATATATAATTGGAATCCTTAGAAGTATGAGTGTTATTTATAATACGAATTTATCTTTTTTTGGCGCTTGATTAAAGTTGGAACTGCAACGTTAGATCATTACAATCTCAACAATAAACAGCTAAAATCTTTTATCGTTATACGAGCATTTTTTTATTTAGGTATGTTTTATATTGGCAAAACGTTCGGTGACCTTTGCTCAACGCACTGGCTGCTAACTTCGCAGCTGTCACAGCGCAGCGATCGACGCAGACGCAGCTTCGATTGATAGAAATTGCACAATTGCTGCCACTTAGGGCGGTGACCAATTGCGCGCGGGATCGGGGATGAATTGGACCGACTTATATAGTACCTTAGCTGGACGGATTTAACAATAAATATTGAAGATAGCAATCTTTACCTAAATTACACGTTACTTTATTTTTGAAATACAACAGATAAATCTCATCTAAACTATTGCTTAAACCGGGGATCACATAACTTTGTAGTTAAAAACACAATAAAAAATCTATGATCTCAAGTATCAAACCTATATTTCATTTTAATTTACCAATCGACTGGTCTGCAATAAAGATAAAAATCTCGCCAATGAATACTTCATCTAAAAAAGACCAAGAGTCACTCGAGTTTACTTTTTTAAGACCCAGTATAAATTGTTTTATCACTTTTTCTTATCAATTGAAATAATAGTAGAGTTTTAACTAAAGGAAGAAAACAAACAAACCTTAATTGTAGCTGTAATTTTTTTGAAGTCACGGTTTAGGGCCTTAATTTCTTGATTGACAGCTATAAGATTTTTTGTTATTATTATTATTTTTATAAAACTAAAACCCCTATTACTTTTCTCCTTTTTCTGTACTGAGAAAAAAGGACGGATGAATTTAAAAAGATTAGAATACGTAAAAGTGATATTACAATTGGAGCTATTAATCGCCATCGCTTGTTATAGTTCAGAGGACATAGGTATCAACTTTGCTATAAACGTTCAAGGGGCCAAATTTGGTACACCTGTTCTTTAGATCCTACTCTTCAATATAAGAAGGGTTGCCAAGCACGGGGGGCCCCGTGGAGGGGCTTTTTACAACATGATTTCCTACCACAAGGGACGTATTCGAATTTTTGTTCGTTATGGAGCTAGAAGGTGATGTAGAGCTCTGAAATTTGGTACACATGTGGTATTTAAAATGTCAGTGGTTACAAGCAAGTGTTCCAGGGCACACAGTAATTTTTTAGGGTTCCGTAGTCAACAAGGTTTCACCATATGTCCGTCCGACCGTCTGTCCACGGCTTAGCTCTGAGACTCTTAGTGCTAGAAAGCTGTAATGTAAAATGGACATACATATTAATAATGCTAACAAAGCTGTTTAATAAAATAATAAAATATATATATTTTTAGGGTTCCTCTGCTCAAACTCCACTCCAAATAGGTATCTTCTATGTACATACATCGACCAGTTACAATTGAATTATAATATGTATAAATATATATAGGTACCTATAATAGATTAAGTAGTATTTTTCCAAGTATTCATTCAGATGACTGATTCTATAGCAAGTGGGTTGTCAAGATGTGTCAGCCTGCTATGACGGGTACCTGCCGGAACAAAACCCGTCTACTAGCCCACCGGCTACCGACGGCGTGCCAGTGCCGAGCTACTGGCATGCCAATACGCTAGCATGCCAGTCGTCACTGCCAGACACATTCTTTACGATTCAATGGCTCGACAAACCAGTTGGCCAAATAGTTGGAGTAAATTACCTACCTATTCATTTTAAACCACACAGTCATACAAAATGCAAATTCAGTAACTGGGTGACTCGAAAGTGTCTTCTCAAGTAGGTAATTATTAATAAGCCTAAGAAAACATCATCGCTTTCAAAGCACCGTGCTACCTTATCTTAGGAAATTGACTTGACATCATTGATCCATTCAAGTGTTTCAGTTTTTTAACGTTAGCTGATCACTCTCATTTAATTTGGGATAAATGTGGGCGTAAGTCGCGTGCCTTATTATATTAAAAATAATTTCTACTCGATCACAGCAGCCCCTGCTACTTATTGACTTATACACAAATAAAATGTGCATTTGCACTGTAGCTATATATACGTATAGATTTGGTAGGATTGACAATGTGACAGAACAAAACGCACAAAAAACTACCTTTCAAATCTAAATTGGCCATCCCTTCGCGTCCAAATAGTTTTGGGCAGATCTCGATGACGTCACGCGACCTTGCGCGCGTCTGACAGGTTGTTATTGAGACGCGGCGCCGGCGCAAGTAGGCAGAAGCCTTCGCGAACAGATGTGCACGGGAATGTTGAGGTGGGCACGCGTATATGGCGAAACGGGTCATTGCTGCACCACGACCTCACTCGGCTCAAGCATAGTGACGTCGGTTGGTACTCTGTTAAGGCTGCGAGTTTTATTGTTGTCAGATCCTAAACGTTCCTGGTGAAGGGCTCGAGCCTACCCTAGGTGACGAGGCCTTAGTCGACCACGCTAACTCAGGTCTGCAGACTTAACACATCAAATAACATTTGGATAACTTTGTAGGCGTGTGCAAACAAAAGACGTCACAATAGTGGGTATGTGCGTTTCTGTCTAATCTTGAACTTCAAACCTTTATAGTTATAAAGGTAATTTTTAAAGATAGAGCAAAAACTCTTTTGGTGATAGCAGAAACTAAGAAGTTTGGATTTATAAAATAAAAAAAAGTAGTCCGATACCGCTCTGATTCTATATCATTGACTAAGCTATGGCCATGAATGCAATCAGATCGTGCGCGAACAGTACAGTTTTTAACATTTGGTTGGAATTATTTTTTGTCACCCTAAGGGCTAATTCACTCTCCGGTAAGTGGTAAATTACCACTTGCCCATTAAGTAGTAAGTAGGAACAAACACAATATAGGGCGCTTTCCGAATCAGACTTTCAGCGCTGTCATCGATCAGAAAAGCAAAAAAACGTATGAGTTTTGACAGCTGACAGTAATTCGGAACGCGATTATGGGTGCTTTAATCGATTTCAGCGCATCTCGGAACGGAGGGTTAAAAGTCAGTTATATTCTGACAGCATGCCGAGAGCAACTGTTTCAGAGTTTTTACTGCATTGTATTATAATAATTAGTAAAGTAATCTACCTATACAGTACCAGAACATAAATCTACAGAAATAATAATAAATTACTAAGTATCGCGTTTAAAGGAAAAAATTAAATAACACATACTATATTATACACACATTTATATTTTTACTATTACTAAGAAAAAACCCTGACCTAGCGCAATACTAAAAATAAAATGCCAAATCCGTCATTTGAGGAAAAGTGTTGTTCTGAAGAATTTGGATAAATAATAAAATTAACAATTCGGTGGGCTCGATTCAAGTAACTCGAGCCCCTCGGTGGGAATCTAATGATCTGTTAACAAGAGTGGCCTTCAAGCTGTCCGTATCAGTGTAATTTAGCTTTCAAAAACATACAGCAAAATGATTGACAGCAAATTGTCAAGTGTCAATATTACCAAGAAACATCAGGGAGCCGTTTCAAGAAGCTACAAGTTACAAATTACAAGTACAATTCGACGTACATTGCGTAGACGATTATAAAAAACGATAGCGGCTTACAGTTTAGGCGAATTGACTACACAATGTATGTCAAATTGTTACTTGTTATTAGTAACTTGTTGCTTCGTGAAACAGCTCTCTGACGGTTATTCTCAGAAACTCGGAACTACATAATAAATTGTTATCATTATTATTAAAATAATGCGTCGCAGCATGGTCGTGGGCCGACCAAGTAGTCACGTCAGTGAATCACGTGGTAATCTCCTAAAGAGGACATGGTCTTAGCTTACTTGCACACTCATTGTTGAGTGGGCTGGGCAGGGCCTTACCGATGAAATTGACGAGGTGACGAGGCTAGATATTTTCACATCCCACTTCGGATAAAATTAATGTTTAAATCAACTTTTCTTCCTTTCAGTGAAATACTGCAATTTTTTTAAGTCATAATGGGGCTAATTCAGGATGTCACACTCTAATTCCTAATTTAAGTCCATCCGTCCTAGCTAAAGATAAAAGTGTCTTTATTCGAAGTAAGATTTAACAAAATTACTTTTCGACGTCAAAGCAAGATGGCCCTTCACTACAAGTGTACGCCTTCTGTGGAGAAGAACGGCCGGAAGAAACTCCACAGGACTCGCATCTTTTGTACTGTTCTTTTTATTTAAATAAAATATACTCGTAGTTTACAATAAGCAGCTTCTTTGTCATTTAAATAATCATCTAACTTATAGTAAGCTTTATTATAAAGCATCTCTTTTACACAAATTTTAAACCTTTTTTGTCAAAACTAAGATCTCATCAGGTATTTTGTTATACCTGATGCTTTCGCCTTTTAAAAATTAAAGAGGGACAGGATATAGACATCCTAATATTAGAGCTGTCATACATTGAATTTAAACCTTATGGGCGCGTCGATTGTAAAATTTTAAAGTAGACGTAAGATTCGACTTGAAAATCTTGATTTGACAGCTCGTTCTTTATTCTAACTTATTATTCATTTAAAATATGTATTATTATTTGTTCATCTGAAAACATTAGTGATAAAAACAAAAAGGATAATTGGATTTAAAATTAGGATAATAAACTAAAGAAACGCTAAAGTATAGGTACTACAAGCATTTAACAGAACATTTGCTTCCACCTCTGTGGACGATGACTTCACAAAAATATCTTCTACAATAAAAACCTAAGTACCCAAGTGCCCATAAACAACACTATCTACTTAACTTACTCCCTACAAATAACATAGTTTTACTAGCATCCTGTCGACTTGTTAATCCGAGTACAACAGGTTACTTGTAAAAATATCTGTCCTAATCCTCTTTATAGGAAGCAGACGTGGGGCAGGTCGGGATTACGTGCGCATGCGCATTCCAGAGTGTTCGTGACGTCATCGGTCGGTATCATTATCTATCCTGACATGGTGGATGTGAGTCAATGCTTAAAACAGTGTCATTGTCCTTATAAGGTATTTGAAACGAAATATTTTGGACTTGGAAAACCCGAAGACCGAAAATGTAAGTTTTTCGATATGTACTCGTAACTACCCATCAAATTTACACTGTAAGTACCTACTTATATGTATTTAAGCATAGCTAATAATATTATTTAATATTCTATGTATTAAGTTTATTCTTCTTTTTGGACTGTTGTATTTGTTACATAACAAACCAAGTAAACTGATTTAAACTAACTTAATTAATAAATCGGTCGGTTGTCAACATTACAACCAACACGATGAAGAAGATTATTAAATAGAGAATACATTTAATAATTATATACCAACTTACATTAATGAGATTAAAAAACAAAATTGTTATAAATATCTAGTCTTGCCCAGGTGGATATAGGACGGGTCTACGACTCATTTAGATATTTGGTCCGTAGTATAGGTAAGTAGTAACTTAGTAAGTTTATCGCCGTACGTAGGTTATGTAGATTTAAAACATAGGTATTAAAAATTATAAATTCTTAATGATTCATTTTTTACTTAACCCCAACGAATAAAATAAATATATAAATAAACAACGGATTATTTATATCATCAACAACAGCTCATATTATACGTCCCCACCGAGGGGCTCGAGCCACAGGTAAATAAATTCTACGCTAATGCACTAGAGAAAAAGTTTGATTGTATACTGCATACCCAAAAAAGTGACTTGCGAACAAACACAAGCATGTCCCGCATTTACCTGAAAAACTTACTGTAAATATTAATATTTAATTTTAAAACAAATACCTACTTAAATATTGCTGTTTTATCGCACATTTTTTAATAAAACGTGTCGTGTGGTTTGATTTGACTTCACATTTACGCTAGTATCCAATTCAATAAATAGTACACGAAATAGTGCTACGTGACATTGCCTTGTTTTGACACTGACCTTTTTTAATTTCGTAGAATAAACGACAATGTGCATGACGTCATAAATACTCCTAGCACTGTTTTAGGAAATTGTTACTGTTATTTGTTGCTACTGCTGTTTGTTCCTGAAATTAATGCTACAACAATTCAAAATTCAAGAATTATATTACATCTCTAAGCTTACACTTTTAGGGTAGTATCATTTACTATGCCCATGCCCACCTTTCTTTACTTCTCTTAAGGTCCATTTAAACTTGCACAAGTACAGTGGCGATAAACTCGGCAAATAGTTAGTAACTGTCCGAATTCTCGGCAAGTAGTAAATAGCTGTCAAAATAGACCGAGCTTCTATTTTGTGTTTTGTTCCTACTTGCTACTTAACTGGGTAAGTGGTAACTTGCTAGCAAAGTGTAAATTTATCTTTATGCGGTTTTGTGCTTGTCGACGCTCCTTGCCACTAATCATGCACAGTCCAAATGATCAAATAACCGGTGCCTTGGAAAATGGTTGGAAAGGCCCGCCGGCGGGCCCCCCCGCGTTTCTCTCAATAAAAACTGCTGATATTTACCCCTGATTGACAGCACCACATTCTTCAAGGCCGTAAATCAACGACCAGTCTGCAGGGGGCAGGTAGAAACGTGCACACTAAAGCCAGTTTGTGTCTAGTATTACCACCTAGTGTAATTTATTTATTTATTATTATAAATGTAACTTGTTTGCTTACAGATCGAATCCAACACACAAACAAGCTAAGGAATTTAAGTATTAGTACAGTAAAACAGAGCATTATTAACAATAGATATATCAATACAGCGTGTAGATAATTCAATATAAATAAGTTAGTAACATAAACATTAATTTAAATAAATTGTCAAAAACTTAATTATTAATCATTAAACAAAAAAGTAAATATAAAACATATATAAAGAACATACTAATCAAAAACAATTGATATAAGAAATATAGGCAAAAGCATTTATTTAAAACTATAGGACGGAGATAATTACACATCAACGCTTAAAAACACTTCGACCCTATTCAAAAGGCATATAAAACTATCAAAAAACAAGTTCAAGTAGCATATTGAGCGAGCATATCGCCTCGCCATCGGGTGAGGGCGCGGGCAGTAGGAGCGTGCTTGCCGCGGAGCGTGCGCGCAGCGGACCGGCGCAACAGCCTATTGTCAGTCCTGTTTCGTAAAATGGACAGATAGTGCGTAAACAACGAATATTTCCTCCGAATGGCCAAGGTGTTCATATCGACCATACCATAAACGAAAAGTGAGGGGTAAAGGAAAGGATAATAGCCATAGATTCGCTTATACAACCAGCGTGCAAATTTGCGCTGTACCCTTTCTGCCATAAGGTTATATTTATCCTCATGGGGATCCCAAACAATGGAGAAATATTCCAGTCTACTGCGAACATAAGCATTGTACAACACCTTAGCTACTCTCATGTCATCAAACTGTGAGCAGGTCCTTATTATAAACCCCAAAGACCTGCTGGCCCTTTTACAAGTTGCAATCACATGCTTGTGAAAGTCTAGTTGACCATCCAACGTCAGCCCTAAATCACGAATATCTTCCACTCTATCCAGTATGGAGTCATGCAGGCTATAGTTAGCAACTAATGACTGCTTATATCAAAATGTATTAATAATGATCTACCAGCTTTTCTTAAAGGCCAGTTTATACTTTGACAAGTACAAGTGCGAGTTGCAAGTACAAGTTGTCAAAACAAAAATTTCATATCTTCCTGTTGTTGACTTCCATTTTTTACCTTGGTAACAAGAAAAACTAGCAACTTGCTACTTGTCGAAGTGTAAATGGGCCTTAAGAATTCTGTAGCTAAATAGCAAAAACGAAACTCTTATATTTTCGCCCTGTTTGACTGTTCGTCTGTCTATTCTATATGGAACTCTGACGATGGGAAAATTGTAGATTTTTTAATCTTATCATTATCACCTTAGAGTTGCAAAAAATAAAATAAAAATAGAGGCGGCAGTCCATAATACCACACAGTATAACTCATCATCAATAGCTCATATAAGTCCCCACCGAGAGGCTCGAGCCTACCCTGAATCAAGGCGGCAATACAAACAGTGAAGAAAAATTATAGATATTTCAAATAACTTTTTAAAATTAAATTTTTTTTTTTTACAACACACACTTGACGTTTTTTAAATCAGAATTTCGTACGATATCTTGAGTCATTTCTATGCAGGAACTTGGGACATGCTGATGTGTTCATTCAATGGCGTTATTGTCACCTGTTGTTTTTTTCGGTGTAAACGCTTCAATGTGTCTGTTTCACAAGACAAAGGTATCGCATACTGACTTCCCAATCAGTTGGCGCGGCGCGTGCGCACAGTGAACAATCTTAATCTTTGTTTCGACGACGTGTGCGTCCTCTCCTGTCCTGATTAAGACACCTTCGCGGTAAGGCACACGCATTTGGTCAAACTTAAACTCTTTTTTTTCTTTTTTTTTCTCAAGAAAAAAGACATACGTTCTCCACTAGTCTCACTTTATAAGAACATTATATTTGCTACCAATATCGACTTCCCTCACTTCGTTGTCAGGCTCGTCTTTGGTCCACATTCTTGCCTTGATGTTGCCTTTCTTCTTTGTCTTGTGATCCTCATCTCTATTATTCTCTGATAGGATTTTTTTTGTTATTTTGCCACAAACAATCAAATTAAAACTACTTATGTCTGAAACCACAATAAGGAAAGAGTGTTGCTTTTGTTTATCTGGATTGTGAGTTTGAAGTACTCGTACTTTGCCAATATGTGACTATAGAGAGTCTACAGTGTATGTAAACCAGCGATTCCCGAAAGGCGTTCCGCGGAACCCTAGGGTTCCGTAGAAGGTTCACAGGGGTTCCGCGTTCAGTCCGAGAGTTAAACAAAACATTCGTAAAAAAGACTCATAACTAAATTTCATTACGACTTCCCTTAAACCCCGGTAGAAATGCGGGCGCTACGGCGCACGTAAACGCTATTGTCGCGCAAGTCGCGTGTTCAAGTCTCACATGAAAAATATTCAAACTACAAGGTAATTTCTTTAGTTATCAAAATAGGGTTCCGCCAAAAACAATATCGTCAATTAGAGTTCCTAGACCAAAAAAAAATTGGGAACCCCTGGTGTAGACCATCTGAGGAGTGTGACCATAAAACAAGTGATTTGTGATATATATTTTCTAATATTTAATTTTTCTTGTATAAAAATTTCCGAACGCTTTTTTATATATTATATTAGAAAATACACTTAACAAATCAAACAAGTACCTATCTAGAAATAAAGTATAGGTATATTTGCAGAAATCAACAAAATCATATCGCTCACGAATTTTGAATATTTTCCTCTACATTCTGTTTTACTTAGCCACCGGCTCATTAACTTTAAAAATTCTCAAAACACGATACATAACATTTCAGACATAGTTTTCATTAGCATTTTGTGCGTTAGTTAGTTTGCTTTCTTATGTATCTACTTTAAAGTGTTTTCGAGAAATAAAATGTTTTATCGTTCAGATTTAATTTCAAGTTCTTATAATAAGCGAGTCGTCCAACTGGTTGAATTCCAAATAAAATGTTTTTTATTTTTATTTACTAGGATTCTTGTTTGAATATTTATAACAGAAATTTCGGAATCTCATATCTCTTTCAGCTCGTACATAACTTTTTATTCAGTTAGTTAGTTAGGTGTTGCTTGTTATCCCAGCAAAATTTGAGTGGCAATCATCATCATCATCAACAACTTGTATATGTCCCCACCGAGCCTACCTATTGGAATTTCAATGACAAGACCTTAGTCAATCTAAAACTTCGTTTTCTATTTATGGTTACTGGTAAAATACACAAATTTTATTTTTATTTCAAACTGTAAAGTCTCCCTGTTTCATGTGTTGATTCGTAGTTGCATTTTTTGATGTATTGAACGTAGTCATAGAATTATTTATTAATATTTTGTAGCATCGAACTCGTAGCCCTTACCGCGCCTGCGTCTACCAACGTGTTACAAAAATAAGCGCGCGGCTAGCAGGACAAGACTTTTCTCGGAATCGGAATGCGACGTGTCAAGTGTCGCACGGTATGCGGCGCGCGCGCAGACCGAGTGCGATCCGTCCCGGGACCACACCTTGGCCACTAAAACCGTCGCGTTTGCCTACTTGCTGTATGGTTATCGTTGTAGAAGATGCGTACAAAGCATGTCCTTGTTCTGTGGACGCGTAGTACACTTTACGCACGACTGAAAGCACTCATGGCGTGGCCTTTCTGTTTCGATACTCCCAACTCACCCCCCAAGTAGGGGGCGGGGTGAGGAAGCGTGGATTGGCGGGAGAGGGTGAGTGGCCGTTATATCTAACATTTTTTGTTGTAAACATAACTTAAACATTTTATATGACCATGATCCTGTCAAACACCATCTGCGGTTGATTTATTAGTCAAAAAAGTGCTTAAAAAATTGTACCTTTTGTTTATGTCTTTACAAAATATAATTTTCGCCGAAAGAGAAAAGCTTTTTTACAACAAAAGTACTACATGATGTGTCCCATTCTCGGCCCCGTCATCGACGCTTTCCATCAGATGATACCTGCGCAAACCGTACATAGACAGTGAGTTGTAATAGTAATAATAGTTCAATGTAATACTTAAAAGACATTTGAGAAAAAATAATAGAGGAATAGAAGCCAAGCCAATTATGTTTTTATGTTTGTTTGCGCATCACGCATAAAGTACTGCACGGAATTAGATTCGGTTTTCACAATGGTATTAACTGGAGGTCTAACTTAGAAACTGTTTCAGAAAATGGTCATATAGATGATTATGTGTAGATAATAATAATAATTTATATATTAAATTTTACAGTAATTTTGTCATTAAAATTTATGAACTATTATTTAATATTGGTGAGTTGACATATTTAATTGATCTGCTAGTGTCTTAAAAGGTTACCCTGAGCTAAGACATCAGCAACCTTCCTTGATGGAATGGAACTAACAAAATTAGGCTCAGAAGTAACAAGTGGTTGGTAATTACAGAAATCACTTTTGGCTACTCGGTAATTTAGCAAGATCGATAAGCCAGTAGAAGTGAACAATGTGCGGTGATTCGCCCATAACAAATGTCGAGTATGTCTCACCGCCGGACCGGGCGTCCTTGGTTCGATTCCTAGTCGAGCCAACGACTATTAACTGCCGTCGCCATAAGCCTCCTAAACCAGCGACGTATTTAAAATTACTTCTAGAATATTATTATCAGATTCTTTTGGCGTAACATGACATAACTTTTATAAATGAAACACCAAATAAGTCATTATTGATTTTGCGAAGCATGATGGTCGGTGGACCAAGTTAGTTAGTTAGCAAAAGGAAAAAAAAAATCATTTGTGTAATAAGAATCAGATTGTGGAGAAAAGAAGTTGATGTGGGTGAATGATGGCGTAAGATTATGGGCCAATTAGACTAGTGGCTCTGTGAGCTGTAGACCTCGCGAGTTTGTATATATCTTTTCAATTATTTTTTCTCGACAAACATCCCCAACCCCTTGATTTTTTTTTATTTTTAAACTTTTTTTTCTTTTTATTTACTTTTAAACTTTATTTTATTTTATTTATTTTATTTTATTATATTTTGTTTTATTGGTTAAGAAATGTAACCTGTAGAGGAAAACAGCCTTGGTGGTAGACCTTGTAAGCTGGCAACCACCAAAACTCCGTAATTTTTTAAAATTTCCAAAAACTGACTCGACAAAAAAAATTGATTAATTTATCGAATCTGCTCAAAAAATTTCACGAGAATCGGTTGAGAAACGCGACCTGTAGAGTGAAACAAACAAATAAACCAACAAACAAACAAACAGATGGACATACAAAAGCAAATTTGGCCAAGCTGAAACAGAGACGCTTCGCTCGCTCGGTCAATAATGATGATATGTCATTGGATTCTGAGATGCCCTTTTGAAAGGTTCTGAGTAGATCAGTAAATTATAGTCTGCTGTAAGATTGAGCTGCACACTTTGGTCTGTGTGTGATATCAGCATAGCTTTTGAATGCATTGATCGACTTCAATGTGTATCAGCTTGTTTAATTGGAATGAATCTTAATGTTCTACGAGGATGCAAAACTATCTTTTTTTTTAAATAGACGCCTTAGTTTTTTCCCCTTCCTCTAATCAAAATATGAAGAGCATTCCATTTGTCATTAAAAATGTATACAGCTGTATGATGCCTCGACACGCTTTTTATTAAGCTATAAGTTGAAACAGCAGTTCTGGTGGCCGCAATAGGAACACGTCTCGCGTCGGTGTTATGGGCGGTAATGTCATGTAAGTGACAACTTTGACGTTCGGTGCTCAAAGTGGAACTTCATCGTCAAAGATCAAAAACCCCTTCCCTGACTTTGATCTTTGTGGTTTCCTAAACCGCAGGTATAGGTAGCTCACAGACAGGTAACCGTTAAACGTCTTCCGTGATTCGAATACTTTCGGTCACCTGTCCCAGATGTTTCCTATAACTAACCTAAGAAAGAAAGGGCAGAAAGGCCTATGTTATACACGAGTTTTCAGACTACGGAAGACGTAGGTAATATTACTCAAATCCAAGTGATCATGTTAATGTATCCTTACGGACACGAGTTTAATGATTCCGTTATATGACGCCGTAGAGGTGAAGGCGAGCGAGTTGCGGTACAACATCACAATAGACAACGCCATGTTTACTATTATATACTATTATTACTATCATACACCGCAAACAAGTTATAGTTTTGATTTCATGCTATGGCTTTATCCCCTGTTTATAAATTGTTTTACATTGTAATAACACTTTATTGCACACAAAAGAAACATAAGATAAAGGTAGGTTTGATAGGTGCTAGGTGTAATAAGATTTATTTTCAAGCCTTATTGTGAACTGCTCGAATGCCTCCGGAAACTATATCTGCTAAAATATGTGAGAAATACAACCTGTAATCAAAATTCTCAATTTAAAATATTTTTTATATCAATAATCATAAAATAATACAGCAAATAAAGAAAAAGTTATATTTTTATAATGAATTTTGGACAACCCTATGCCAAGGGTTTGGCTATAACTAATAATAGCCGCGTCTCGTCTCGTCGCCGGAAATCCTCCTTACACTCTGTTAAGAGATTGTCTCTGCTATTAACTTATTTTAATACCAGATCCGGATGACACTTGCAAAGAACGACCCATTTGTGACTATTAAATCACAAGTAATCAATCTGATTTTGTAGAATTCATTTATATTTTATAAACGACTATGGCCCCTCGGTGGGGACGTATATATATGAGCTGGTAGGGCTCAATTCATAAATCATAAATCATAATCATTTATTTGCTAGAAAATGGTACAGTTTTGCAGATGAACAGCATCATAAAAATTAAAAGCTCATTTTCAGTCACATCAGGTTGTAACATGCAAATTAAAGTTTACAATATTTACTAAATGGGTAGCAATCAAATATCTTGTCACTCAATAAAATTGTTACACAATTATATCATTAACAAATTTTTTACTCAAAAATTCTTGGACCGAATAAAAATTTTGCGATTGAAGCAATTTCAACAATTTTGTTTTAAAAGATGTTAGATGCTCTTCTTTCAAACCTTGAGGTAAGTTATTAAAAATTGACACACACATGTAACAACAATTTTTTTTATAATTTTCTGTTTTCGGAATAACTGTCACTACAATTGAAATGTCATCTACAAAGAGAATAGTTCTATATTTAGTTACTTCAGGAATGTCATTTATAAATACGAGGGGGCCAAGGACGCTACCCTGAGGAACACCTGAAGCATTTAGTCTATAACTCGATTTTTTAGTCTGTACTGTGCAATTTGAACTTAACTTAGATATTTCAGTACATTGAGTTCTGTTACGTAGGTAACTTCTCAACCAATTCTGTGCGGGACCAAGTATAGCGCTCAAGTTTTAAAAGCAATCGATTGTATGAGACAAAATCGAAAGCTTTGGTCATGTCAAAGAAAAGAAAAGTTGCAAGTAGTTGGTCATTTGACTTCTGTAAGACTTTGTCTAGTAGGTTAAATGTTGCCAGAGTTGTAGACTTTTTGCGCTGAAATCCAAATTGGTCACTTTTTAAAATGTTATATTTATTGAAAAAGTCTGACAACTGCTTGTGCATAATTTTTTCAAATGTTTTAGACAACACTGAAATAAGAGCGATGGACCTATAATTATTCACATCAGCTCTATCACCTTTCTTAAATAACGGTTTTATAATTGTCAGTTTTAATGTCTCAGGAAAGATACCTTGCTCCAAGGACAGATTAATTAAATAGGCAAGTACCGAACCAATTTCATACCTACATATTTTTAAAAATTTTGTACAAATATTGTCATGCCCTACAGATGCTGTAGTTTTTAGTGACATAATTGTGTTAACTACATCATTTGCCTTGATTGGTTTTAAATAAATAGTGTTTAGCAAGTTACCACTAGGACGTGTATTTGTAATTGGATTATTTTGGGCTTTGTTTGTAAGTTTTATAAAGTGATCATTAAACTTTGAGGCAATTTTTTCTGGATCTGATACTAACTCATTTTTGTGCTTAATATGTTCAATATAATCTTGTGTGTCGGAATTAATTGTTTCTTTCTGTATCACGTCCCAAGTTGCTTTGCATTTATTTTTACTATTTAGAACATACTGCCTATTTGACTTTCTCTTAGCCGAATAAATGCATTTTTTAAGCAGTCTTGCATATTTACGGTATTTGTCTTTGTCATTCTTTGTTTTATTTTTATAGTAGTTAAATCTAAGTTGGCTTTTTACTCTTGTGCTTATTTTTAAACCTTTTGAAATCCAGTGTATAGACTTCCCGGAGCATATTTTTATTTTTACTTTTGGGAAGCACTGTTCATATAACAAGCAAAATTTGTCATAGAACTTTGTGAAGGCGGTTTCAAAATCCTTTTCCGAATAAATATCTGCAAAAAAGGGACTACGTAGGTAATTTTGAAATTTAGCAACGTTTTCTGCAGAGTAACATCTCCTGTATGTAAATGTGAAAGGTGGTAGTATAGATCGTGCCTTGATTAGGGCCTTTAAGAATTGAGCAGTATTATGGTCTGATATATTAAGTTGCAGTATTGACCCACTAGCATTTTTAATATTTGAGATGATATGATCAATACAGGCTTTTCCTCTTGTTGGCTCTTTGATATGCAAAATTAAATTGTAATTGTTTATTTGTATAGATTGATTATTTTGTACTAAAATGTTTATATTTAAGTCGCCTGTGATAATATTTTTTTTCTTAGGGTATTTCTGTATATATTTATGTAGAGTTTGGTCAAACTTATCCAAGAAAAGTGAAAGATTTTTTTTGTAGGGAGTGCGATACACACACAACAGCACAATATTATGATTTACCAGCTCAACAGCACAGCACTCAAAGATACTGCTCTCGTTAAAATTATCAAATGTTGAAATTTTGACATATTTAATACCTTTTTTAATCATTATGCATGCACCACCTCTTCCGGGGTTTCTACAGTAAGAAGACGCTATTTTAAAACCATTTATATTAATATTCGCTTCCTCGCCTGATTTGACAAATGTCTGTGTAAAACATAAGATATCAGGCTTCATGTCAGGTGAAAGATTTGAAAGTGTAAGTTCCAGTAATTCCGTTTTGGATTTAAGACCCTATACATTTTGATGTAAGATATTTATGTTATGGTTTGTTTCCTTACTAGAGGGGACGAAAAAAGTTTAAATCTTTATTGTCTTTACTATCACGTTTATTAATTGATTTCACATGTGAGTCAAATAATTGAAAGTAATCCAAAATTTATTTCTGCTTTAGGTTTTTCTGTTTTATATTGTTTACTCGAACCAGGGTACCATGCTTATGATATGGTAAAAATTTTTGTTCGTAGTCGATGGAGTCAATCGCAAAATTTATTTTTTAAATTTCATGTTTTAGTATGGCTATTTAGATAGTAAACATTTTTGTAGTTTTGGGCCATTAGACATAACTGTTTATTAATATTATTTTCAATTAAATATTGATTTTGATGAATATTAAGTAAGATTACAGGACAAACACAGCACTTTTTTAATAGTAAATACAATTCTGATACAATTTTTAAAGGATTTGAATCATTTTCACCAAGACATACAACTAATTTATCTTTTTTATTTAAATTTAAATTGACACAAGTGCTAACTATTTCCTCTGAAGAAGCGTGTGGTTTTACAATTGATGTAACCATATACTCTTCATATTTGGTGTCCCAGCGTGAATGATCTAGTGAAGCCATTCCGATGCACTGTTGAGTTCCTACAATCTGTATTTTAGATTTATTTTTTATAGCATTTTTTTTTTGTCTGATGAATTTTGACTAGAAGCCTGCATTATCACAGCAGGATTCTGACAGTCATTGTTTATATTAGTGCTTTCAAGAAGATTATCATTAAATAGGCAATTTTCTGCAGAATCAGTATCCTGCGATAACTCCAAGGTGTTTTTTGTACTCGGAGTGCCAGTTCCAGTGCCTCGATTTTTTCTTTCAGGACTGTTATTTCTTTTATTGATTCATCGCGTTCTAATTTTAAAGATAATATTTGTCGTTCCACAGGCCGCTACGCACGCACTAATATTAATTTCAAAATCCGACTATCCTTTTCGTTTTTATGACTAATGAAATAGAGAAGGTGAAATAATATTTTGAAATGATAACCTAAAATTTGTGACTTAGCTACCAAACAATGATTTTGTATATCCGTATGTCCGCTCTAAAATTGTGCAACCGACGCATCCATGATAAAATGCGTTGTTTGACAGCTCCGAAATGGAAATGGCCTATTCCTTTCCATTTTTCATCAAAAGGCAAAAAGAACAATTTTAACGAAGAAAAGGGCTTTTTTTAACGGACGAATTCCAATTAGGGATTAGAGCATGGCTTCCCAAACAAATTAGCCCGAATGTGAAAAAAGGAAAGGAATTCGAATAAGCACTTGTTCAAACACTCGACGCCGGCGCAGGAAAAGCTGTTAAAACAACTATGACATCACAGCTTCAGACGTAATGTCAAGTTTATACACCTTGATACTCAGTGGAGTAAGCAAAAATACAGGGTGGCCCATTAAGATTTGACGGTATGTGTAACTCTTAAACTCTACTAATCATCGAAGATCGTCATGTGACATACCGTGAAATAGGGGCATCCGTGGGCATTTCAGGGACTACTATCCAAAAAATCCTGCACGAAGGACTCGGCGTAAAAAAGTTGATCTCTCGTTGGGTACCACATTTGCTTAGCGACGACCAAAAAGCAGCCCGTGTTAGATGGTGTTAGATGTCGCAAAACTCTGCAGCGATTTAACCGAGGAGAGTCAAAACACGTTTATGATATGGTTAGTGGTGACGAGTCTTGGATATATGCTTACGATCCAGATTCCAAGCAGCAGTCAACTGTCTGGGTCTTCCAAGATGAGCCAATACCGACCAAAGTCATACGCTCACGAACCACTTAAAAAAATGCTTGCCTCGTTTGTGGCAAAGGGTGGTCACGTTGCCACTATTGTACTAGAAGATGGCAAGACGGTTAACGCTGACTGGTATACCACTGTTTGTTTGTCACAAGACATCACAGAATTTCGAAAAAACAACTCAAGACGTCGTATGATACTGCACCATTACAATGCAAGCTCGCACACCGCCGCCGGCCAAACTTTGACGTTTTTGAGCAGCCAAAATGTCGAAATTTTAAATCACCCGCCTGACAGCCCTGACTTGAGTCCTGACGATTTCTTTACGTTCCCCAAAATTAAGCAAAGTCTTCGTGGTCAACCGAAGAAGCTGTTGACACATAAAAATCGGCCATTTTGACTACCCCCACTTCGGAGTGGAATAAATGTTTTAAAAACTGGTTCGAACGTATGGAAAAGTGTGTTAAATATCGCGAAGAATTCTTCGAAAAACAATAAATGGTAATAATATACCTACCTATTAGATTGTTTATACTTATTTCAAACGACAAAACTTAAAAGGCAGCCCTCTATAAAACATAGAAATGTCATCAATTTTAGTTACAAAAAAACTGCATTCATAGATTAATAAAACCCGTTCTCATTTCGGACGTTTAAGAAAAAAAACTTACATTATTTCTATTTTTTAATATCGATTGGTCTCAAGCAGTAAAACTTACTAAGAAATATGATACCTAATAAAATGATTAAAATGCTTTGTATTTTGAATAGAAATAGAGTAAGTTTTTTTCTTCAATATGACCGGGTTCGATTCCCGAACAGAGTAAGAGTTTTATTTAATCTATGAATGTAGTTTTGCTTGTCAATAAATTCGATGACATCGTTTCACGCCTTAAAACAGATCTTTCTATGTCTTATAGTTTCAGTGGGCCACCCTGTGAAGTGTTGCTTTAAATGAAAAAAAAAAATGTATACCAATTTTACAACGAATTCCCAAATGGCTTTAGTAGACATTATTAGTACGAGATAGTGTTCGAACTCTTCCTTTCAGAAGTCAGTCACTTTAACCCCCACCGAATGTTTAACTGGATACCAAATACCAAATTAAGCTGAACATTTGTGCAAAGACATGCTGACAAGAGCAGTTTATCAAATAGACAGTCAGTCAGCATCTTCGTCATCGACTGGTTAAGTTAAGCCGATGTTGGCAGCTGCCAGCCCTCGTTCACAAGCGTCTAGGGTTGGCAGTTCTATATAACTAAAAAATCTCCTGACTATTTATTTATTAATAATATCAAGACCAACAGCTAAGGATAACATAATGGTCAATACAGTAATACCAAAAAGCCATTTACAGGTCTCCACATGTAGGTGCCAGAACATAAAAAAACATAAGGTCATACATACACTCATAGGCCTGAATGCTATAGCTCGCAAACAGATTGTTCAGTTAAAAAAAATTGTCTATTTAGCAAACGTCTCGCCGCCAGGTCCAGGTCAAATTCTTGGCACAATTTATTAAAATTACTGCTTGCACGCAAAAGACATGAATTTTGACGGTAGTTCGTAGACACTGAGGGAAGATGGATGGGAGCGCTGTTACGTAAGGTCAGTCTGGGGGTTCGGACAAAAATATTGGAAAGCAGATCTGGGCAATAAATTTTGTTAGTAGTGATTTTAAGTAAATAAGATAGATCTGCAATTTCTCTTCTCATAGAGAGCGGGAGTTGGTGTTTTTTGCAGAGGTCCGTATAATTTATTATAATCATAATAAAATTATTCTTGTCGATGGTGTGAAAGCGTTGGTTGTGTGTGTGTGTTGGCTAAGGTCGCTGCCTCCCATGCGGGAAAAGAGGATTCTATCATCCACTTACCAATGTGTTTTCGAATTCAATGTACAAGTATGTTTAATACGTTTTTTCAACGCTCTTACGGTGATGGAAAACCTGCAGTCTCCTGCGAAGAAATTCAAAAGTTGACGTGTAATTTGAAGTCGACCAACCTGCACTCGGCCAGCGTGGTCGACTGAGGCCTGATGAACCCAATACAGGGTAGGTTCTAGCCCCTCGGTGGGGACTTATAATATGAGCTGTTGATGTAGAGAGTTAAAATAGAACATTCATAGAACTTTAGGTGTGCTTCATAACTCTGAAATGCTTAGTCGGAAGGCCAAAGAGCTAGATGTCCGTACAAATACAAACGGATGGCAACCCTGCCTGCGTCTGATTGATCTGGTTCCGGCATCCCGTACGTTGTCCTACACGGCGCATGAGAAAGGGCGCATCGGCGCATTAGGGCGGCGCGCATCCAGTTTTCATTGAGATTTATGCGCACGCGCAAGTGGATAACGACGCCCGCGCCGGACACAGGACCCATTGATTGGCCTACGTTTCGCAATCAATCTCTATTTGTTCGTGTTTTTTTGTTGGTCATCCTAGTACATGTTTCAGTACAATGCTTTATGTTGGGTAGAGACAGCGGTGATGTCGTCAGTAATTTTCAAATTATTTCTACTTCGATAACTCGCCCTCTTACTACAGGGCAGGATGAGGAAACGAAAATTGCCGGGAGGGGGTGAGTGGCTGTTCTGTACCGGTAATTGTATATTAATTCTGAGACTAAGCTCATTTGTGCTGTTGATGAAGCAGAAGCAAAAATTAATATTATGTTACTTCGTCAAACCAACTTGTCCGAATTAGGTACATCTGATTGGCTTATTTATTTGATACACGACAAAACGTACATTTAATCAGTACAAAAAGAAAACGCTCTTATTAATCTCTACAGCTCTGACGATCCCAAAATATGAAGGCAACAAGTTACATCACAAAATCTATGGTTTCAGTTGCTAATTATTAGTATTTTCCTAATCACCTTCCTGGCCGCTTGACCCAAATCGGCGCGCGCGCATATATAACTTTCGCGACTGCGCACTCCATTTGAACAAAACAAGCAGTTAATTACATTAGCGCCGTTTCCGTCACAGTTAGCGTCTTAACAAAGGTTTATGTTTGCGAAATTACAACTTAGGGTGGCTTGCAACTTAGGGTTTGGTGTGATCGAGGGCAAAAAATTCTAAATATTTACTTAATACACTACCTATCTATTTAATTGAGGATATTGGCAATATTTTTTTTCATGTTCCATCTGGAATGTTATTTTATTTGTTACTTTTTAGTGGAGATAACCATATAAGGCAATTTGAAGGAGGTTTCTATTTTTTTGTTAAAATTATTTTTATTTTATGATTTTCAGTGTTTTATTCAATATATTTTATGTAAGTAATTAATCCTAACCGCGAGACATTTTCTATTATTTTTCTTCATTATCCAAAGCTAGGTTTTGTTATTTAACAGTTTCAGTACAAAGATATTATATTTTTGGTATTTGCTTAGTTTAGACTGCGTCTTTCGTGCTTTGCAACCGCGTTTAGTTGTTTATATAATAGTTTCTAAAATAACATAAGTTAAACTGGGTAAGAGGCTACGAAGTAAGAGGTCAATTGGTAGTCCAGCTGGCCACTAAACTGACAATGCTAAGAGGAGAGAATAGCTTCGCGATCCTAACGAAATAGGTATTTAGGAAAACATTTGCTATCGCTCGTGCGCTCATACCCCCAGGAGAGAGAGAGCGAGAGCGTTGCAGCTCGCCGACAATAGATACTTTTCTTGATGAAATTCCCACTTCGGGAGAAAACGGTTTCCAATTACTAAATTTCAACAAATCACTTTGACACAGTTTTAATCAAAAAAATTACGTTACTTGAGGTGCCTATATAAGTTTGAATCTATTGCGAATTTTGAAAAAAGCTAAAACTATAAACCTAGTCTTTCATTGTGTCAATAACATACTAAAAAATAATGGAGATTGGAAAATATATATAGAAGTGGAAAAACGTTTTCTCTTTTTGTATGGACGAGCACGATTCTTCCCTCTTAATAAGCTTACAGTTTACCCCGATACCTGGGCTATTCGTAAGGAGTTTCAGGTTTGAGATGGTATCTTGAAAGTCTATCGTTAGCTGATTACAGATAGTGAACGTAAGCTGGCTTCTTCTTTTTCTTCATATTGTGGATTATAAGGTCGACAACCAACCTCACACACCCTGGTCACACAATTAATATAGTACTGGGCCCTTGTCAAAACCCACTGACTTAGCTCGAGTAACGACGCCTTCTGTAGATATTAGAGCCGAGACACACGGCTTAACGTGCCTTCCGAAGCACGGAATAATCTTTCTTTTCAGACAATCGGGTGATTCAGGCAGCAATGTCCACACTAAACTGGAGAAAGTCTCACAAGGACATTTTCGTTTAAGAGTGTCTTCACCGGGATTCGAACCCGAAACCTCCGTAAAAAGATTAAAACACTCGACCACTCGGTCATAGAAGCTAAATTATTTGTGATTTCCAATACAATATCCGAAGATTGCAGGTTCTTGCCCTGCCACGGTCGCCAATAATGTGATAAAATCTAATAAATGGAACAAGGGAAACGTAGATTTTCAGCAAACTGACAAAACAAATTTATTTCGTTGCCTAGCAACATTCCACCACAAACGGTATCGCGCGCGATGCATGTTGCTATCACTGGTTGAGGAGTTTCCGCTTTTATCTCTTATTACATCATCAGATTTTAACAAAATTGGTATGGATCTATCCCTAAAGCACGTTCTATCGAATGAAAAAAGAATCATCAAAATCGGTTGAAAACTGACTGAGATATGACTAAAAGAATAGACGAATAACGACGCGAATGCTACATTGTTGAGGAATTTCCAAGTTTTACCTCATGTTTCACCATCAGATCTTGACGAAATTAATATGGGACCATCTCGAGAGTAAATCCAATCGAATGAAAAAAGAATTATTAAAATCGGTTAGCAATTGGCGGAGATATCTAATAACATACATAAAAAAAAAAAAATACAAACGAATTGAGAACCTCCTCCTTTTTTGAAGTCGGTTAAAAATACTCGGACGACAAAAACTGACATATAATTTTTTTACTCGTAAAAGTCTTGGTTGTCTTTGGAAAGTTAGTGTCAAAAAATTATCTTGTTTACATTATTGCCGGATTCTATTGAACTCATCCAATAAAAGTTCCGTGCACGATTGTACTTGCGCAATTGAGCGCCATCTTGGATCATGTTATTTCGCGGCAATTGTAATATATTATATTCTGTGCCTCTAATCTAAGCAAGGTCACTTAATTAATATAGGCGCCTACTGAACCATTTTACTAAAACCTCTCGTCACCAGGCTGTATCTGATAAAGCATAGTAAGATCATTTTTTTACAGATCGTGATCTATTATTGCCGTTATAACAACATACTCATAATTTGAAAAAAAGGGTCCTTCATACAAGAAACTATTTTTTTTCGGCCTATTTTACTCTACCTTAAAAATTGCTGTGATCTCTTGAACCTTATTTTATTATTGTTACTTATTTTATTATTTTGTCAAGAATAAAATAAATTTATATAAAAAACAGGAATCTTATCCTAAAATATTAGAGCAGGTGCAGAACCCAGGATCTTTTGAGTGGGTGCCCGCCACACCGACCACTAATTAAAGTAATATAATGTTATTACACCACATATAGCGACACTAATAGAATTTAATTCTGAGTAACCGCAAGCAATAAACAAATTGTTTTTATAGTCTGTTACCAAAACGGAAATGCTTGAATGACTAAGAGGGGCTATTAGCCGTTTAAAAATAGCGTATAGTGTGAACGGGGCCTAAGCGCCGGCTGCTCGCAAAAACACTTGTAGTGCTAGCACTTAGCAGTCATTGAGATTGTTATTTAGGTGCAAATTAGTGGTGATTACAACACTCGTAAAATTGGGGAGACCAGGGGGCCGTTTCACGAAGCTAAATTACAAGCACAATTCGATCTACATTGCGTAGACAAAAAGATAAAACGATAAGGGTATACAGTTTAGGCGAACTGGATACGCAATGAATATCAATTTATAACTTGTTACTAGTAACTTGTTGCTTCGTGAAACTGGGCCCAGGGCTAGTTTTAGGCTCCTATGGTCTTTCCACTATAAAAATATTTATGTAATGAACCCACTACATCAACAGCTCATATACGTCCCCACCGAGGGGCTTGAGCCTACCCTGAATTGGGGCGCTTAGGCCTTAGTCGACCACGCTGGCCCAGTGAGGGTTGGTCGACAGTGAATGAATGAACCCACTAGCTAGAATTTAATGTTTAATTATTTTTGATTGTGTGAAGAGAATAACAATACATAACATCACGCTCGTTTCCCCGAAGAGGTGAACAGAGCTTTAGTGGGTTCCCAAGGAGGATACCATACCTATTATTAATATAAGGTATAAATACCAGCCAAGTCCGAGTCTAACTCGCACACTGAGGGTTACGTTCCTTGCTAAGGAAAAGCGTTAAGTAATTTTTTAAATGGGATTTTATGAGGCGATTGGTGACATCTCTAACAATACTTTTCACTACAGAATGGCATATAAATTATGATTATATTTTAAAGGAAATTTTAACAAATTCCCGAATTCTCGATTTTATTTCAAATGTTTCTCTGTATCTTTTGATTACGTTGATTTAGAGCCTTAATTTTTTTAGGGTTTTAAGGAACCAAAACTTAGGTATTTGGTATTAATTTCACCATGATAATTATCTCCACGCGTTCTTGAGAAGAAGGGTTTTGACGGACATACTGACTACCCAGTGATCCTATAAGGGTTCATATGTTCAGTACGTCCATGAAACTGAACATTCCCCGAAAATTTTATAAAGCTAGATACTTCCATACACGCAGCTTAATTTGTATGAGTGGGCCAAACCATTTTAAGGTCTTTTTTGTGCAAAGCATTTTCAGTTTTAAAGACTAAATTAATACATTTGGTCATCCTCATCCCGTCAGTTGACTGTACCTATGTATTCGCAAGCTGACCTGACCTACATATTTCGGCAGCAGGAAACGGCCACTTAGCAGCCAGAGCTGGTCCAGGTCATCCACACAGGTCAATCACCTAGTGCCCAAACGAACAACTTATCAATAGTAGTATAGTCGGCTAACTAGCCTGTTGCCATTTTTGAATCAAGAACATTTGCATGTTTGTAAAGCAAAATCCTCAATATTTCCCTTTAACCATTAGACCTCTGCGAGCTCAGTATTGGGACAATTATCGGTCGTCTTGTAGCTCTTTTATTTATAATAAAAAATGTATGCAATTTGTGCATAGAAATATACAACAAGCTCCCAGCAGAACTAAAGTCATTAGAATACATAAAGTATAATAGGTATGATATTTTTAAGGCCAAAATGACAAATTGGCTTCTAGAAAACTGTTTTTATAATAATATAAATGATTTGACAGTCTCTTATATTCTTGGCTTTGACATTATTGTATTTGTATTTGAAAACAATTTAAACATGGCTACCTAAGCATCATTGACATTATGTAATGTAACTAATTGGAATGTTCTGAAATTAAATTGACATATTTGCATGCCCGGTTAAAGTAGAATACTGTGACATACCTACCCAGAATGTAACAAACATCCAAAAATATGTGTATTCTTGCAAATATTTTGAATATGAACCAGCAGTAGTTTGTCTGGATTGAGTGACTGGACTCACTCGCTATTAAGGTTTAGAAAATTTGAAAAATCTTAAAGAGGCCTTTGATATTATTTTTTCTCAAATATCTTCTATGTACAGACATGCAGCCACTTATAAGTTTATTATATAATGTATGTATGAAATAGATCTACGATATCTATAGATGTTAAAGAGTGATGTTAAAACACCGTTGTCCGGTGGGCGACGTCTTTAGGGCCAGGTTTGTCGGTCGTGGTCTTTCTGGGCCGGCTCGGACCAGTTGTAGGCGCGTGCGCATCTTTTCTTGCGATCACGTGTGTTCACTGCCACAAATCAAACAGCTTGTCTTGATCTCCAAGTCGGCTGGATTGCTCAGTTATGCTAATTTAGTTGGTAGACTTTGTAAGGAGGGAGATAACTTACTTAGGCAGAACTTCTCTGAGCTACAATTTACGACTAGTCGATAGTGTTTGGGTCTGTAAATTTATTTGTGTTTTCTTTTTTTCATATACGTCCCCACCAAGGGGTTGAGCCTGCCATGAAATAGGACGATCGTAGACCGCATGCGGGTCTGTTTAACTTCACCTAGAGTGTGCAGATTTCTTTACAAGGTGTTCTGTTTACAAAAAGACGAGTAAATTTTGTATAGAGACCATCTACATTTTGTATGGGAATGCGATTTTTTTAAATCGTTTTTCGACCTATGTTCTTTGGGGAAAGTTGTTCAGTTTTACGTGCAGATTCACATTCCTTTTCGGCTTTATTCGTAGTTTTGTAACACCTGGTATATAAATTCAAAATTTTATAACACACAGGGCCAACGTGATCAAATAAGGTCTGATCGCCCCAGTTCAGGGTAGGCTCGAGCCCCTCGATGGAAAACTTCTAGTGGCAATTATCGTCATTTTTAATGACTAAATTATCTTTTATTTATAAACTACTTACTAGTGTTTTAAAACAGTATAAAAACAGAATTAGCCAAATAAGTACTCTTATTCAATTATTCATTCAAGTAGTAGGTATAGTAATTTAGTATAATATTTTTTATGTTGTGCAAATTTTGAATTAAGTTGTTGACTGATTCGATATTTGATAGGGCACATCGATCGATCATCGAGATTATTAAAAAAACCCGTTGTTACAACACAAACTAATAAACACACATGCGTGCATTGGGTAATGTTACTTGCGTTAATTACTAGGCACTGATCAACATGTTTCGACAGTGTTTATGACTTTAACATCTTCAGATTGTTGATGTTGATAACTAGTTGATGAAGATAATGGAAGATAACTTTTATGAACATACATAAAATTACTACAATTGGCTCGAATTTACCTTTCGACCCCAGCAGCAATCTAAGGGTCGGGCCACAATTATCGACGGCGATCGACGGTTTGCCTATATAAAACGCGCGCAAAGTATGGGAATCCTTTCGCAAGCAATCTAAGGGTCGGGCCACAATTATCGACGGCGATCGACGGTTTGCCTATATAAAACGCGCGCAAAGTATGGGAATCCTTTCGCAAGCAATCTAAGGGTCGGGCCACAATTATCGACGGCGATCGACGGTTTGCCTATATAAAACGCGCGCAAAGTATGGGAATCCTTTCGCATCATTCGCCGCATCCGATGCGAAAGGATTTCCATACTTTGCGCTCGTTTTGTATAGACAAACCGTCGATCGCCGTCGATAAGTGTGGCCCGAGCCTAACTGTGGTGCGTCACCGCAAAACATGGTCCATCTTTTGGCTCAGAGCGAGTCCTACAAGATGCACAATAGAGGATCTGAACGAGGCCAGACCCAATGCAGTCCGAGTCGCTGAACATTGGTCAAATACAATTTAGTTTGGTTTTTGTGTTTCGATTCGATAAGAAGACTATAGTAATATAGTCATTACATCATTCATTTTCTTCTTCATCATTGTTGGTTGAAATTGAAAGTTGTGTGTGAAGTCGACCAACCCCCGACATTGTTAACACATTGTAACGAGACATTCGTCCTCTTTCCTGTTTTATGATTGGCAACCTTTCTTGCTGGCAATTTTATCTTTCATTTTAACGCTTATCTCTATGATATAGATGAATGTTTTAAGTATTCTAAACACTTACTATACGCAGATGATAAAAAAGTATTTTTAAAAATAAATTCATTTGACGATTGTCTAAAACTACAAGAAGACCTTGACCGTTTATCTGTTTACTATAAAATTAATAAAATTACTGTTAATGTATCTAAATGTGTTCAAATAACTTTTACCCGTAAAGTAAAACCAATCGCTCATAGCTATAAATTAAATGACAGTGTCCTGCAAAGGGTAAATACTGTTAGAGACTTGGTGTTGGTTTTGGACTCTGAGTATGTCTGAGCACATTGATGCTATTGCAGACAAAGCTTACAAAAACCTTGGCTTTGTTATTAGAGTCTGTAAGCCTTTTACAGATGTGCAATGCATCAAAATGGTTTACTATGCGTATGTACGGAGTGTTTTGGAGTTCGGTAGTATCATTTGGAATCCTTGCTATGCGGTTTATATTGATGAAATTGAGCGTATACAAAAAATATATATTAAACATCTAAACTAGTACACAAAAACTCAGTTCAATAACTACGAGGGAGCGTGTAAAAAACACGGCCTTGTAACATTAGCTAATAGAAGAAAATTATTAGACATGATGTTTTTGCACGACATTGTTAATTCTCGTCTTGATAACTCTACTCTCTCCTCCTTAATATTGTTGCGAGTTCCTCAAAGACGGCCTAGACACTTGAAAGTCGTGAAGTCAAAGACAAAAACAAAACCGATTATCTACGGTCCCTTTTCAATTAAAAATGATAGAAAGTGACAGGACTAATTTTAAGTTTAGTTTAGTTGGGCGTATGTCGAATCGACACCATTGACATACATGCATTATCTAAATCTGTTTTTAAAACTCGTGTCCTTGCAAAATTATAAGGATGGGCATGTTAATGCTTAATCGTTTTTTCTCCCGTGGTTATATATTATAGTGATTGTGCTGGTGTTCTAATTGCCTATGTGTTAGTTTGTCATTTATTGACACTTTGCTATTTGGAATTGGTTTCTTTCTCGAAATTATTTCTTAACTTTAATGTAGTAATAAGTAACTTTTGTATAATTTAAGTTCCACACATGGCATCCTATGATTGGCGAACAAGTGCTATACTTCATTCTAAATGTTAAATGTAATATTGTTAAGCAGTTGGATATCCCAATAAATAAAAATAAAAATAATAAAATTTTAAATTCATTTTCAAATTTTGATTTCTTACGTTTCGATTTTGTCTTTTTTCTGCTAAATTCTTCACTTCATGTCCTGATCTCCGACAGTGAAAAGCTTATCCATGTTACTATTTTTCCAGATTTATAATATATAATATATAAGTACATAAATATCTTTTCTTCGGACTGTGCCCTGGCTGTTGCTACACTTTATATTATTATCCTCTACAACATTCTTCGTGTGGTGCCCAGCAGCTTCGTGCCACAACATTAATCAAATAAGTAAAGATACTACTCGTAGTATTGAGTAGTAACTGTACTGTAAACACTATTAATCTCCGGTTTACTGTATCGGCCGCATTTCTGTTTATTGCATCCAAATTGTGTAATATTATAAAACAAGAGTCGTGCAGATCAAATCGTAGCAATTTAGGCGGCAAAATTAAGGCCAACTCCTGCGCCTGATCAATTGAAGGCGAAATTTCTGCGCGCGCGCTTATTTAGATGGACAGAAAATAATTTGCATCTAAAGAGCAATGAGGTTCTTTTTCCACACGGCGGCGATTTTTCAAGTCCGCGCCCACTATATTACCACTCTGGTAGAAATAGCGATTAATCTGTTCAAAAGAGTTATTTAAAAATAAATAAAAATAAATAAATAAATAAAATTTGTTTATTCTCAGGCACAGGATCCCATACAATATTATTACAATGTAATTCGTCATAAATTAAATTAAATTAAATAAATAGTAAAGATGTCATATTTTATGGGTACATTCAGAAATTCCGATATTCAGGTTTGGTACATAATTATTACAACAACATTTTGGGGTACACAGTCAGGTACACTGACCTTACTACACTATTTGTGGAGATGTGAAACCTTTTCAGAAATTATGTTTTCAACCTTTTAAGAAGTGTATAAAAATCATCCACTTCGCTTTCAGCAAACATGCCAGACGCGCTACACCGCCAGGGTGAACCGACCATTACTCTAAAAGAGTTATTGTATTGCACACGAAGAGTATTCATAGCACCCATCGTGTAGTTACTCCATAGCTGGCTGGTGTAGAACGCCTGGCAGTACGCCGTATACAAAGTCACTTTAACCTGCACAGAGCAATGCGCAAAGCGCCGTGCTGACATGTTACTTCTTGCTGCGAGGGCCCTTCGCTGCCTATCAAGGTCTTCTACATTCTGCAAAGTGCTTGTGAGAATGTAGCCAAGGTATTTGAATCTCTGCACGATTGCTAGAGAAGCACCACATAGTGATATAGATGGAACGTGACTGTGACTTCCTCCCGAGTTAAAGATCATAATTTCGGTTTTCTTGACGTTATATGTCAGGCCATGCTCCAGCGCATACTTCTCACAAATCGTCAACAGTTTGCGGAGGCCCCCTACCGAGGAGCTCAGCAGCACCATGTCGTCTGCGCAACTCAAATTATTCAGGCACTCACCTCCAACATGACAGCCGACACGTGTACCGCTGAGCTCCTCGATCAGCCCATTTACATATAGGTTGAACAGAGTTGGTGACGTCAAACCTCCCTGTCTGACACCACAGTCCAATTTATAGGTATTGGAATATGCTTGCCCCCATCTTACTTGATTGTTTTGGTTAGCATACCAAAATTCAAGAATATCAGTTACCTTCTAAGGCACCTTGGTATTCCTCAACTTTTCCCATGATAAATTATAGTCTATGGTATCGAAGGCACGGCTCAGGTCTAAAAAGCACGCATATACTGACGTGTTTTGTGTCACGTAATATTTGACAGTATTTTTCAAAGAAAATATGGCTAGATCCGTCGGTAATCCACCTCGAAAACCAAATTGTCGGTTATTTAACGGAATGTTTTTTTCATTCAAATGAATATTTAAAATTCTTTCTAAAATTTTTGAAAGGATTGTAGCTAGTGATTTTGGACGGTAGTTAGAAAGGGCGGAGACGTCACCGGTTCTATTTTTTACAATGGGAACCACTACTGTCTTCATAAGCTCCTCCGCTAGGTAACTGTGATCAATACAGGCGTTAATGAAGTAAGATATTTTATCATGTAATACCCGGCCCCCGTACAGCACATGCTCAACACTAAGGCTGTCGTGCCCCGGGGACTTGCCGCGTTTCATAGCCTTTACAATTTTGAACAGTTCATCCGTAGAGATGTGCAACTTACGCACGTCGTCATCACTACTGGCGTCGCCCCCACCGGACGCCGGTGGCGCCACAAGCAACGGTGCGGGCGGCGGCGGCGGTGGGGGCGACGACGATATTTATACGACGGTATTTTTCACCGCAATTTTTTAATATCCACTGTGATATAAAAATAGTATTAAAATTTAATTTGGGCGTGGAGAAAACTGTTGGACTGAAGTCCAAAGGGGGTCCTGAAGGGTTGCATAAAATTAGACATGCAAAAGGCGTAAGCGTAGTCAGTTATTGATAGTATGATATGATAAGGGACGGCCTTCTGCGACCTCGCTGTTAACAACTACTATCAGTTAATCAACCCGCGGTAGATTGATTACGGCCTATTGTTTGAAGTAAATTAGCTTGACCGTCAGGGGAGAGCCACGTCTTGTATTAAAGAGTTACGGGTCGTTTCCCCCGAGGACCGTTCGCCCGAACGGGGGAATACGGGGAGAGATGATTCGATGCTCTCCTCCCCTTTTTCTTCATTTTGAAAGTTTCAAGTCGACCTTCCGTCATAGAATAAAAAATAGAGATCGAAGATCTGTAGAGCGAACTTATAAATAAAAAAATAACGGCCTATGATGGGTTCCGTAGTCGGAAACTAAAATTTAGATAATAAATTTTACATAACCTATTATCGGTGAAATTAATCATTTAAAAAAGGCATGATTTGTTGTAATGGAATAAAACTTTGGTGGCGTTAAGTATTTAGTAAATAACATTGCACTTTGGCTTTGGATTTGTGATATTTAGAACCCCAACGTTGTCCGTGATAGGTATTATTGTCGCTGGGCTTGGTTTTTTTTTTTTTATTAATTTATGAAAAACGCAATATCCCCGGGTGTGTAGGCACAAGTATTTAAGTTAATATAAATAAATAATGCCTAACTTTTAAAACATCATTATTTCCGTTACATAAAAAGTACCTTGCGCTCTAGCCTAATAATACCTTCAGCTTCAGTTTAATCATGTAAAATCAATCAAACCAACAGCCCGTTACAGTCCACTGCTGGAGCCTCCTCTACTTAAGTGTTTGGTTTTGCCATAATCTCCACGCTTGGCAGGCGGGTTGGAGATCGCAGATTAAAAGGTTACTGTATCAGAGAGCGCTGCTGCCCGTTCCCTGTTCAATGTGTAGTCCAAGTCGCCTCTTACGACACCCACGGGAAGAGTAGGGGTTGGTGACAAATGTACTCTACTCTGCCGTCACCACACGGTTAATAATGTAACTAAACTATAAATATTCACGTGATTCAGTTATTATGTTTCAGTCGATATCTGATGTCGGTCGGAACAATAATCCAATGTTTTTCTTCAATGACTAAGGAAATTGTTAGAAGCGGTGGTGTTTTGATAACATAATTTCATTGCGTGTTTTGCAATACGAGTAAGTACCAATCATTGGGAAACCCATTATACATGATTATATAGGTATATTATACTCATACTAAACTGAAAAGTTTACCTTTCGTAGGATACCCGTCGGGAAATTTCAAAACTGTAAAGTAAACGATAAACGGATGTCATCATCAACAGCTCGACGTCCCCACCGAGGGGCTCGAGCCTGTATGTATAATATCCGATTTGATTTGATAAACGATTTAGACTAAGATTGCATCATGGATTAACTTCTTTTTGTTTCAACTTTGAACTAAGATGAAATTTTAATATTTGATGCCTTGCTTCTTTTTCTTCCTTTTCATCGTGTACCCACACAGTCAGTGCAATGTCAGTGCAGTCGACAACCGACCTCACAGACCCTGGTGTCAGTGGTATAGAGATGCTTTGCTCAATTGGATATAAAAAAAACTGTGTAGTACCTACTTTATTTTAAATAATCTGATCTATATATATAAACTATTATAGCTTTTATTTTTTATTTTTTATTTGTATTTAATAAATGGATTATATCTTATATTATATAAATATATAAAACAAGTCAATATTACATTTGTCACCTTAAAAATAAATCAAATAAAATACAAAAGTCACAATAGACAAAATGTAGCTACCATTGTAGCTTAGTCGAAAAGCCCCCCGGATAATGACCCCTGACCGATAAATAAAAATTAATATATATTTTCATGTAAAATCAATCATATATATATTACAAACTGTAGTATTAAAAATTAAAAAAAACATAAGTACCTACTACAATTCACGAATTTAATTTTGAGACAGTTGCCATGAGTTTTTAAATAAGGTTATAAAAACAAGGAGAGCAGAAGGTAAATTTGACAAAACTGTTACAAGAAAAGACTAAATCCCTAAAATTGGTAAACAAAAAGAAAGTTAGGAGAGGTAAAACTTACCCTTATACGTCCAGAACTAAATTGCGCAATCTTTCCTTAAAAGGGTGTGGAAAGTTGTACTGTGCCAAAAGAAGGTTATCTAAAGGGGAAAAAACAGTGGCGTCTACGGCTTTTAGAATTTAGAACAAAATCTAACCTATAACGCGAACCAATTAAAGGGTAACAGAAGTCAAAAGAAACTTAAGGTAGTACACAAAAATCTTTAAATTATAAGTTAAAAAGAAAACCGCAACTTCTTCTGCCAAACATCTCGAACCGGAAAAAGTAAGTACTCGCTGTTGCACGCAGTGAAATAGTTCGAAATTGAGTCGAACCAAACGTGCTCTCAATCCGTCACCCGTCGTCGTCTTAAAGAAGCTGTGGCACAATACCTTGCGAGGAGTTGTCAAGTGTAGTTAATTCTCCTCTATCATCGAAACTCCCAGTACATACTGCCCGTCCACGCTATTTATCCGCGTTTCCACTTAACCTTTCGTGGATATTATCAAAACAAATGATAATTTACAAGAACATCAACAAAAACACCAGTAACTCTGAAAAATCAGGAAAGTTTTTTTTTTTATTATTATTATTTTTTTTTTTTTAAATGGCTTCACGTCTAGATTGGACGTATTTTGCCAATGACAACGTAATTGTGGCTTTTGTGTATTCACAATTCCGCCAATGTCACGTGTCATATTTCTTTTTCCTCCGCATCTGTCAAGCCTCTCACGCCATTCAGCCTTCCAAATACTCCTTCAAAAAAATAAGCAAGGAAAAAAACAAGCTGCCAGTGAAAGAGAATAACAATCAGAAAGTTTTGAGCCTAGTAGCGATTCGCAACGCTACAAAACTTACTAATAATACTATAATAATACTTACTATACATCATTTTATATAAAACTTGCTTTAAGGTTATTTGTGGAGAGCTTAAGTAAATATTTTTATTTTTATTATTATTACTATTATTACGTATAATACTATAAACTAGGTATCACATACACTTGATATCATTCTATTGCTTTTGTCCGGTTTCTGAATATTAAATAGGATTAGATTAATAAATTTCAAATAAAGATAGATTTAGAATATGTACCTAATTGGATATCATACTATCTTTAATACAGGTATAGTGCGTGATACTAAGATATTAGTCAGATAAGAAACAAAAATAGAAAATTAATAAGAATTTGGCTTAGATAAAAGCAAACTATTTTTTAGATACCGATAACTAGGGAAATCTTGCAAAAACTAGGCACTTATTTTTTTCCTTATTGACTCATGTTCTTTCAATTGACCGAGCGAGCGAAGCGTCTCTGTTTCAGCTTGGGCAAATTTGCTTTTGTATGTATGTCCATCTGTCCATCTGTTTGTTTGTTTCACTCTACAGGTCGCGTTTCTCAACCGATTCTCGTGAAATTTTGTGAGCAGGTTCGATAAATTAATCAAATTTTTTGTCTTGAAATTTTTTAAAAATGACTGAGTTATGGGGGTTGCCAGCTTACAAGGTCTACTGCCGAGGCTGTTTTCCTCTACGGGTCACATTTCTCAACCAATAAAATAAAATATTTTAAATTAAATTAAATATTTAAAAAAAAAACAAGGGGTCGGGGATGTTTGTGGAGAAAAAATTAAAATAAATATGAAAAGATAATCAGACTCGCGAGGTCTACAGCTCACGGAGCCACTAGTAAATATTTTCAGATACACTTTCATAATAAAATTACTGTTTGACTATCATAATATAAGTATACCACTCCACTGAAGTGGAGGAGGCTCATAGTCCAGCAGTGGACTGTAACGGGCCGTTGATGTTGATGATGTTGAATATAAGTATAAACTAAAGAGTAAAAATTATAAATAATGCCAAAAAGATTACAGCCAGTGTCATTTGGACTGATGTAAGGATTCCAACCCAAACCCGTACAGCCTAATCTGTTCATTCAGGCAGTTTAATGTTATGGTGGAATAAAGAAACTCGCATACATATACATACATGAACCCTAAACACATTACAATTACAGCCCTAATTACATTCACCCATTTTTGGGCAGTTAAAATGTACCAGCATTTGCCATAAGCTAACCTGGTGGATTCAGGAGGAAACCAACTTTCATCATCATCGTGTGGGTTGTAAGGTCGACAACCGACCTCACAAACCCTACTGTCAGTGTTATAGACCCGCCAAAGACCACTGAGTTGGCATGTAACGACTAGATAGAAATAATTGTAAAGCGAAGTTGAAATTTTATTAGATATTTCGTTATTTCGGACAATCAAGTGATTCAGCCTGCAATGTCCTTACCAAACTGGGAAAAGTCTCACAAAGAGATTTTTGCTTGACAGTGTCCCCACCGGGAATCGTACCCGGAACCTCCATAATGGGCGTCGAAATCTCGACCACTCGTCCACGGAGGTTGTTACTCTTATTATTCTTAGCTTATTTGGGACTAAACTTGCCATCAAATTACTTGAGATACACGACACACGTACGCCTATTAGAAGACCTATGGGGTAAGACGGCATAACATTAGCCAAACAAAACGACGGCCAAGTCCGGAAGTCGATTACGGGACCACATCGTGACATTCGTGACTATTTTACTAAACCACCAAGAAATAACCCTCTTTGCATAATATGTGACAGTTCCACTATAACGTGACCCTTTAAGTGCATTGGAAGTCTTTACAATTCAACAGCCGGAGAGCTCATGTGATTTTGGTTGTACGTCCATTGTAAGCTGGTCTCCGTATGCTAATGTTTGTGTGAACTGCTGAAAGGGTTGGAGAGGTAATGTTAAGATGGTTGTTGCAGCTGCCCCCTTCTTCATATTACTTATTATGTGCATGACAAAACGTATGAAAGCGGTGATTTTATTACTTACTCAGGACTATCGACTACCAATTTCTTTATGTGTCGAAACTGGTTACACCCTTTTTTATTGAAATATATTATCATTTATTTTAAAAATTGTAGCCAAATTATTATCAGAGAATTATTATACTATTATTATGAACGCGAATTCCTGTTCGGTTTTCACGGCTAATCTGCTGGACAGCTGGACTTTTGTAGATGAAAGGTACAAAGATAGTTAAACACCCAAAAACCCAGATAAACTTTTTACCCGGGAAAATTCTTATTCCCACGGGAATAATCGGTAAAAGTGTTGCAAACTTACAGTTAGTGTTAGTATAAAACAATTATAGGTATTATAGGTAGTTTATCGGGTTAGACCCCAATCCGACATGAATCTATTACTTAAATTCCTACATAATTTAAGTTTTTATTTAATTAACTAACATTTTTAATTATGTGCCGTACGGGAAATATATTTTTTTTTTATAATTTATCAACCTTGACCCATCCGTTTGAAACACGCTACCCGTCACTTAAACAAAATTAAATATAAAGTCACTCTCTTCAGGCCATTTAACTAACTAACATTGACAGCTGATATCTTTAACTACGGGTTCCCACTGGAAATATACAATTACCCACACTTCCATACCCAAACGTGGCTCGGACCGCTCTTGCCTTTCCGGGCGAAGCCGGGTGTCAGGGTTATGCAACCAGCGAGCAAGGTCGACGGTCTTCTGATGCTCCAAGGTTATTGTACCAAGACCCGTCAGAGGAACACCAATAAATATGATAAGGGAGAAAGTTACAGCATTTAAGATACGAGGATCACTTTTAGTCTTCCTTTTTGGGACTTAAAATATGCGCGTACGCTCGTGCTTTCTAATCGTGGATGTGTTGGGACGATCGGCGGTAAGTACACAATATATTTAGATAAGTTTAGTATTGACAAGCCTAAATAAATAAAACATTATGAAATTCCATTATAACTTATTCCTTAAGATATACAAAGCTCAGCAACGAAAAAAAAATCAGCCTGATATTTTATTTCTTTCGTAGTTAAAATTATTTTTGTAAGGTATGTATGTAAAAAAACATCGAAGTCAAATGCCGTAAGTGCAGCCGCTTAAAACAAACTCATAGGCATTTTGTTTATTTAAACATTGCCTTGTAAGTATCGCAATTTATGATTTATTTTGTGTTAATTAAATTGAAACACACGTGCTCAAAGTCGTTCATTCGGTTTACGACAGATTCTGTTTAAGACAGAATTTGTACCTCCAAGTGCCAAATTAATAAAAAAGTCATATGGGTGATATTTGATCTTCTGCATAATGTCACATTGATGCAATGTTCTATTCTTCTCTCTAAATTGGATTCGTCGTCGTCTTGATTCGTTGTCTTGACATCAAATTTCAAAATGTCAAACTCATCGCAAGCGCATGCTTGTCATCAGTTCAACAACCACGCGTTATAATTTATAATACACAAAACGGAAAAATGTAAAACATTTAACGATTCCAAAGATTTATCGCCGCGAAGAGCCGCGGGCGCAGCCGGTACGCGGTCAATGATTTATTTGTTTTACTTCAGTTTATTACTACATTAACTTTGATTCTCCATCAAAGGTAAAACTAAGCGCCAAAAGAAAGTAACTCGGTCTGGTTATGTTCAGTGAAACTTTGGGAAATGATCCAACTTCGATTAATTTGTACGTAATTAAGAAGTCTATCCAGTCGGTGGGGTTAGCATGATTATTAAAAACGCAGCTTTGGTGGAGTTAAATATTGATACCACGGAGGAAAAAAATATATGCATAATATTTGTTAGAATTTAATTTTATTTTATTTAATGTTTTAATGCAAGATTTTTTCATCAAAGTTATTCATCAAAGGTTATTTGACCACAAAATCTAGCTTGCAAAGAATATGAAATCAACCAACTAGCAAGTTGCATCCGTTCGCAACAAAACCTAATCGCTCTACTTTAATTATATAGAATTTATATTAAAATCAAAATCAAAAATATTTTATTCGAATCATTTTTCGACGTCAAAGCGATAGCGATAGCTTTGACGTCCATGATAATGGATAGCACGTTCACTACCAGTGTACGCTCGCTGTGGAGAAGAACGGCCGGAAGAAACTCCACAGGAATCGTATCTTTTGTACTTTTCTTTTCATAATTACAATCTACACCGCTGATTTGGAACATCAGTTGACCAGACGTTTTTATCATTTAAGTAATCTTTCAGTTCCCCTCATCGAGACCTCTGGTGACCGCAAAGCTGGCAGCTTCCTCGGGCAAAAAATAAACCTTGCCATTCAGAGAGGAAACGCGACCAGTCTGCTGGGCACCTTGTCTTGCGGAGACATTCTATTTGTAAATATCTTCTATTCGTAAATATTTTGTATAACATATTTTAATTTTTTGTTTATTAATAATTTTTATTTTTATTGTAATAGATGTAAAATAAATTAGATAAAAAAAAGTAATCATTATTAAGGCTAAGAAGAAAAAAATACTTAATAATTTATAATTAACGTATCTGAATCAGTTCTTATATCACATGTACCAGCGTCATGTTTATTTACACATCAATTATCCAGCTTAATCTCATCTTCACTTTCCCTCTTAACTAGACAGCACAAGTGATTTCAACATAATACATAAGTATTTTAAAACTGAAATATGACATAGAGTTTGTGCTCTCCGCACCTTGCCAATGAAGTCGAAATTGACGGTGTGAAAACATGCGCCCACGCAGAAAAGTGCAACCGTGAGAATGAAGAGCTGTATAAACATTGAATTTTTAATACTATTGGGTCTACGATACGCTACATTCGCTTTCAATATTACCTCCCGTAATACACAAAATGAATTGTCTGCTTTACAAGTGGATGTAGAGTATCCTATCTACTAAATTACCATTGCATCAATCATGTCTAATTCCACCGATTACGCTACATCAGTAGCTGTAGATCTAATTTTAAACAACACAATGAGCACAATTATGTTTTCTAGGTGGTTAAAAAAAACGTAAAGTGAAAATAGGGAACTTACCCCAAGATACTCAGGCTCAGAAACGATAGCCCTTTCATACAATGATCAATTTACTATGGGAGATGCGACTACTAATGTTCCTTGGGGAAAATGTGTCAGTTTCATGGACTGAACTCCCTCAATCCGCTATACAAGTATTTTCGTAACACCCTGTATTAGTCTCGCTTCCATCTTGACAAGTAATACTACATGGCCTTTCGTTTGTATTTGGTAATTATATGAATGTGTTGGAAGTGTGGAGGCAACAGTTGAGCGGGAGCTGATGTTTTGAAACGGCACTCGCATACTAACGAGAAGCAAACATTGCCACAAAGCTGCGTCCGCGCAGAATCAGCTGCAACCGGCGTTTGCGACACGGAGAAAACGAACACGCTCAATTAGCTGCTATTGGACATGTTTTGTAAAGAAATTAGAATCAAAAACAGCAAGAGCATGTAAAATACATAACAATATTACTTACTAAATACTTACTGGGTATGTTATTTATAGCAGACCGATTATTATTTAAGATAGTGTGCATTTGCTCTGCTTCCTACTTACAAGCGCATCCTACGCAGACGATACACTCCACTAAACGGTCAAGTGCTGTACTTGTCAGAACGGGCGATATGGGAGTGCAGGCAATTTCACTGGAAGCATGTGGTTCCCAAACAGTGGCCGAATGTCGCCAGGTCACGGGGTCGTGTCAACGAAGCCTATTACCGGACTTGACTGTCCACAGAAAGTTTGGCCTTGACCTTCGAAACTCGTCAATTTGCTTTAAGCGTTCTACTTTGTTATTCATATTTTTTTACAACTTTATTGTTAACAGCCCAGTTGCGTGTTATATTGCAGTTAGCTTTCCTTTATAATTCTACGTACTTTTAAAGTTTAAAATGAAACATCATTTATTATTAATTCTATTATTTTATATTTTCCTCTTTCCTCTGAAAATAATTAGGTCACTTGTCCATAGGATGAAGCATGTAGTTCCTAAGCGCGAGCCCTGTAGAACACTAGATCACGTCACGACCCTGGCATTGCGTTGCGGTTTTGCACTCAATTCATATGAATTATCACAATGAGAAGAATCGTGACGCCGCCGGGAGCCTTAGAACAACCGCCGTCATTAGTAAACACTATATTGTCTTAAACGTGTGTGAAGTTATTTATGGGCATCATTTGTCAGGACTAAATGAATTGTGTTTATTTTGCCGTAGTCAGTAGCTATTGCGGAAGAGAGATCGTTTGTTTACATTATTTCGACTTGAAACTGATGATCTTCGCAATGCGTAGAATGATACAAATTGGAAATATGTTGGCTTTTATAGCATTGATCTGCATTGTGCTTGAAAATCACAGTAACAATAATTTATTTAAATCCATTGAAGAAATGGTTTGTATGACTGTACCATAAACAATAAGCATTGATCAATAAGTGGTGATGGCTGCGAGGGGTGGTGACTATTGATGCGAGACAGCAGGATGCTGCTGTCACTTGACGGTCACGGGCTGCGACTGCGCATGCTCTTAGGGTTGGTGACAGATCCATATTACTGAGAACGTGGTAGTTTACACTTCAAAATAAAGACAAATGTTGAAGTGTTCTAGTGACTACACCTTGTTCTGACAGGTCAGAATTCTTTGAGTGACTATGTGATATGGGTACCTTATTGTTTACTATTTGATCCAGTGAATGCCGACGATAAGACCATTCGTATACAACTGTACAGTGGGAGGCGTAGCCAGATGGATGGAACTATTCGCAATTCAAAAATTACTTTATAGAACGAAATATGAAAACCTCCCAACAGCCGGTAACAACAAAGGAGGACAACCCTTACGTACGGTACCTTTCCTTTAATCTGATAATGATCGAGTCAAAAGTCTAATTGATCAGTTGTAAAGCAGCATTAAATGCGCAACCCTAGTTGCGTAAAGGTGTGTTCACATTGGAACTGCAATTTAAAAACGCATTACAGGCGATGATGACGCTGAGCACGCGCTATTGTAGAAAAGCGTAACGCCCGCGCCCAGTCATTGTCCTGCTTTCTATACAATACTCGTCTTGTCCTGAACAAACTACCCATACCTCTAATCGCTCAATTAAGTTTTAGGTTAGACTACAATGATACAATGATGAAGCGCATGTTAGTGATCGGATTTGGTAATACCATTATGTTTCATTCTGGAGACAGTAACGATTGAAAGAGTTTTCCAATCATAAATTACTGAAGCGATGGGGATGTATTATAATTGGATAAACGTTAGTTATCTCAGCAATAATGGCAAAACTATTTTAAACTAAACCAAGGTAAAAACGACGAGAATAGGAAAGAGGCAAGCCGTCTTACAAGCAGTACTTACTCGTGGATAAATAAACAAGACTGTTTTAACAATTAGTTAAAACATGTACCTAATAGGTATAGATATATATATACCTAATGATGCTGTGTATCCATTAGCAATACGGACATAAATAAAATTATCTTTTTACTACCGACTTTATAGCAAAACATATATTTTTTATGAGAATTATATATTTTAATTTATATGTTTAGATTTCCTTAATTAATTAAAACTTATGCCCAACTTATACCTACTTCGGTTGTGATAAGTTAGAGTGGATTAATTATTAATTTGTGTTTAAGTTTGCTTGATGACTTGTTAATTGACCGTTTTCGTATATTTTTTACAAGACAAGCTTGTTTCTTGTGATCGATGTTTTATCGATTAGAATTTATTCACAACCACAAAGAGCTTAACAACAAATATGTGAGTGAATCCTGTTATGATATTTTTGCCTATATATAGGATAGTTCGTTATAATTTCATGTTAAACATATTACGGCGGCAGACCATATCTAGCCCCAGCTCTATACTTCTGTATTTTATTTATGAATGCCTTTGCCAATACCTATATCAATACATATAATGTAGTCTTCACAAAAAGTTAACAATAGAGTAAGACAATACCAGCTTTTTCGGCAAGATTGATTTGTATGCAGCAGTAAGTTAGTTTTGTAGCAAATCGCTTGTTAGATCTCCTTTACTGTTTCAACCTGGCCTTGACTGGCTGACCGTTGCGTCACTGTCACCATCAACGGTCACAGTGGCCACCATGATCGTTATAACCAGCTGAGAGCATAAAATGTCAATAAAAACATTCATTGGCCCTGCTTCCATTTAAGATATTTTAAATAGCAATGTGAATACAAAATGGGCAAAGGCACTCATTAGAAGATACGATGAAATTACAAAATGAACAGATAACATCGACTTTTTCAAATCAAGGTAGGTCAATATAGATTTTTTAATCTATCGTCTTTCAGGATTTGGTACCTGATTCTAAAATTTCCCTGAGACAAAATCTTTGCAAGCTGTAACTAAGTTGTAAAAGAAAGGTGCAAGTGCGGGCAGGATAAGTTCACAAACAATTGAACACACGGTGACAAGATGCGCTTGCGTTGATCCGAGGTGCGAACCAAACCCTCCTTTATAATGTAGTCTATCGAACTATTGTCGGCTGCCTGCCACCGACAATGTGTGCTAATCAGTTTGCTTAGCAAGGTTCGACTGCGTGGTATCAGGCTCTATAACATAGCTGCTGCTAAAAGGCAAGTCACATTGATTCGAAGAACTTCTTCCTGAATAAATCGTGTATTTAGATTATCTAATCTTAATAAGATATTAGCTTACAATCAAAGTCATGTGGCAGGCAAGTACAAAATATTTAAAATTCTATGTTTTTATTGTTCAAAAACAGAAAATTCTTGCCACCTGCAAATAAATTAATTATACAAGGTGTAAATAAATTAGCTGACACTAGTGACATTAGTGCTTAAAGGATCAACCTACCCATGAAACTGAACAACTTTCTCCAAGAAACATGGGCTGCCGGACGACAAAAAAATGTACATCTTCTATAGTAAATCGATTAGTTGGCCGCACAGTATTGTATGAAAGGGACAACTTTTTTTGTCGTCCGACAGACAGCCCATGTTTCTTGGGGAAAGTTGTTCAGTTTCATGGGTAAGTTGATCCTTGAAAATAGTGTCAGCTAATTTATTTACACCTTATAGATATTCGGGCTCTTTTCCGATGCTGTTTTTACAGTTGACGATTAGCGATGTTGATGAAATGTAAATAAAAAAGCTCGGTTAATCATTAACTTTAACTGAACCATTTAAAATACTAATAACGTCCACTCACGATATAGACGAATAAATTAACAAGTTCTGAGAAGAAGAAGAGTAACAAAACGCAATAACACTGGACACGATTAAGTATATAAAAGGTATGATGTCATATCGTAAAAAGCAAGACAATGATTTATTTAACATAATAGCAATCGCGTTTGTTTCATGCACTCACATGAACAAACTTGGAAACAAAGACGACCTGTAAAGACAATGAAATTATTATTCACTATTCAAATCAAAAGCTTCCTGTTTACCGACCATCAGTTAGGCAAATATAATTACTAGTAAAAACACACCGAGTCAAAAGCAAGTTAAAAGTAAAGTCGTGTTAGCAAGTAGTTGCTGCAAGTTGACACAAAACTTGTGCAACATGGAGAAACAACAATGTTCTTTTCATTACTAGAATCTAAAGAAAGTCTTATTATAATATCAAACATAAGTGCAGCATGAAACAGTTTTAATAAAAGTAGAGTTATTTTAAGCTGCACAGTAATTAGTGCTTAGCATAATGAAACTGATCAAGTTATATAAATACGCAAACATGACCTGCGATCGAGGATTCCTCTTGTTCTATTCATTAATTCTATTTACTTTATTTACATATCAAAATATTGAGATGTTTGTATTTAATTAAGTAAAAACCGAATTCGCTTTCGTATCTTACTCAAAAGTGTCGTCCCAAAACCGTATATCAAAGTGGGTCAGCCAGAAGCCGCTACGGCTAGTGCAAGTTTCTCCCAGTAGTGGGCGTGGGTTGTCATTCACTTACCGCGTCAAGTCCCACAGTCTCACCTCGGATGTCTCCACTGTTATTATATTACACTTACCACTCTAGAAACCCCGCTCAAATGGCTACACCGCAACAAGTTTAAGAGATGTCATTTGCTGCATTGCTGGTTGCTATGAAATCATCCATGTAAACATACCTGTAGGTTTTTGATTTCGGAAGGCGTCGTTTATATTTTAGTAAGTAGTTACTTTTTGTAGGATTTGGTTTATTGGTAAATAGAACTCCATGATTTTAACTTTATTTATTTATTTATTAATAATAGGAAGACCAACAGCTAAAGTTAACTTGATTTAACACTAACAATTTGTGTCTTTACATATATTAAAAAAAACAATTAATATAGATCTCTTTTCATAATATCATTCCACTAGGTGCTATAACATCCACTGACCATTAAGGCATGGGCAAAATTTAAACGATCGTGATGATTGAACGGCTTTACAAACCGCTTGTAGCTACCATGGAGCACAACTTCATTTTGTAGTACTTACTACAAATGTAAAGACTCTCATTGAGTGTCGTAATTGTGAAAGTTCCCTAGCTTCGCTCCTGCTCCATCACTGCCTTCACTTATCAGTGAGTTTGTGTGCACAGTTGCCGAGGACCCCTCCCGAATTGCCACACAGGAACCAGGAACCAACAGCCCTGAGGTAGATGACCTCGCTGCTGACGCTATCATTCGTTTGTGTTTTGAAGATAACAGATCCGCTGATAGTACGTTACGGGATGAGTAATCTCATTCATAGTCCTGATTGCGGTTGAGGAAAGTTAATTTTAAATGAGATAATAGATGTTCTAATATACAATTATTAATAAGATGGATCAGAAACATGGGATATACTCGATGTAATAAGCAAAGCATCAATTTCAAATTAACTTTCGTATTTGGACCAATCAGGAAAGACTGTATAGAAAAATTAAAATTGACATACTAAATAGCGCCTAAGTTTCAAAATTCTTTGCTCCTCTTTTGAATCGCCTATAATTTTCTACGTCGTAAAAATTATACTTCAAAGTATATAGTTAACAATGTCGAAGGTTCCCTGCCACTGTAGATCAGATGGTACTAAACAATGACAGTATGTACGCGCATGTATTTGCGCCTGCGCACAGTGACCGTGAGCGCGCACGCGTTTTTGACCCACTTTTCGACACACATGTTCTTGCGCGCACTTATTATCATTTTATGAAGAAATGTCAACGCTCATGAAAATTGAATGGGCTTAGTTCCGTTGATTGATATTTGTGATACTACGGAGTTGGGCCATCGATAGAAGCTAGATTTGACGTTACGAGTATTGGCACAGGGTTAATTTTCCGGTGCTTACTTTTATTTCTTATATAAGTATGACAGTTGTCAAATCTCGCTTCTCTATGTTAGAAGGAATGGAAGAGACAAGAGAAAATCGCCTTATTTCATGAAGTTAAATATTTAATTAGAACTCAGAACATCAATGGTATTGGCAAATAGTACAATTTAGTCGGTGGCCTCCCATGATTTCCATAGATCAGTCATGATCACTGACGCACTTAACTTACCAAAGATGCAGACTGTTCCGTATCACGCAATAAAAAAAGACAATGTGAAAACTAGTCACGCGACAGAAGCCATTATTTTCTATTTAAGGAAATAAACAAACCTTGAAAGTCAACTTTAGGCGAACTCGGAGAACATCTGTGCGAAAGGACGCGGATTCTTATCAGCGTCGTACTAGGGAAATATGTTGTGACATTCAAGTCAGGCGTTAAAGCACAGGGTTGGCAGTCATGCAACAAATTATCAAACGAGTACAAGAAAACTAAATAAATCTAGAAACCTGAACATGTTGTGTAAATGGATGCTTGTTTTTTTATTCATAAACCTGCCTTGACTTCACCATTCCATCCTTTGCCTAGCTAGTGCGTACTTAATCCACTTGAGTTAAATTAAATTCATTTGAATTAAAAAACTCTAGGTGTGAAGGTGTTTTTCTGCCATTATATACTGTATAAAAGGTTTTCATATTATTATATTCTATTAGCTTTTGCGAGCATCTAACTACACTATTGAGAAAATTATTGAAGAAGTTTGGAAGCCATCTGGCAACCCTAAGCAGCCGTGTAAAATAGTCACGGTATAAAAGCGAGGACCTTCGCCTGAGAGGAGGTCGCAGACAGACAAACAGACGGACACGTTTCCGCTTCATTTGAATACGGATAAAGTAGGTTACCCAAACATTGATTATCAGCTACTCGAGACCTTTTCTGAAATAGTTAAATCAATATTTAAGATCGCCTTGTTAAGATTTTATACAGTACGTTTTTGCACAGAAGAAAAATATACTATTAATTTAATATGTATTGATTGATTGATCCACACTATTTGTTATTTGAATTTATTTAAATATTTTTATTATTTGCAATAAAATTGCTTCTATTTCACAAATATAGTAATTAATAATTTTTCATAAAATATTGTAGATAATTATTAAAATCATGTTGCGTCTCTAGTTAGTGATCCCTTGTATTGGTTGGCTGGCGTCTCTGTCAAAGGTGCGCGCGCAGGAGTCGCCGCCGCCGCCGTGCCTTGTACGGCGCGCTTTGATCTCACCGCTGCGCGCGCGCACCGCAAAGCCTCCGCGGTCCGCGTTATATCATCGCGTTACTTACGCTCTGTACCTGTTTGTAAACATTCTTTGCAGGCCTACCAGGTACAGGGAAAATACTTTCTTTACTCCCATGGTATTTTGAAATTTAGCTGTAGCAATTGGGTAAGAGAGGAATGCTGATTTTTCCTCAGAGAACTGATATTGAATCCAGAGCGTGCGAAGGATTCTATAATGAGAGTTTCTAATAAGAATAAGAATAGAATTTCCGAAAATAGACTTCTGAAGCTCGCGAGGGATTCTAAGGTTCGAGGTGACAATAAGGTCCTCTCAAACCCAAAACATTATTTGTCACCTGTTCCGACAAGGAAATGACTATTTACTTACCTACGTAAATATTACTCAAAAATGTACAAGAGTTCTCTTATTTTCGATATAATTCTAGACTTCATTTATTGTATTTTAACATAATACTTTTTAATTTTAGTTATTAAGATAAAAATAAACAACCAAGACAATAAACAAACTTTAGGTTATGGTTTTTTAAGGTGCGTTCCGAAATTGTATTTAAAATTAAAATCTATACAAAAAATGAACTACGAAAACTTTTTTCCTATGTAAGATAATGTTCGAAATTCAAACGAATTTTCCTCACTAGACATGAAAATGGTTTGCATGTCTAGAAATGAATAAGCGATTTTCGGACCAGTTTTCGGGCATTAAAAGCCAACTTTCCGAGGTGGAGAGGTGAAAAAATCTTTCTATCTCCCGCTGCGTTACAATAATTATACTTATAAAAATAATATTGTTTTTTGTGTGTTAATTATATTTTTTGTTTGTTACAGACTTCTCCATGTTATTCTGGACAAGATAATTGTAAGTACGAGTATGCTAACTAGCGCCAGGCGTCGCCGTTATAAAGTTGAGGGTCCGGCCAAATTAGAGACGTCGAGGATTTGGACACTGTAGAGTCTTATCACAAAGCGAAAAAAACTGGTGGTGGCCGCCGTTTCACGAAGCCACAAGTTACAATATACGAGTACTACTCGACGTACATTGTGTAGACAATGAGATAAAACGTAAAGGGCATACAGTTAAAGGCGAATTGGCTACGCAATGAATATCAAACTGTAACTTGCAGGAGCACTTGGCATGGAAATTAAACAAGGGCTCCTACTGGAATATTTAGTTTCGTGCGGAAACGACAGATGGCGCTGGGAGGTTTTGGAAACTGGGTAACGTTTGGTATTCGCAATTTATACTGGCTCAGTATAACAACTCGCGTCGTTTTAACTTTTGAACCTCGGGTTCGGCCCATCCACTATGGAATTGAGCCTCACGTGCGCTTGCCCTGGAGTGCCGGGTAGGTAAGATTTCGCTTCGAACCCCGAACCAAGAGGACCGTGGTAGCGCGCGCTATTCACTGGTAATTTTTGAATTCTGTCGCCGAATGACGTGTCATTCAGCTGGCAGTGTTGTTCCCAAAAGCTCCTTGGAGCAAAGAACGCCTGGATACTTTGTTGGTTGGTCGGTCACATCGATATTTTGGAACTAGTTGGAACGAGATTAGAAGTTGGAACTTCGAACATTTGGAACGTTATGATGGAACATGTGACTTTTACTTATTTAGTAAAGTTGATCACAATAACCTTCATACTTTACACAGGCTCAGGACTGTCGCAAGCTTTTAAGTTTTGTATGAAGTAATTAAGTTTCTGAATTTATTGTCTAAGCTCTACAATTACGCTCGGTTAGGCCCAATGAGCATCGGGTAAATTCGCACATCTTCGGCGCGCGGTCCGTCGCGGTTGCGCCGCTTGCATGCCACACGAAGTTCGCCAAGTCGCGCCGATATTTACGCTTCGGTTTTGAGTGCATGAAAAAATAACAACGTTATTTTGGAACGTTGTTGTTCCTCTCGAAAAAGTCGCAGTGAATAAGAGGCAGAGCACGGTGACCTTTTCACCGTGACGTTATTTATCGCCCACCTCTAGTAGCTTCTTGTATCTGATTTAATAGGCTTCGCACGAGTTATTACTCGTTATTGTTCGTTAATACCTCTTAAAAACTTCACCGACAGTCTGCTACTTCACGAACCTAATCTCGCGTCGCGACATTTTCATCCCAACCTTGCTACAAAATTACAGATTTGTATTCGCTGTTGATCGTCCATATGGGCTAACTAAAGAGCTTAACTACTAAAATGACGTGTAAACACTTACTTAAAATTAATTCGCTTAAAATTTAGTTACTACTTGTCAATTTAATACGTGTAAACCAGCCATAACTGGTAGACAGGGTTATTCTTGCATTTTATATAATATAAGTAAGGCTACGTGTTCTTAATCAATCTCCTATACCCATACAACAAATCACTCGGCTCATTCATCAAGACATTCAGAGCTTATAACACGCTGGTTTATTTTTACCTCACGCCATTAACAGCCATTATTACACAGCCAATTGATAATGCTGTAAGCTCTTATTAAATGCTCTTATAAGGCTACATGGCGCATTTCTAGACTGCAAACGCTGGGCTCCGACGATGCGCCTTATAAGGCTCCTAGGTAGCTGCACGTTGGTTAAGTAGATACTATAAGTAGAATACGCATGGGCTTCCTTGACCAGAGGTGTTCAAACTTGGAATAATCAAATTTAAATAAAATGTTTACATTTGTGTTTTTTATTGAATACATCAAAACATTGGCATACCTACCTATAGGTAATAGGTATACTATAATATAACTTTAGCTTTTTGTTTTTTTATTTTTTTATGAATTATCTGTATAATATATTTTGCTCTTTCTTTTCTTTGACATTGATCGTTACCTAAAACAAGTCTTCCGGACCCTGTTATTTATGTAACTACGTAAGGAAATTTCGTAAGGTATTTTTTTATTTTTTCTGTATAAACGACTGATTTAACTATATTATTGGCGCTTTTTATGTGAACATTATTTACCATGTAATATATTTGTTGACCTCGTGGAAGTTTGAGAACCACTGCCTCAGGCTTTGTTATGCGCATGCAGAAGTAGATCGACGCCAGAGATCCCGCCGCCCGCGCCGCTGTGACAAGAATCGAACATGCACTTGTCACTGCAAAGATTATACCGGGTGTCCGTGACAGGTCACCACAAAATTATATAATTGTATTTTTTTTTTAATTATTATACTTACCAGATAATCGATACTCGATAAAAAGTGGTGCTTTGAATAGAAAACGTAGAGATCCTTGGGGAGGCCTTTGTCCAACAGTGGACGTCTTTCGGCTGAGATGATGATGAATAATACAATAAAACACTGATACTATATACCTATATATACCTACCTAATTCACACTCCTGAGCAGAATGTATAAATCGTACAATGCCTCTTTTTTGCAATTTTCTAATCATCATTTGGCCATAATCTATTGGAACTTTTTAATAAAAGTAATACGATCTTATTGTGAGAGATATGGTTTGCGTGGTCAGTTTGCTAACATGGAGACTCGCTGACAATGCCTGTTATGTCTTCACGTTATCTTTAACAATTATGATAAGACAATGCAAATTGAATAATCTTTGGTCTACAAATCTTGACAATTATTTGCAAAACAGTGACTGACACATATTTTATATATTTTAAGATAGTCTTAAATTACAATAACAAGTCATTGGCGAACTAAAAGCAATCATTTATTATCTACTGTATTCTTTATACAGGGTGTAAGCGACATAATGATGATGGATAATGATAGGATGTAATGCTCTCAGCATTCAGCGCATAAATTCTGAATCGTATAAAACTGAAATTTCTTTCCTGCAATTTTTTTTTTACTCGCTCTTAAAATTAATATATTTACTTGCCTTAATATTCCGAAACTTCTTTCATGTTGAAAAACAGCTTTTTATATTATTATGTTTGGCATACCATCATTTCGGGACAAATGCGTCCCGGACCTTTGGAAGGCGTGCGTGGGGCCAAAGCCAAAACGTAGATCTCCATTCCAAATTTCATAAAAATCCGTTCTGTAGTTAAACTTATTCTGGTGGATTTTTTTTTAGAATCTTAAGAATTTTTTTAAGATCTGTCATTTTCACCCTGTATATTACAATATCTGTTGCATATCAAAAACACGTTCCTGTCAGTCGATTTGCCCTTTATCTGTCTTGTTAGATTAGCGAGCGTGCTGGAGACAACTCCTGCGCAGCAGTCAAATTGAATTCTAATCTAGTGACGTCATCTGCATAAATTAGACATGCACATGCAATGCTGAATGCATGCATTGCATGTTGAAGCGATCTACGCAAATAAAAGCATAATACATACAATTCTGAAAGGGATGGAATGTGTTAAAACTTTGTAAAAAACTTTTTACAGTGTTAAACCTAATTTTGTATTCGTCAGTCCTGTAAGACTTTTCAAGAGAATAAAATTATTTTGCACAGTAGGAATAAGCGTTGAATCTGACAGATAACGTATTGTATAGTGGAATTTTTCGTATATGTGTCCCTTTCTTTCCATCACCTAGTAAACTTACTCTTTTTCAAAAATTACAGTAAAATTACAACATAACTGACCAGCGCACGGGCCAAGCAACGATCCCCGTTTCACTTTCTCCTCACAAGAATCCGAACTCAGGACCCCCGAATCGCGAGCCAAGATCTCCCCCGCTAGACCACGGAAATTGTTAAATCCAGCAATAACACTTCCAGAGTCTGTTAGTATTCTATGCGCGCGACGCGCATGAGTCCGGATCACCGTGCGATGCGTGCGCGCACCGTGGGCGCTAGGTCCGGCGCGGGCGGCTGGAGTACCCGCTTCCTGTGCGACAGGGCTAGCAACATCAAGTTATTGTGATTGGAGTGTCACACCACGAAGGGTGAGAAATTGGAAGTTTGTTTGACAAGTCTTTAATGAGAAAGTTGGATTGTACGAACTGCAGGCCTGACACTCCAAGCAGTTTTTGACTACCTCTGTATTTCTTTCTTCTGGCTAAAACAACTCGTCGTTAGGCTCAGCAGTTTGACATTATGTTTTTGCTACAATTAATTTGCTATAATCAATTAGTGACAGAACTACTAAATCTGTTCACTAGTCTTGCTTCTTTAAGCCCTGCCTCTACCCTTCAATCAACAATGTCATTACGTCAAGATTGACGCAAGGTACTCAGCCCTGTAAATGTCATACCGTGACATAAACGGACAGGCCGAAACAATGGTCTGTTGAGTCCATTTACAGCACCGTTACCCTAATCGGCGCGAGCGCACAGCTTTACGAGCAGCTCTGACGCATGCCGCAGCTACTTACTTTGTAAAAATGAAATTATTTTCCGCTGGGGCTTATCTATTTCAATAAGCAATCCAATGATGTATTTGCTTTGAAGCACGGAGAGAGGGAGCATCGATCAGACACAAACTTGGAGTACAATATATTAAGTTAGTTTGCCGACAAACTGGTAACAAGCTCAAAGTCATTGAACTTATTTAATTTATTATTATTAATAATAAAAGTATTATTTTACGTAAAATTCGACTGACAACGGAACCTCGAGTACCATTGTCAAAAAGAAAATTATAATAAAAATTTTTTCGTACAATTATTGTGTGAACTTTTTAGCACGATTTCCTATATAGAAATATTTATTTTTCACCCAGTGAGTAGTTCAATGTTTTCATCCGATACAGGCTGAGATGAACAAACTTGTTGCGAGGGAACGCAGCGAATGAGTTTATAATCTGAGGATATACCTACCTACAAATAGGCACAAAACATAAATATAAACACGCGAAGCGGATATTCATAAGAAATCATACTGAAAAAACGAGCAGTGACGTATGTAAGACGTACTCACACTGGTCGTAGCGTGAGCTAGGACCTTCGACCCATTTTTTTGGGATTTGACTGGAGTGAACTCAAGTGTCTTTATTCAGACAAACGCGCAGACAAAAAGATCGGGTTACATCGCGGTCAATACACCTTATACGCCGCACTTGATGTATACAGAGTGTTCAACTAGAAGTTCTGTTATCGGCTCGTATTGGGGCTAAATACATCATCTGCAGTTTTCTTAAGTTGACAGCTTCAGCTTTATTTAAAGTTAACATTCATTCATAACATTCGTTCATCTCATATGAGATATCCCTAAAAGTCAAAATTCTTTTTTATTTTTTATGGCATAATATTTTACATGACTTTGATTCATCATTACATTTTTCCCTCTCATTACTTATAATAATATGAATAGATAGATAGAGAATTTAGGTTGAGTATTAGAACACGACTTCTCGAATATAGGGTATTGTGTGCATAGATGTGGTTTAAACGAGCTAACTTTAAAATAGGGCATAAGTAACGTGGAACAAATGCTGTTTTTTCTAGATCTAAAAAATATCTAGTATAAGTATTGTAGTTAAAAGCCAATTTTAATAAATTCAAGACCAAACATAAAAAAAAAACAAGTTAGACATCCTGTATACAGCAGTAAGCTGCGTCGGAGTCCAGATAATCCAAGTGGACATAATGAAATCATATTGGACATATTATTATCTACTTCTTGTTATATTATAAATGGGTAGGTACCTACATAACTATATAAGTCAATAAGTACACTTTTATTTATATTAAAACTGTAGCTAGCCGGTGTGTGTGCTTTGAAAATATATTATATATTCTTACTTAAGAAGATTACTAAACGCAGTGCAAGTACTTTTGCCCTCCACCATGGATCATTTCTCTTCGTGGTTGACAAAGACAAAGAAAATATACCTTCGAAATGTAGCTTCATAGATAACTAAACAAAATAACCCGACGACAGTTTTTAATGGAACCAAGCTGGAAAAACCTACATATAATATATATATATGTGAAAATATATTTGGATGTTTAGATGTTTGTTCCGCTTACACACCTTAACTACAGAACGGTTTTGGCTGAAATTTGAAATGAAGATCATCAACAGCTGGCCCAGTGCGGATTGGTCGACTTCACACACAACCTTTGAATTTCTTCGCAGGAGTGTGCAGGTTTCACCACTATGTTTAGCGTCGAATGCACGTACATAATTATGAATTCTAAATCCGATAACACATTGGTACGTGGTGGGAGGCAGGACCCTAGCCAATAGACCACCGACGCTGAAATGAAGATACCCACATAGGATACTTTTTACGGGAAAATGTCTTATTCCAACGGGACAATCTTACATAACGCGAGCGTAGCCGCGGGCGGACCGTTAGTATATAAATATTTATCATCCCGGCTTGTGGTAGATGTTGGATTTACTTCTTCATCGAGGGTCTCAAGCGCAGTGCGGGACGGCCACCTACGAGATGGACCGACGCCTGGTGAGGATCGCTGGGTCTCGTTGCATGCAGGTGGCTATGGACCGGTCGCGCTGGAGTGCGATTGGAGAGGCCTATGTTCAGCAGTGGACATGATGATGATGATGATGAGGGTCTCGCTCGAATCTATAATAGGCAATTCAGCACTACGACCAACTGAACCACAAGACCATAACCCATAACAGACCAACCACAAATACGAGTATAAATGACCATAGACACTTATTATGTGATAACCTTATTGTTATTTTGTCTGTGGGCTTTTGTGCGTAAAACTATAGCCCTAATAACATAATTTGTTCATACAAGTGAGTTCAACGCGCTCCTTGAAAACGTTTATGATAATTTATGTTTCGCGTCTCATACAAAAATACTGGACTAAGTATGTGTTTTCTTGCAAAATTTGCAAGAAAACACATACTGCGTCCAGTATATTTTTAATGTATTTGTGTTTTTTTAATATATATTAATTCCAATCTCAATCAAACATACAGACTGACAAACAAAATAAAAAAATAAAAAAATGTTTGCTTCTCTTTCTCTAATAAAAATATCGGCCATATTAGTATTATAATACCTATGTATAGGTAATCTAAGAAACAATAGGTAAATATTTACTTCGATTATGCCGCGGCTCGCTCGAGCCGTGTGTGAGCTGTTGTAGTTGATGATGACGATGCCACTGTTTTAGGCCACTGAACACATCCCCTCCACTTCGTCTAGCGTCCTATTTTACGTGCGGGAACCGTAATTTACAAATATATTAGTAGGTAGGTACGAGCAAACGCGTGAACAACATTACCTTCTTTAATTCTGTAACAATCGGGTAAAACATGATTAAAACACGAAAAATGTACATTATGGAAATGGAAAAAGTGAGTCAGAGGTTTTTAAGTCGAACGATTGTAAGAAGGCACCTAGGAAGGTACTTATCGTTATCAACGGAGTTTCACTTAAATGGTGTAGGTACATCCTTGTAAGTGAGGAAATGGTAATGAAACAAGTTCCGTCAGGGCAATGTGGTAAGAAAAATATACAGGGGTCACCCTGTCTCAATAAAATGATGCACAATCAGCCCAAGAATTTGAATCAGAATCATAATTCACTACACAACACTGGTACTCTGTAGGTTTAATTATTGTTGTAATTTATTATTCCTTTAATATACTTACACTGTCCCGCGTTACTTATAGAAGTTTCCTGTACCTATCTAAAGGTTGTCTGGAAGAAATTACTGTGTAGCAATAAGGCCGCCCAACTGTACGCTTTCTATTACTATCATGATTATAATTTATTATTTTTATCCTTAGTGTGCAATTAAGTATATTCATACTCCATCAGAATTCTTTACGGATAGTAATGGTATATTTTTCGGTTATGCTTCATCATTTCAATACAACCATTTTTTTTTAGTGACTGGTCCCCTCACGATCTGGTACGAAATGCCCTGTCTTTGAGACTTCCTATCCTGGGTTACCAGGCAGCAAAGCCCTATCTAATGTTATTCAGCGTAAAGTTACGAAATCCATTGTTGCTGCTTTTGCGAAATTGAATTTCTCCATTTGTGACAAAGGCTAGCCAAGCTGGCCGACGGTGAAAGCGGCCCACGACCTAATACGACCCACCACGACCCAGTACGACACACTACGACCCCGGGCGATTCGGCGCCCGCGCAGCAGGCCCATCCCGGGAAAGGGCAACATTTCCTTTCAAAGCGCAATATGCATTTCTTTCGATCGTTTCATTTCGTTTGATCTTTATGAAATTGTTGGTACATACAGCTTGCAGGCTTGTAGAGTTGGTATTACTCGGTATACGACGACGACGAGGGAGGTATAGCATCCCTTTGGTTTAATGTGAACTAGAAAATTTATCAAAGAAACAGAAATAACTCTCCCTTACTAAATCCATCAGTTTTGAATATCTCACTTTTTTATCTCACTAACCTAATTGCTATTTGTACTCATATATGCAAGTGGTAATATAGCCAGACTTTCGGGGCAAAGAAGGCTCAGACCTCTATCATCAATAGCTCATATACGTCCCCACCGAGGGGCTCGAGCCTACCCTGAATTAGGCGATCAGACCTTAGTCGATCACGCTGGCCCAGTGCGGGTTGGTCGACTTCACACACAACCTTTGAATTTCTTGGCAGAAGCAGGTTTCGTCACGATGTTTTCCTTCACCGTAAGAGCGTCGAATAAACGTACATATGAATTCTAAATTCGAAAATACATTGGTACGTGATGGGGATCACACCCGCGTCTCCCGGACGGGAGGCAGCGGCCCTAGCCACTAGATCACCGACGCTCTATATTTATATTCCTAAGCCCGCTCTTAGACGGGCACAACCCAGGTGGTTACCATGGGGAAATGCGAAAGAAGAGGAATTGTCCTGATATGGCGGTCGTCCTCAATAAGTTGTACGAGAGGATTTTTGTTCCCACTCTTCAATCCGTTAAAAACACTTATACACGACTCTTCAAGAATTTTCTTTACCCCCAAAAAATATTATTATTTCCTTAAACATTGACATTTCGTCCGTGTAATTATCAGTCCTCAATACGATACTCGTAAAGTAGTCATGCCGATATAAGCGCACGCGCGTCGTACGCACTTGACATTAAACTGATCGAGAACCTGTATGGAAACACGACCTTGCCTCGGGTGTAAGGACGCGGTTCAGAAAATAAACAATTGTGGTATACAGTAGCTTATAAGTTATAACCACCTTTTTTATGTATATAAATAAAGAAGCATTTTTTTATTTTCACTTTTCGATTTAAAATTAAGCATATTGATCAGTTATTGTAAACAACATATTTATTTAAGAAAAGAAAAGTACAGAAGATGCAATCCTGTGGAGTTTCTTCCGCCGTTCTTCTCCACAGTGAGCGTACACTTGTAGTGAACGGGCCTACTTGCTTTGACGTCGAAAAATGATTTTGTTAAATCTTACTTCGAATAAAGACACTTTTATCTTTATCTTTAAAACAATGATTTCTTTGCGACAAGTGATCTTCACAGTTTGAAACTAATTATTTATAATTGATTATAGAATACTTCTTATCTTATGATCATATAGGTTGTAAAGGAAATAAACATTATTGCGAAATATACCAACAATGTCAAAATGATTTAAATCGCATTTGCAATGTATCTTTTTTGTTCCGTAATATTATATTGTACTATCATCTTCTCCAGGTGTCAAATCCTGTATGTCGAACTCACTAGGTAAATCTTCAAAACTAGGAACGACAAATTTTGCGCTTGGCGCTGTCCGCATCCAGTAATATTCTGTAACAATAATAAAAAAAGTTCACGTATAACTGAACAACATGACGACAAAAGAAGCAAAACATCTTCAACTAAATCGCTCTCCTTTCTTATAAGCGGTAGAAAACATCTTTTTTTAAAATGACTTGAAAAAATCAAGCATTCTCTACTACTGGACTAAGCTTTTGTATGTTTTATTAATATTTAAATCCTGCCATATGAGTAGCTCCCAGTAGCATGGCCTCTAACCACTCCTACAACAGCCGCCCACTGCGATTTGTTAAATACTCACACTATACGCAGCTACGAATGTATTATACTTTTCAATAGTAGCCTCTCTAGTCATAAATTTTCACAAGTCGCTGTTTACTGGATACCACAAGTTATGTTGGTACTAAAACCGTTCTTAGAAATCAAAATGGCGACCATGTTATTTTTGTGTAAAGTTTTTTAATATACCTGTCGCATGGCCAGATTCGCTGAAGATTAAAGGGATCAGTTGGTGTCTGACCTTGAGAGAGGGAAGGCAAACATATTATAAAACGTTTGAGAACAGGATAGCGCGCCAATTGACCGAAGCCGTGTATAAAGTCAGTACCATTTGTGTTTCTTTTTTGATAATGTACCTACGTAGCTAAATAATAAATAAAAAGCATTATTCAGAAAATACAGCAAAGATTCAGAATTGACTTCTGATACCCACACTAGGATACCCTGTGTTGTGGGTTTGGTAAGTGTATTTTATTAAGCTAAATGTATTATAGTAAGATAAGAGTAGTTTCTAATCTAAAAAGTTTATGAGTATGTATATGTGAGTGAGTGTTGAGTTTGTGTGTACGAGTATATGTTTGTGTGTGTAAGAGAGAGAGTATGTGTGTGTGTATGTAGACCTGCATGTACGAGCGTATGTATGTAAAGAGTGGGAAGTTTTATTATACAAGTTTTAAATTTATAGTTTAAGTTTTTGACATACATGTTTGATTTATATGTTTTAGTTGTTATTAATTGTTATTGAATTGAAAAGACAAAAAAGTCCAATTTTCTCTTCTTGTAAACTAGTAGTGTGTTTCTATTTATTTTCCAATTTTAAGTATCTGTTTCTTCCTTTAATCTAATAAAGAAACACCTTATAAAATTTCCCTATAGCAAGCAGGTCTTCACGGGCAGTAACCAGATGACCTGACCAAATTGGGTGTCGAACCTTGCGCGAAGGCTGCGCGTGTGTCGGTCGCCAGCGCGCATGCGCGAAAGAAGTAATATGACCGCTTGGTGCTGTAGTAAAGTACTTTAAATTTATCGTGCAATTTAGCCAATGTAACAGTGAGTAGGGTAAGGGGGGGGAAGATCATAGTCAGCCTTTACCACAAAATTAGTTAACAATGCCATCTAGTTCAGCAGCTGGTATACTACGGCATAGCGAAAACTGAAATGCAAGAACAGTGTCCACAAAATAGAAAAATCACAAAACGGTGATTTTGGCTAAAAAGATCATTGTCATACCATACCTTGAAGAAAAATCATAGACTTTGACCATATGACCATTCTTTGCGTATTTTAGAAAGAAGTTTTTTTTTACGAAACCTCAGAGGAACAGGCGAGGCGACGCGCGTTAGAAATCTTTGTACGAAACTATCTCCTATTGATAATGATCTTTCTTTCAATCAGATTAACTAGTTAACATAAAGTAAATAACCTGGAAACATTTTTATCGCATAACAGTCTTAGCTTTGGTTTAGCCGAGAAAACACAATAGAATATAGGAATAGTAACGATAGATTTCATTTCTTTGCTAGTTAAACCGATAGGGTATGGAAGATTTTTTTTTTATATATTTTAGCTACGTAGTGTTAATCGAATTGTTCTTATAAAATGGGTTTTTTCAGTCCAGCATTTTGTCAATTTTCTTCTATCATTCGGATGTAGAGGCAAAAAGAATACTAAAGTAGATTTATTACTTCAAAATCACATCTCATACTTACATACAAGTACCAACAGCAGCTTGATCACTATATCACCGGATTACAATGTGCGGCGACAGGTACATTGTACCGGCGGCAAGGTCTTGCGCAGAGTGGGCGCGTGATGCGGCAAAAAATGCAATCTGTCGGCTAGCGAGTTTTCGATAAAGTTACTTACAGGTTTTAAACTAAAGCTAGTTAAACGGAGACTTATTTTGTACTAAGTTTGCGATTTAAATACACAACTCTCTAATTAGAATGAATCAAAACCGTTTTTTCTTCTATTTATTTTTATTGTGTGGTTTGTAAGGGCGACGAAAGACCTTCTGTTATCAGAAACAAGTATTTAGCTGCCTGGGGCCTCTGAGTTGGCTCCTGTAATGATTCGCTTGGATCAGATCAATCTAAACACGGAATGATTTTACTTTTCGTACAGCCAGGTTGAATCATCTGTAGCCTGCTGTGTCCTATCTACACCGTCTTTCAAGGGCTAATTTCTTTACTCACTCAAACACTTAAAAAACAAATTCCTTTTTTAGAGCAAAACTGCTAGAACTCATTTTGAATTCCTAAGGAAAAAAACATCGAAATCCACTTTTTCGTAGCCGCGGGCTGACGGCTTTTGAAAAGTCATTAGTATGGACTGCGCAAGATTCGCCGAATCGTCAGCGCAGTTTCATTTCGCGCTAATTATCACAACATGGATGTAGATACTTATGCCGATCATCAGCCGGACCCAAGTGTTGAAAGATATCAGTTTCGTTCCTAGAAATGTTCCAGATTTAGTTAGCGTGCTCTGGAACTTGGTTGTGCTATGGCGGAACTACACTTACTTGATAAGGATTGCCAACGTGAAGTCATGCATGATCGATATATAATTATACGAATTGTTCCCACCATGTCGCTTCCCACGATATCACTCCTTCAAATGCGCCTAGCTAGCCTTTCCACCACAACGTTATAACTAGGTTACCTAAAACTTCACGGTAGTTCAGCCCATAAAGTTGAACAATTTTTTTTTCAATTTTTTTTTAATTCCTCATAGAATATTTTAGAATTTACATATTCAGGGTAGGCTCAGGGGCTCGAGCCCCTCGGTGGGGATATAAGCTGTTGATGATACAAATTGATTTGCGTACACACAAAAATATATAATATTTTGAAAAGACAAAATATTTTTTGAAATTTTTGAGAAGTCCTACAACGAAAGTCGTTTAAATTCACCCTCTTGATCTTGAGGGTTCAAGTAGAAAGAGCTCCTCTGATTAAGTTTGTCACCCAAATTATAAGTTTATCTGAAAATAAAACAAAATTTATTAAAACAAATTATGATATGACAATAATACCATAATTAAATTGGTTTATGGATCTATTTATGAGTTGTCGTTAAAATATCAGATATCAGCGCAAAACGATCCTGCGCACCGAAATGCCATAATATAGGGAGTATCGAAGTAAATAACGATAAAAAAACTATATTATTTAGTAAACCTACCTAAGTAAATAACGGTTTCTTGAAAACTGATAGCGCTGATTCAACTCAAAATATTGCATTGTTTAAAATTTCTTAAAACTACTATGTGTTTTATGTGGCGTGATCGCCCTATTGAGGATAAGCTCGTGCTCCTCAGTGGTGCTGGTGACGTATACAAGCTGGTAATGATGAAGGTGTTTTATGACGCAACAGACGCGATCATAGTTAAATTCTTGGGAGAGAGCTTTGTCAGTAACCACAATTCAGAAAAGCAGCGATGGATAATCAAATATTCTACATTCACCGGGGCCGGTTGTAAAATGCATCGCAGAGGAGTTTACATTGCGTGGAGAAAATAAAATAAACTTAATTACCCGAGATACCTTTACTTATCATGATATTTTTGAACTATATTACCTAATAGCTTTCCGCCCGCGTTTTCACCCGCGTTAAATTATTTTTCCCGTGGGAATTAAGTATTTTACTGCGGTAAAAAGTAACCCATGTCCTATTCCAGGACCTAACCTATATGTGTGCCAAGTTTCATCGCGATCCGTCCAGTGGTTCAAGCGTAATTCGGCAACAAACATCCAAACTTTCGCATTTATAATATTAGTAGGATGTGCCGTTTAGTACTAAATGCTTGGATCAGTTTTTGAAGAGCCATTTCTTGACGCCTTGTATACAAGAGAGAAAAATTCTAATTCTTTTTTTCTTTTTTTCTTGTAGAGTAAAATTCTAACAGAAAGTAATGTATTCGTCGGTGAGTTGCGTTAAATTAAATTGTTTTATTGTTAAAACATTAGCTAAGATATACCGATCTGCGTGTTTTGTAATAGTGGTGTATTCTATACGCAGCGGAGACGAGTTTCGCAACATCATAATGGAGTTCCACAAATTGTGTATATTTTGCATAACGACCGGTTTTCTCACGCTCAATTTTACGTGTTATGATGGTTTTATTATAAATGAACATAACTTTTTATTGAATTTAGTGATCAACATCATCATTATCGTGTGAGCTATAAGGTCGACGACCGACCCCACGAATCCTAGTAACAGATATTGGCTACGACTATTTCCGTAGATAATAGCCGGTACCAACTGCTTAACGTGCCTTCCGAAAAACGGAATCATAATCCTACATTTCAGACAATCAGGCGATTCAATCTGCAATGTCCTTACCAAAATGAGAATCTCACAAAGTATTTTTAGTTTGACCACAGCATCTCAACCGGAGTAGTTCGCTCTGCCACTCAGATCAGATATACAGGCTATTATGTTTAGGAAAGATAAGACAAGTGATTAACTCACTCTTGTTGATGATGATGTTGTTGATGTTGCAGAGGCGAGCATGGAGAGCCGCGTGGGGCTGGACTACATCGTAGAGCATGCAGAGTACGCGGGAAAACTCGCCGCCGCCCTCACCTCGCCAGCCGCCCCCGTCAAGAAGCAGGTAACTGAAGTCTGAAGCGACAGATAATAAATTATAAGTTCTCATCAAAAGTCTTTTACAAGCTTTTGATAATGATTAACTATAATAATAATAAGCATTGAAACGCATGTGGAGTTTCTTCGGCGAGTTCTTCTATTATGCACCCCAATGATCACTTTATTTAACGTTATTTAATGGGGGACAATAGAAATAAAAATATCTAGCGGTGCTCAATTTTTTTCTTAAATGAGAATGAATGAACGGCTTCTGTACTGTCGGAGATACTCGTATACATTCTTTGGTACTAAGGTATAGTGGTATATAAGGTATAGTAATGTTCTATTCTGCAGGTGTTCGAGCTCCTGTCTGCACTGTGCGTATACAATGCAGAGGGCTACGCCCGAGCCGTTGACACCCTCGACCGTTATAAGGTAAGCCACACAAACGCCACCCTTAATCACAAGAAAACTAACCTTTTTTTTTTCAATATAATCACGATACACGAGTTATTAAATTAACCTACCCTACGCAATCCCTGACTGGATTATTTGTAGGGGCTTCAGTCACCGTCGCAGCTTATACTAACATGGGTTGTACATTTAAAATTTTTGATTAGGTAATAAAAAATGTTCTTACACTGTTTAGAAGTCTTACGATTAATATTTTTTAAACCAGTTCTTTGGGTAGATTGTTAAGTGTGTATGTGGGTGGAAGTATTTTAATCCCCTGTTCTTTGTCCGTATACAATTTTATATCTAGGAAAGTCATAAGTTCGTTACGCGACAAACTGCGTAAATAGTTTGGCCTAGTATTTAGCCTTAGATGGCCGTAAGAACCCAGAACCTTGGTGATCGTGATGAGAGTTCGGCTTCCTTCAGGGATATGTCGAGATTTTTACATAACAAATCGCAAAGGGGTGACCAGAGCTTTAGTTGGCTTCCTCACTAATACAGAGAGCACCTTTGGCAATGTTTCACACCGATCATAGCGTTTCTATATTATATCAACAAGGAAGGAAGGCTTTGCGAGTCACATTCGAGCACATGAACGCCAAAATCGGAACTGAAACAGTCTTGGCCGAAATCGTTCAAGAGCTCATCACCACCATCATCATCATCATCATCAGTGTCAAGTTCTAGCCTGACGCCACTAAACCCCAATTTCATAACTATAATTTCACGTTTGCAGACCTTGAAAGGCGAGCGGTACCGTCTGAGCGTAGTGGTGGAAGAGCTGAAGAATGCCTCCACCACGGACTACCAGACGGCGCTGGTGGCCTTCGTCAACTGCCTCATCATTTCCGCGCCGAGGCTGCCGGACCGCATCAGGGTCAGGAACGAGTTCATAGGTGAACATCTCTCTACATTCCATAAGCAGCTTCAACAATATTTTCAGCTATTTAAATATCATCATATATATATTTTTTTTAAAGCGTAAAAACCATACAAAACAGACGCAATCTGCAAGAATGATGATTTATAGCAAGTTCAATTTTTATCGTAAGCATTGTTCCTGCTTACTATAAGCATTATGCTGAGTGAAGTCATATTTATCACAGCACAGTGTTATTGTTACTCCTAGGTTTTATAATACCTAAGTGAATAAAATGTCTACTATATTTTTTACTATACTAGTCATAAATAATTGTAATGCAAAATATTTTTATTAACGAAAACAATATTTATTTCTTTCCTTTCTCCTCTCTTATTAAATACTTACAGAGATAACATTATTGTATGTAGCTGTTTCTGCTAGGAGTAGAAGTGGTCGCCATGGCTGAAATCAGCCAGATCATCATCATCATCATGCAGCTATTTTATTTTCTTGTTGTTTTCTTAACATTCAATAATTTGTGTTTCCAGCTCTCGGTCTGCTGCCAGCTCTAAACAACTTGAGGTAAGCTAATAATACAGTATAAATATTTTAAGATACGTTATTACAATTTTGGAGGAGTAGGAACATAAAGTATAGGATCGCACAGTAGCGCACGGTCGTTCCCGATTTGCGTACGCGCAGTTGCTCTTGAACACTTTCCTTACCGAATTAAGTACCCAGATAGTGACTTATTTCCCTCCGGAGCAACTGGACAGATTCGCAGCTAGACAGATTCTCAGCTGGACAGATTAGCAACTGGACAGAGTAATTTGCTGACAAAATGTTTAATTGCGATATATTTTCAAGTTTTTGTGTGGGCGGGCCAATTTTAAATTTGTTATATTTTTATTGGCGGTATTTTACTTTTAAGTTTATTAGCGCTTTGGAAAATTGTTAACTTTATTATAAAATTGTAAAAAACAAAAAATAAACACTGTCCACTAAACTACGGGAAACGTAGTGTGGGACACCCCCCTGCCGCCAGGTGGACTGGATGAGGAAAGCGGGTGATCGTGCGCTTTGGCGTGCCCTTGGGGAGGCCTACGTCCAGCAGTGGACTGCAATAGGCTGATTGATTGATTGACCACTAAACCGATAAGTCTTGTCGATATCAGTTTCAAAAACAAATTCCTCAAGTCCTCTAGTCCTATTACTTATAATTGTAGGTGGGCTCCAATCAAACTATACTAATTCCAAAAAAGTGGCTGTGTATCAATTTGTCCTCTACTTGGTTCAAGAAACTTCTTGTTCTGTTTTTTATTGCTCTCGGTCACGCTTCAGCGGGCAGCCATAGTAATTCAATAGCCATGTAAACTTGGACAAAAAATACCATTGATTTTGTTTATTATTATCAGGCATGTCTGTCCGACAGAGATACTTAACAAATTAGGTAATTGTACTTACTTCCGATTTGGTAGATACGAGTAAATAAACCAATTTTTTGCTTTTTTTTTTTTTTGCTTTGATGTCGATTAAAATGTTACACTGTATTATTCGCAAACATAGTTTAAAAATACGAAGTCAGTAATTTCTTTCTCCCAGAGTCTACTTCAACTAATCTTCATAATATTATCTAAGTAGGTACTTAAAATGGTTTATCTTCCAAAACACCTTATACTACAATGTAAAGGCGTTAGATGTCAAGGGCATCATTAGTAGCTCAACCAATTATTCTTCCATCGGCAACTCTTGATGATGTCTGTGGGCGATCTTTTCGCCACACCACCGGATCGCCGCTCCGACGACACAATAATATTAATATAGCTAATCCTGGCAACATTAATCATGTCGATACAATCACTGAAGTGAACCAGTACTGACGCAACAAGGTGTACATGTTTGTGTTTCTATATCGGTGACTTCGTGAATCACAAACAACATGATTTTAAAGATACGATATCAGAAAGGACGCAAATAGAATTAATTGCGTATTCGATACAATAGCCACATTTGAATTAAGATATCCGGTGCTTACAGTCGTAGATACTTCAATAACAAAAATATAGCTCTAAGATATTACTGTAATCACCCTAAAGACGATTGTTGGACCAAGATTTATGAACATTCTGATAGCATTATTACAGCGGGATGTAAAGTTTTTTTTAGTAATTCTAGTGTGTAGTGAATCGTTAAGCCACGGCTTAGGTAAAATGTGCCAGATAATCCAGGTCAGGTAATTATTAACACCCTTAAAATTTATTTCAATGATGTGCAAGCTAAACGTCCGCAATTCATACGCCTTGTCTAACATAACAATTCGCAATTTCTCTTAAATGAAAGTTTATGGAGAACAATCCTAGTAAGTTTAGTTTAAAAACATCGTTATATCCGCGCGGTAAGAAAACAAGTAAAAACGTGTGCGCGTGCTATGCGTGGGCGCAAACGTCCGAGGGCGCACCAAATATGGCGTCCTGGCGAACCCCGACCAACAACCTGTGAATAATCTCGCTGTAATAAAGACCGTATCGCGAGTTTTTGTTTTTTTTACCATTGCCGAAAATAATGACTTATATCGAAGGTCACTGTTCACCGGAGCTTTGACTCTATCACGCACGATTGACTGATTTTTATCGCGTAACCAACTGCTTAAGAATGTGTAAGTTTTATTAGTCAAGTACTCAGTACCCACAATCATAAACACTGAACAGACATCAGATAAAATAGAACACTGTTTGATTTAAACTCACATCTTTATTAAGTAGTCCATATACGTGAACTTAAAGAAACAAGCAACCACTTTGTTCACTTATTTGCAGACATGAAGCTGCGAACCACCAAGACCTGGGCGTTCAGCTGGACGTGTTTGAGGAGCAGCGGGAAAGCGACGAGGCCCAAGGTCCCGGCGGCATCAACCTCAACTCACACCTGGACGTCTTCTACGCCATCCTTAAACAGGTCTGATCATCACAACAAACAATGTCTTATACACACAACCTTAAAAAGACTGCTAATTTGCTAAGCCCCTGGAGGTTAAAAGTGGCTTCTTAAATACATGCTACTCGTATTTTGCCCAAATAAGCTAATCATTACGTGCCTTTTTTTAATGTGTGTAATCTACCTACTGACCAGGATATATTTTCCTCGCCAAATACAGAATAAGAAAGCTAATAACATCTTGTGAAGAAGTTTAATTTAATGCTTGTTAGTAAATAATTTGTTTTTATTGTCATTAAATTGAACAAAATATGAAATTGAAATTCCTTTTTGCAGGTGGCAGAAACACCTCAAGAGATTCCGTTCTTGAGTATTCTGCAGCATCTGCTGAGGATTGACCCCAAGGAGCCAGTCAGCGATATTGTTTGGGATACAGCTGAGACCTTGGTCCACAGGGCTACGTTACTGGAAACCAGAGAGGATGCTGCCAAGTTGCTTCGAGCACCAAGCGTTCAGGTACTACACCAAGATCGGGACATTACCAGACATATCACAATATGCAGAGTGTCACAAATAAGTATACTCATAAAATCGTATAATTCAATCCATGAAACGGAACAGCTTTCCCCAAGAAACAATGACTGACAGACGATGAAAAATGTGGCTTTCATATAAAACCGCGCATTCATATTATGAGGCACTTTTTTATGCGCGGTAAACACACATACACACACACAAGTAAACTAAACCAGAAACTATAATATAAAACTTTTTTTTAAGTAAACTCTAATATTACTTTTTATTATTCTAGGCAAAAGTGGGTTGCACGTGCCAATACCCAGCTACAGCTGGTCGCAAGCAGAGTCTACAAAGAGCTCTATCACCGCCACCTCCACCGCCTCCGGCACCCATTCCTCCTACAGGTATTTACTCACCAAAACATCTTCCGCAGTAGAATATGCTGAAGATTTTAATTACTGCACTATTATCTACTCTTGCATTTGCATTTGCAGCAGCTCGGAATCAAACTGTGGCTATCATACTCTCGTGTCTGTTCTCAGGAATACCACCTCCACCAGCGCCGATGATTCCCCCTCCTCCCCGTGGCCCACCGCCTCCCCCGCCACCGGGTCCCCCTCCGCCGCCTTCAGCCACCTGCCCACCATCGCCGCCGGCTCCGGTCATCGACATCAAACTGCCTCAGCAAGAAACCCCACTGCCCAAGACCAAGATGAAAACCATCAACTGGAACAAAATACCTAATAATAAAGTGAGTCTACCGACCTCTATATTTAGAATGGTATTTTTGTCGCCAATCATCTTTAATCTATTTTTGTTTTCAGGTAATTGGCAGGAACAACATTTGGTCGCTAGTAGCATCCAGCCATAAGCATTCACCGAAGACTGAACTGGACTGGTCCGAAATCGAAGGACTATTTTGCCAGCAGGTACGTTGTTGTTGCACTTTAAACGTTTAAGCGACAAGAATATAGCCTATTGTTGTTAATGATGAGGAGTTTTCCAGGTGCAATCGACAGGGTCCGCAGGTTCTTCTCCACGACTCGGAAGAAGTCCCATTTGTGATACCTCTGGCGAGAGAAAGACGAGGAAGGAATCATCAGAAATCACTCTTCTAGATGGAAAGAGAAGCTTGAATGTCAATATATTTTTAAAACAATTCCGAAGGTACGTAAATTAATGTAACAATATTATTATATTTATTGGTTCTCTTTAACAGAGATGCTAAAGCAGAATTAACCAATTTTAACGTTGTATTTTCGTATCTATTCCAGCTCTAACGAGGATATAATCCAGCTAATTCGGGAAGGTGCTCACGATGATATTGGTGCTGAAAAATTACGTGGTCTTTTAAAAATATTACCTGAAATCGACGAGTGTGAGATGCTCAAAGCGTTCACTGGAGACGTCACGAAATTAGGGAATGCTGAGAAATTCCTGATGCAATTGATTCAACTGCCCAAGTGAGCGCGTTATTTTCTTTTCATAAGGGCGCAACAAACTTGGTCTCGTGCAGTTTTCTTAAATACTATTTATTTTTCAGTTACAAACTACGCATAGAATGCATGCTTCTTAAAGAAGAGTGGGCATCAACTGCAGGATATTTAGAAAGTGCTATCAACGCTATTTTAGTGGCTGGAGATGATCTGATGTCTTCAAGAGCTATTCAGGTACCTAACGATCAAAGTTTTTCATAACATCACTTGACCAATATTTCATTGCAATAGACATTATTGAATTCTTTTGTTTCAGGAAATTTTATACATAACTCTAATTGCTGGCAACTTTTTGAATGCTGGAGGCTATGCCGGTGGTGCTGCAGGGGTAAAGTTGTCATCTCTCCAAAAGTTGTCGGATATCCGCGCCAATAAACCTGGAGTGACCCTTGTACACTATGTAGCTATGGTAAGTATAGAATGATGTAGAAGTATATAATTATTGTTATTAAAAATTATCAGTACCTATCTAAACACTTAGAGAGAATTGCATAAATATTGTAATTTTAAAAACACCGCCAATCAGTATAATGGTCAATGATGATGATAATTTTTAACAGCAAGCTGAACGCAAGAACAAAGAGTTGGTACATTTCGCTGATGACACCAGAGTTCTTGACGAGGCAGCGAAGGCAAGCGTAGAGCAGATCAACAACGAAATAAAGACTCTGGACAACAGGATCGTGGCCCTTAAGCGCGAGATCCAACTGCCCACCACGCAACGTGACATCAAGGAACAAATGGGTGACTTCTTACAGGTACCAAATAATCCTAGACGAAATTGAATTCTTAGACAAATAATATTGAATGTCACTGTGTTAATGAACATAATATCAATTCTTTCAGGTGGCTGAACAAGAAGTATCAGCTCTAAACAAGGATATGGAGGAAGTAGAAAGCATTCGCAAGCAACTTGCGGATTTCTTTTGTGAAGACCCCGTTTCTTTCAAGCTGGAGGAGTGTTTTAAGGTTTGTATGATTGGACATTCCAAGGACAACAATATTATCATAGATTAATTTGGCTCCTGTTATTCTAATAAGTGTCTACCGGTACATTGTTTCTTTAATTTTTATAACCCTACTTTACCCAATAAATATTTTGGTACAGATATTCGTGACGTTCTGTGCGAAGTTCCGTCAAGCGGTCGGTGACAACGAGCGTCGTCGAGCGAACGAGGAGCAAGCTGCTGCCAGGAGAAGAGCACGAGATGTCGCTGCTGCTAAGACCAGGACAGGTAACGTGATCACACATATTATTCTAAATGGGCGTGGGTCAAGTAGATTATATGAGTAATTCTAAGAGGCGATAGCTGGTCTCCTTCTTTTTGAGGCGTTGGCAAAAGGTCTTCCAGAAATGCAAAGCTAGTGACAATTTTTAGATACAGTTTTTACCAACGTTTGTACCTTTACAAGTGACAAAACCCGAATCAAGTAAGAGCATTCTACGAAAATGTCTATAGTTCATTACAGTTCTTGCGTCTTCTCTCCAGATGTTATAAAGATCCTTGGTATAACTTTGTTCAATAATGGAATCTGTTGTCTCTTGATGTTAATGATGATGACTTATGGTTTCTTCAGGCGGCAGTATGTGCAGTACGCCAGTATCGGAGTGCGAGTCCCTTATGGAGTCCCTTCTGCTGGACATCAAGAACGGGCTCGGTCGCCGCTCGCTAAGACGGGCTCACGACCCGTCGCCCTCACCAGGTACTGTCATTGCTTTCGTAAAATAAATTTAAAGACCATTTTGTCGTCAAACTCATCGAACAGATTTGTTCTTTCAGCGAGGCACAGGTATAAAGTAAAACCGCGTCCAGGGGACAATTTTCGCAAAAGATCATCAGCTCAATACTAATCATAATACGCTGTTTCAGTTTTTTTTTTATTTTAGCATTATATCCTACATAAATGTCCTGTTATGTCTTGTTCGTTAGCAAAGAACTATTCTTAATAGATATGTAGCTCCTACAACTTTCGTAATCTGATCGGTTTACGATAATTCGCAAAGAGTGAATATAAAAGAAGCGATATAATAGTGTTTTCTTTATATGACTGCAGCACGGAGACAGTATTTGTCTCCGTGGATTGTAGCGTTTGTAGCCCACTATTTTGTTTGTGGAACTGATAGATGAAGCTTAGTCAGTTAATTCTTATAGTACAACTGGTCTGGCGCCAATTCATCCTAGTTCTACTCGATTGGTTCCAAAGATAACCTCCAATAATTTTTAGACGTGACACCGACGGGCAGCCTCCGTAGACGCAGCCGCGCCAGCCCAGGAGACGACGAGGAAGGTCTACTGGAGTTCTTGCGCCACTCCTCCCCTGCCGCCAACGACTTGCGCGAGCGCAGCGCCTGGGGCAGCTTGGGTAAGCTCTACAGTTTATCTATTTCTGAACTAGACTTGCCTAATTGACGTCAGACGCAGAATCACTGGTCAAATGCTCGATTGAAGATTCCAGCAATTATTTAAGATTAGTTAGGTAAGGTACTATCAAATGAGTTACTATTCTAGCCGAATGCCACAGACACCTATTCATTCTAATACTATGAAACAGGGCTGTTGTTTATGTTTATATTCTGATTTACCAATCAAACATTATGTCCAGCATTCCTTGAAGTTTGAACTACATAGGCTACTGAACTGACTGACCTTGTAGTAAAAAGCAAATGCAAAAGATTTGTCTTATCAAATTGACGATATTTGGCAGAAGATCTCTAGTAGTAACGAACTCGACTTCCATGCTACATTATTTACGTTCACGTTTACGGTGAGTAGTCGGCCATTGGAACAGCATTCACCCTATCCCTTCCCATCAAATTGCAATATTAATGGTGGTAATATGTCCAGACCGGTCGTGGTCGCGGCGAGCGCCGGTGCGCGCGCGCCTGGAGATCCCGGACCGGGAGCGCGAGCGGGAGCGCCCCGCCTCCCCCCGCGCGCCCCCCTCACCTTCACCCGCACCTCCGACAGAAGCGCCCGCAAAACCGAAGTAAGTGCTAAACGAATATCCTAATTTAAAACAAAGATTCATTGCCTGCTATGCTATACTACGTAGGTGGAGCGTGCTAAGTCTGCCGTGCGGCCCCTTTCCCAATGAGGTGCGCTCGCTGATACCAAATTCCTCGGACGTATGCGGCGCACCTACCGAGGCGGGTGGGTGCGCATGGCTGTATTATTGCGGCTGTGGCTGTATTTTTTTTTAGGAAATCACAGAGGACCACCCGGACTCTCATGGATGTCGTAAACGGCAACTGGCCAATGCCGGGTCAACTGAGCCCACATACACTGTCTTAGCCGTCATAGTGCAAGAAGTCTAAATTTGCTCATATTAAGATTACTACTTTGAAGCATAATACTAGAAGCAGGTTACCAGAATTCGCTCTGAAGTTGAGGTGATTCACGAGATTCAAAATTAATATTTTTATGTGTTCCAGAGAGTGGCGCCAGAAAATCGAATCCTGGCTTCTCGCGAACAGTCAAGAGGAGAAACGAGATGCCGAACTGCGTGAACGAGCAAGGAGACTGCAGGCAAACAGGCGCTCCTTGGAAAACGACTCCGGTGGGTATTTCCAGACAAACTTATTTCTAAAAGACCAGTTTTAGCTTTAAAGCAACCAGGAACGATGCCTTATACTTGTCTTATTTATTTTTCAGAGAGCGAACGAAGCACTACCCTGGATACGCTGCCCGAAGGCCGACCAGAGTGGAGGCCTGCCGTGCTACCCGACAGTGATGTCGTTAAAGCCATTGAGGCTGTCGAAGGTATGTGCCTTGTACTATTTTCTAACAACTTCCATATCATAATATCTTGCGTTTTATTGATAATTTTCTTCTTTGGTTCTATAGATGTCCAACCGCAAACAAAAGACAGCAAGGTCCCGTGGAGAAAGACAGAAGAAAACGAAGAAATGCGCCGGATGAGAAGGCAACGCTCACGCCAGCAAATAGAAACACCGGTACCACTGGTCTCCATCACTGAGGAAGAGAAGCGGAAGCTGCCAGACATCAAGATAACTAGCGAAAGGATCACAAAGACCGACAGGGCTGAAATCGACTCTGATAATATCGAAACACCACCAGTTCAAAGAAAAATGTTCAACCCGCCACCAGAGCGGGAACCCTGTCGTAAGTTCCTACCGTCTTTGACGAAACTCGGCAACAACGACAAAGCCGTCAGTGAAATGAAGGACTTGTGCCAAGAAATACTGGGTGATGGACAGTTTGACAGATTCTCAGCCGCGAGAAGGACTAGACGATACAAGAGAACAACTGACTCAACTAGCTCACCTGAAGAAGAGAAAAAGTCTGATAGTCCAACGGAACTCGTCGCAGAAACTCAAGTGATTAGACCTTCCAAACTTGAAGTACAAGCTTCTTACCCCGTTGAGGCTCCGCAAGAAGTGGCCAAACCGGTTGGCGAGGTCGTAAAGGACGAGAAGGCAAACAGACTTAAGCGGTGGCAAGACAGACTCAAAAGCCAAAGTACGGATAAAACCCCAACCAAAGAAACTAAGCATCCTTACTCGCGGATGAGGCGACAGACGTCCATCAACCAGGAGGATGTTCAGAAAGCTATTAGAGAACTTAAGTCCCCGACTGAAACACCCACAGGTGTGTGGTCTAGAAACGCTTTTAGGAAATCTATGAACACTAAATCCGGTCCCACGATTGAAAGGACGTCGTCTCCGCGGATCCCTAAAGTCAAGAGCGAGCACGAGCTGAACGACGAGGGTTTTGAGGAAACCCAAAGCCTGAACTCGGAGAGCGCGTCGCAAGGCGCTTCATCCGGCTGCAACGTGGAGTGCGACTCGCCAGTGCCGAAAGTGTCAAAGTCGTCCCCCGTCGTTCCAAAGAAAATTTCAACCAAAGAGACGAGAACTCCGCCGCGGACACCGGTCGACCCGAAGCGTTCGGTGGTTCCGAAGCGAGCGAGTTCGCTGCGCGTGGAGCGGTCGACGTCGCGCACGTCTTTGCGCAGCTCTCGGAGTTCGCTGAACAGCTCGGCGTCGGTGGCGACGGTAAAGCGCGCGCCTGTGCCGGTGAAGGCGGCTCCGAAGCCGACGCCGAAGACCGTGCCGCGCATGCCGGCGTCGAGGTCGTCCTCCAGCGGCAGTTCGGTCGGCACCGCCCGCCCGCCTGCCAAGAGCACGAACCGCACCTCGGGCTTCATGCGCCCGACGCAGGCCTCCAAGGGCCGCGGCACCGTCACCCCCGCACCCCCTACCCTCCGCGCCGGCATCAAATAACCTCACCAGACACTTTTCAGTTCAATTGCGGGTAAAAATATGTACTTTTGATGGCCAGGTGTTAGATGTAAACAAATATTAAGTTCATTGAGCAAATAAATGGGAATTATTGGAATCTTCAGATGACAGTGACTACTTAGGCGATTGAATCTCATCGGAAATCTGAAGCTTTCAATGACTGATTTATTTTAATATTATAATTTTCTATGAAGATCTGTATTTTAGTTATAGTCTGTGGTATATATTATATATCACCCCTTATGCAAGAAATAAAATAGCGGTCCCGCATGTACGAGTAGCTATAATTTATAGACTTAAGTCATGAAGTATTTTAAATTATGTAACATTTTATATTTCGTTCGAATTACTATCAATGTGCCACGATTAAGTTACGGGTATTTTAAATATTATTTAAATTACCAATGTTTAAGACGTAGATCTGGATTTTGGAATAAACTTACAACAATCAGATACATTACGAAGATAAAAAAATATATCTGATAGCCGTAAGTTTTTCCCTACACAAGACCCAGCAAAACATAAAGTCATTATATTGTATCGTATTATACTAAAAAGAATTTAATTAATTTAGCTGTAAGTTATTGAAACACATAATGTTAAAACAAAGACATACTAGCTAAATGATCTGATTTTTATACGTAACTTATAAATCGACGCTAATTTCGTAGACCCAGAACAGAAGATATTATTTGTGTCACAAAGGCGAACTGTACGCTCATTAAAAGGTATCTTATAAAAAATATTGTAAGGATTTAACACCAATGTTTTATTATGCGTTTATTACTACTAAACGAAACAATAAATTTATACTCTACGAGAATATCTTGTTATTATTTTACTATCACGTATTTACTATTACTAGTATTACATTATAGTAGTATTATTATTTATATAATTGTTTTATTATTGCACCTTATGATTTTATTATAGATTGACGGCTCCGTAGCGGTAGGACGGCTGCCTGCGAAGCATAGGGTCGCGGGTTCGAATCCCGCCCAGGGCAAACATTCGTGTGATGAGCATTTGTGTTTGCCTTGTGTCTGGGTCTCGTTTATCTACATAAGTATATATTTATCTATTTAAGTATTGTATATCAGCTGTCTGATACCTATAGGTATAGTACAAGTTCTGCTTAGTTTGGGATCAGATGGCCGTGTGTGAGATATCTCCAGATATTTATTATACCACAAAATAATAAAATATGCCTTTGGTCTTAGGTTTTCTTAAAATTATGCAGATAATTATATTACTACAGAAAAAAAGATAAACTGAGCTACTATGATATTTTTTCAGCAGTCTAATTTTATAATCCTTAAAATCCATCTAAATTCTTCTAATGTTGCGTAATTTCGCTTAACTACCTACTTAAAACATCGTCATTAAAAAATAAAATAATCACACCAGAAAATGTTAACAAAAATACTTAATTAGGAAAATTACGCATCCCAAAAACGATTGGAAACGTTTATAAAACTCCCGCGTCGACCAGCTCTACCACTAAATCGGTCATCTTTCTCTTGCATTCCGCGTTCACAGTGAACACTGGCTTTGCGTCGTCATCTTGAAACAGCTCCGAATCACTCTCCTGTCCGTAAGAAAACAAAGTATGAATCTGCACGAAATACTAACTTGTTATACCACGCATCATGCATGCACGAAACTTACCTTCTCCTGGTACACGTTTGGCGCCTCGTTGCTGTCGCAAGTCATGATGGGGTACATGTCCAGAGCAATGCCAAGGGCGTACCGTCCACTCTGTTTGAACTGTTCCATCAACCTGATAGACATTCACAATTAGATGGTGTCGCTAACGTGATGGTAACTTTGAAAGACCATCGCAACATGAGATCAATACTAAGCAAAGCAAATGAAACACCGAAAAAAGAACCAGCGCCAGAAAAATAATGTTCAAAACCACTTACAAGTCGTTTAGGGCATTCCTGTTAAAGCTCAGATTGTAGATTGAGTCTTCATCAATCATCTCCACAAGTCTCTTGTGAAGCTCATCTACATAGTATTCCAGCATAGACCCCAGGTGCTCAGTCCGCTGCTCGCGATCCAAACACAAATACAGGACGTAGGCTAAGTCCAACGCCGGGGAACCGTAACGCACCATCTGGAAGTCCACTATATACATCTGGAAATGACAGAAACAGGTCAATAACAATGTTTATATTTAGATCGATTTGTAAGTTATTTTGGGTATCACAGACATCGAAGATACGAGAACTGTTATATATCTTAAAGAGCTAACGACCTTTCGTCAGCTACAATTTATATGCAGATGGCGACCAACCAAAATGGCGGCACGCAGCTACGGCGCATAGAGTCCGGAATCTGGATACAGTTTGTAGGGCAAGGAGAGGTGACCTCACTAGTATCTTAAGATAAATTTACTGGTGACCTCTGATGCCTATACTACCTACATAATTCAAGAAGCATGACATGAGTTAAGTTATTACTTCTGCAATATCTCCGTCCACATATCTGAACAATAAATTGTTGGTCCAGCAGTCACCGTGAGTGATAACGGCTAAAGGTTCTTTAGGAGCAACGAGGTCCACCATCAATTGGAAGAATGTTTCCTCATCACAGAATGCTTTAAACTTGTTCAAATAACGATCCTTGTCTTCTGAGTCAGCCAACTCTTCTTCTACCATGGCTATGGCATTTCTTATGGCTTCCGTGTAATAGCCCCTGTAATGCTCTTGATTTTCAGCTACAAAGAACACTGAAATAAAAAAGAGTAATAAAGAATCTCAGTCAACAAATTTAAAACCATGATTTAACTAAGTACAAGTACCAACCTTCGAAAATGCTGTCTCGTTCGTTTAGTAGCTCATAAAATCCTTCTGGGTTCTCGCATTTCATAGCAAGTGAGATTGCGTGAAACTGAGACAGTTGCTTCATAACGAAATAGCTTTGTTCGATGGTAAGACCTTGACGGCGGTCTGCCATCACAAACCCCATGCGCTTTAGGTCCTTTAAGATCACTAAATCATTTTGAGCCAAGTAACACTTAGGTATAGCTTTAAAAGGGCTGTTCACTCTCTCCCACTGTGCTTGATAATTAGAAAAGGCTGGCCAAATCTTGGTGTAAAAAGCCACTTCGTTGCAAAACAGCTCATCGCTTTTGAAAATTTCCCTACGTAGGATGCTTTCCGGCAAACATTTGTAGATGATAGATCCCTCCCAGGGCTCTTCGTGCTCCATAGATCCATCTGGCTCTACAATTTTGCGCACCCCTTTCAAAGTGACTCGGTACACCATAGAAGTGTAATTGTCACCTCGTTTGGTACCAGGTGCTCCCTGTCACAACAAAATGGAACATTTCAATTTAGCGCAATTTTACAAAAAAAAAGAAGAAACTGAATTGCTTGATAAGATGAGTAATGTAACACGGTCACGCAGCAGGTGTTTTATTCAAGTTTTGAAGTTTTTGATACTATAAATGAAAACCAAGATCAAGAAAATAAAATTCGCTCGGCTGCCGTAAGATTATGGATACAAACGTAAACAATGCCAATGAAATTTGAAATGAGACAGTGGCCTCGATTCGGGGTGTCATGCTCTAATTCTAATTTTAAAATCCAGCTATCCTTTTCGTTTTTATGACCAATGAAAGAGAGGTGATACACGAATTATATTAATTTGAACGAATGATAGCCTAAAATAAGGGCATAGCTGTCAGTTTAAGAGATTTTTAAGTCGCATGTTTTAAGTGCTCTCTAAAATTGTGCAATTGACACGGCCATAAGGTTCAAATTCGATGTTTGACAGCTTGGCCATGGCTTGGCTTGGTTGGCCATCTCCTGTCCCTTTTCAATCTTTAAAAGGTAAAATGGACAGACAAACTTAAATTTATGATTAGAGCGTGACAGTGTGAATCGGGGCCATTCGCTCATGCTAATTAAATTCAGGTTACTTACGTCAAACTCCTTAATCACCACGTCAGGGTAATCTTCAGCTAAAATTTTTTGTAGAAATTCCACCGTGAGCTCAGCCATTGCGATTATCAACAAAACACAATTTAGAAACTACTGGAGACAGACAGTGGACTTGTCGCCGCAGGATCCAACTGCAGGTGATGATGGAACGATGTAGAATGCTGAGATACAGAATGATGAGCTGATTGGACCGACTGAGTGACCATGATATTTGGAAATCTTGGAATAAGTGACTACAATTTTTTTGTGGTCTCGTTGTTATGGCTTTTTTAGTAAGGGGTAGTATACCTAAGTTGCGACTGGTTCCTTACGAATCAACTTGTTTTCGCCACAAGATGCACACCAAGTGCCTAATTGCAGTTTTTTGGTGTGCACCGCTTAAAGGCACTGTATTTTCGAGTTTGTATAGTTAATTATCTACTAGATGAACCATTTTCTAGTTCTTCATTCGACTTTCCATCAGATGATATTGCATGCAACAGACTTATTATAAACTATATAGCTTTCCGCCCGCGGTTTCACCCGCGTTAAATGAGTTTTCCCGTGGGAACGAAGCGTTTTCCCGCGGTAAAAAGTAACCTATGTCCTATTCCAGGGTTTAACCTAAATGTGTGCCAAGTTTCATCCCGATCCCTCCAGTGGTTCAAGCGTCATTCGGCAACAAACATCTAAACTTTCGCATTTATAATATTAGTAGGATTAAAAACTTACTTAAATAATCTTTCACATTTCTTGCGATGTTTAATTTTTACTGTCAATCTGATCGCCGCCGGCTGGGTCCCAGTATTAGTCCCATTCGCTGCTTCTAAGATGGGACTTCTGTGATTTTTTTCTCCCAGGTAGGATATTATTATCATTTTGTTGATCAATATTCTGTTGTGCTGTTACACATTTGCTTCAAACTTTTCTTGAAACATCCATGCGTAGACTGTTCGCGATGCACAGAAGTATGGAGTCCCTACATGGGGGCGCTCCATTGAAGTGTTTTGGTAGTGGGGTCCCAGTGATTGGATAATGCGCGGCTGCGCGCCCGGGAGCTAGCTAACAACGTACGGTCTACAACGCACCTCCCCACTTGCGCAAGAGATTCCCGCAACAAATAACTGCCACTTACGTACTCAGCCACCTTTATTGGTAGTAGTTAGTGGATAATACAGCTCGTACAGGTATAGATTGCTTACATAACAGTTACCTCTTTACTTTTGTTAGTTAGGTGATGTTATACTCTCCCGTTGATCCTTTATATTTCCTGTCGCTAACACTTCCTCCCTTCACTCAGTACTGACTCAAACTCCAAATTTCGTCTCACTACCTATTCACATCAATCAATCAACAGCTCATATACCTAGGTCCCCACCGAGGTACCCTAAATTAGGGCGATTAGGCCTTAGTCGACCACGCTGGCCCAGTGCGGGTTGGTAAACTTCACACACAACCTTTGAATTTCTTCGCAGGAGTGTGCGGGTTTCATCACGATATTTCCTTCACCATAAGAGCGTCGAATAAACGTACCTACATGTGAATACGAAATTCGAAAACACAGTGCTACGTGGTGGGAATCGAACCCGCGTCTCCCGGACGTGAGGCAGCGGCCCTAGCCACTAGACCACCGACGCTCTTACTGTTGTCACTACCTACACTATTTAAAAACCCTAAAATCCTAAGACTTAAAAAATACAACTTGTTAACTTAAGTGCCTGGGCGACCGAGCTTTGCTCGTGCCAGTTGTTGGAAAACTTTCGGACCACGAAAAATATATGAGAAATTTATTTTAATTTTCGTCATTATTGAATTTAAATAACTAAACGAAAGAATAACAAAGTGAATTACAAATAAAAAAAGAAACATGAACAAAATAAAATAAAAATAGGTATGTCTGTTTTACCCTGCGTTCCGAAACGCGCTGAAATCGATTAAAACACCCGTAATTGCGTCCCGAATTACTGTCAGCTGTCAAAACTCATTACGTTTTTTTGCTTTTCTGATCGCTGACAGCGCTGAAAGTCTGAATCGGAATACGCCCTTAGTAAATACAAATGCTGAATAATTTAAGTTAAGATGGCAACATTAATTTGGTTGACATCTGTCATAATTGAATCTGACATTAGACTTCTCTTCCCTCTATTTGATTTCACTGTGCAATTATCATCGTATTTGTGATTATACTGAAGATAACTCTACTCCGCCGTTTCATTGGAACATCCCTGAACACGCATAACAAAACTCAGCTAATCCCATACCCCAAATGTCTAATAAAAACCTATATAAACTTTGCCGACTCGCGGTTCTCCGACTGCGCTATTGTAGCGCTATGAACACTAATGAACAGTGGCGAAATTACCTTTCTATTTTAATGATATGGCGTGGCGTATCAATTCTTTTCACCCTGAAAGAAAACGCGGGGAAATCCCGTTTTACTAAAAGTTAAACGTAGCAAGAGCGTTTTATTTTATCGCCCCCAAAACCCCCTATATGCAGCCGTTTACGAGATTCTTATTATTATAATAAACTGTTTAACCCTAGAAAGATAATGTGCGCTTCAGAGGCGCCCCGCAAAACAAATATATTGATGTCTTTTTCTAATTTACGCGCGTACAAGCTCGTGTTTCAGCGCCAACTCACTCAGTTCACAGTTGTCAGTCAACACTCCCGAGAACCATAGTTTCGTTGCTATGGCAACACGTTGCGCTCGAAAGGCGCCATTTTACCTCCATACAGAAGACATTTATTTTTTGTTGATTTTCGTAAGGGACTTTCAAAATGCCAATTTTTTTATTATAATTATAAAGAAATTACTTTAATTTGTGTTTTATTTACTTATTAATAATGTAGCATTTCACATAGTTATAAAAATAAAATAAATAATTAAATTTGTATTAATAAAAAAATATGTTGAGCGCCTCTAAGGCGCATCTTTATCTTTTCAGTAGCTAAAAATAACGTTATCTTTCTAGGGTAGTATTAGTTAGATTAAAAAAGGAAGAACCCCGCTCGCGGTCCATGAAACTAAACAACTTGTGTTCTAGAAGTTTCTCAAAATATATAATATTACATTACACCATACAACATTTTTTTGTTTTCATACTAGGTACTACTACATAAAATGCCGGTTTTTGAAAATGGCGGTGGCGTGGGGCGCAATGGCGCATGGCTCAGTAGTAACTTAACTGTATGTAGCACAAAATATCAAGTTGATACAGATCGCGTCAAACTTCTTCCGCTCTGAAGTCGCTTCGCGCATTGTGCGTTGTCGCTTTTACCTATATTTTGCAGTAGCAAACCGAATCGTACCGTGTTCAGAGCGGACTAGAAGTTTGGCGAGATCTGTAATTGTCTAACTCGAGTTGGCCCAAAACAACCTCAACAGAATTAGTGACAAGCGAACAGAGTTGTAACTCGAGTTGACTCGAGTTGCAACTCGAGTTGGAGAGCGAAATTCTCGTAAGCGTCATGTCAAATTCAACTTTGACATATTGTTTATTTATTTTTAAAAGTTAAATGTGGGTAAATTTAAAATTAATGTGTCTCATATTTGGTTGTACAAAATTAAAAACACGTTATTCAATTATGAAATGGCGATAAGTTACTGAAATAATATCTTAAATCAATCTATTTTGTAGGTTAGGGTTGCCAGGTGTTCGATAGTAAAAGTATATATTACGATAGTATTTACATACATAAGATAATTATCATAGGCAATCTGATAAAATACATAGGTATATCAAACATTCTTTTTTGTATTTTTTAATTTCATGTGCCTATTTACGTCTCCATTTTTAAAAATTCGCATACCTTTTCTTATTTTGGGTACTGGCCATGCGAAAAGTGCTGTTTTCATAGCTGTACGGTACTTTTTTAACAAGTATAATAATTTAGAATTATGCCATTTTTGGTACGATAATCAACATCTGGCAAGACTGAGTTATAAGGGGCGTATTCCGATTCAGACTTTCAGCGTTGTCAGCGATCAGAAAAGCAAAAAAACGTATGAGTTTTTGACAGCTGACAGTAATTCGGAACGCGATTACGGGTGCTTTAATCGATTTCAGCGCGCTCAAACGCCGTTCCGTTTTGATTTCGCTCTTGAGTCGTATTATCGCGATTTCTGAATCGGTACGCGGGTAATCGTTTTCAGTACTTTGAGCAGTGAAATCTGATTCGGAATACACTCTTTGCCTGTTCCTGTAAAGGACAATTAAAAAAAAAAAGTCACTTTTCGTTCGCTCGCTGCTGTCTTCAAAGGCTGTTTGCTAAAGTAAACTTCATGCTGAAAATTGTATTATTGAATTGCACACTAATAATTTCTGGACTTGTCGTCGTGAAAAATGCCCGTGGACCAGATACAATACTCTGAGAGGTATTGCGATGACAAATACGAGTACAGGTACCTACTTCACGTGTTTATGTCCTACGCTTAATGTTCGTTTCGCAATATTGTCGCTAAAATTATTGATTTTCTGCTGTAGGCACGTAATCCTGCCTCCGGACATCGCTCGGTTGGTGCCGAAGTCGCACCTCATGACGGAGACGGAGTGGCGGAACCTGGGCCTGCAGCAGAGCCCTAGCTGGCTTCACTTCATGGTCCACAACCCCGAGCCCCACGTCTTATTGTTCCGGAGGCCTAGAACCGATAGCGCCCCTTCCTCCACTAACCAAATACAAGAGAATGATTCTAAGATAGCAAATAGTAACAATACAATAAAATGCCAAGTCGATTAATATGTAAGTAGCTAGGTGTTAATCTAAGACTGTCTTTTCTTTAGTTTTTACTAAACTGATTGTTTGAATTATCTGCGAATTTTGTTTTGTATGAGTAGATCACATAGCTGATTCACTCACTGTACAACAAATTATTCTTAATTTACTATTTTTAATACTTTCTTTTCTGCAGTTGTTTACTACCAAACTGGTTACTTATTAGATTTGTATATTTCGTGATCTGACTTATATATGGCCTGCCACTTCATTACACTGCCATTTCATTGAGTGGCTTTATAACTTCTGTTATTATTAAATTCCTGCTATTCATTGTCTTCATCTTTGTGAGTTGATGAGAAACATTTAATTTTTTTATGATTATCTAATTAGCTATATTAAAACTCTAAGAGAGTTTAGAGTAAGAATATATAATTATAGGTAAGTAAGTTCTATTTTTGTTACTTCTGTGAAATTATGTGTTGAAAAATTGTTTAAATATTTCGCCACGTCCGACCATCGCAGTCAGCAATAGATGGACTGACTGAGCAAGGCACGAGTACGAGTACGTCCGTGCCGTAGGTTAAGTTACCACCCACACTGATATTCACTGTTTGCGAATGCGATCTATTTAATATATTATATGTGATTATTTACTTGGTTGTTTTAAATTATTACCTTGTACCTAATGCGAAAGTGACTTTGTCTGTGTTTTCCATTTTATAAAAAAACTTGTTGATATTTGACAAATAGGGCAAAGGTAACTTGAAAGTTCATAATAAAAGCCCGTTTCATTTAACTCTTGATTAATTGCAAACACAAGATACTCTAGATTTTACAACAAGGGATGTTCATAAATAAATATGTTACTCTCATATGTTTTTATTCATTTCACCAGTGGCATAACTATCCCAAGTAACATTTTCTGAAGGTGTAAGTTCTGACGAAGGCCTTTTATAATCTTATAAAGGACGTAAATTGGTTACTGTCTTGCTTAAAGTTTATATTTAGGCAAAATCAATTACAAATAGGTATTAGAACCAGTAAGTTGTACAAAATCATAACAGTCTTAAGCAAAAAGTCATAAGGTTGTATTTGCTTCAATTTCAAACCATTAGGTTTAGAAGATATTCTATTTTAGCCATATTTTAGCAATAAAAATAATAAAATAAGATTACTTTGTCTTACACGTTACCTTTTCACAACCACTTGGTCTTTTAATCATTGAAAAGCCAGTTAGCACTATACGCAACCTATCCTAGATTATACAACCTTGAGAACTAATTATGAGCCTTTTGGAATAAAGTATTTCCTTTTTTACTATTGTACAGCTAAGCACATCTAAACATTCTGTTTTATTCTTCGTCGTGACTTCTTAGCAGTAACACGTTCCAATTTAAGATCGGTTTGTGACTTTTGGATCTTGGCTCCTTTGGTTTGGGACTCTTGTGAAACCTACGATTATAAAGGATGATGCCCTGGCAACGAATAGTCACGAGCAATGCTGCACGGCCCTCGATTTTGTCAACAAATCCATGTTCCATTCCTACAAGCCGTTTATTAGAATTCGCCAGAACTTTGATATCCAAATGGTTATTCAAACAGCCAGTTAGGCCCAAGAAATGCCTAATTAGTTCTGGTTTAGTTTTTTGTGAACCTTACTGGCATTTTAAAATTCTTGTGTACTTAGCGGTTTCTGTTAATTCTTATTTATGCATTTTTGCAACTTTTAAGAATAATAACTCGGGCCACCATTTTGTATTACGAAATCAGGTAAAACTTACTGTTTAAATAATTTATTTTAATGAAAATACATTAAACAAATATATTGTGGGTAAAGGTACTTCAATAATAATTCATTTCAAGTTTATTAAGATGCTTTTGAAGCAGATATTACAATAAAAAATATTAATAGTATTTTTTTTTATTAAACAAATTATTATAATTTGGTAAATATTGAGGGCGCCTGTCACACCCAACTTTGATGACAAACTGGTATGCGCATAGTAATCAAGCCCGTAACTAAAAACTTACGTATTTAGATGTATGACTGAAACTAATTTTAGTAGGTACCTATAGTTTTCTAAACATCGTCGCCTTTATTTATTTTATTTTGTAAGTTACCTCATATTTATAAATATTTTATGTGAAAGCTTAATTGTGCCCAAAGTAAAACTAATTGTTTAGATTTAACACTTTTTGGGGCTGTATTAGCCTTATTGTAGTTTTTTAGAATACTTACTAAAAATTAGCTCACATGATGCTTACATGCCCTCTTTGAGACTAAAATATAACTAGGTACGTTAATCTAAGATTCAGGTCATACCTTAAAACTTTAAGTAGGTATCTGAAAAGGTTATTTCATAATATCTATGAATAGTTTAAAGGTATTTTTTTATGTTTTTGAGATCTAGCATTTGCTTTTTGGTTCTAAATTAGTCAGAGCTTATTAGGTCTGAAGAGGTTACCAAGGGTGGGGCTTTATTGGTTTCAGGAGGTTCAGTAGTCCAAATATAACGTTCTTTGTGTTAAGTAAGTGGCAATCACGGCAATATTTTTAAAAGAGGTTTTAGGTTTGTTTATGACCTTTCTAGAACCTTTATTGTTCCTTGGGATACCATATGGGGCCCGTGGCAAATTCTTTTGATGGGGCCCTACCAGTAAAAATTGTCACCGTTGTACTTAGTTTAATTTTAATAAACCACTAAGTAGTTATCCAACACTAATAACAATTTTATTTTCAAGAGCATAAGTTTATACTTTTACAATGAAATAACAATTTAATTTCAATAAGATATTTATTAAGAAAAATCTTTTCTTCGAGCTTTCTGTTCATTTTAATTACTGAAGCTACGAAATCAGCGAAATTTTAGTTTTTTTTTATAACCAACTACGAAACAGCCGAATGCATATTTTAAGAAAAACACAACTTGGTTACCTACAGGGACAGGATTGGGACAAGGTCCATTGAAACGCCATTCGTACTATGCTGAATGTTTATTTGGATATAATTAACATCTAAAACATCATCGTAAACATAGTAAAACATCCATCAAATAAATGCACATGTAATATAATATGTTTATTTTCTTAGTTGCCGATACAAAGAAGTTTTTGAAATAAACCTACCCATATTAATATTACCAATAAACAAATAAAATTATTAACCATATTAGTGTAGATATACTTTTCCGTTAAATTATAATAATTGTGCTTTTTAATTCTTAAATTCTATATTAGCCAAATTAATAATAAAAATATTAAGTAAGTAATATGTAATAAGTAAAGTAGGTACATAAAGTGACGGGTTCACTGAAATTTCGAAGATATTAAATGGATTACAATAAACATTAAGTGAAATCCCAGTTCGCCTCGTCGACAAAAAATAAAAACTTAGTAACCATGGATTGGTTAACTCGGAAGTCCTATAGTTAGCTTCAACACATATCTAACATTGGGTGCATCCTAGTAGTCACGCATTTTTCTAGTTCAATAGAACTATCAAGGTTTGATATTGGTATTATGTGTCCCATTAGTTAGAAAGTAATGAGTAATTAAGGCAAGAGTACAAACTATACTGCAGTACTATGCCACTATTTTCTGACATATAGTGAGTATCCCAACTGCTCTATAGAACAAAATCATGGACAACTACTGGGACGCACCCCTAACATTTGTATAAAATCGATTTAATATACTTATTCTTATCTAAAAGTAGGCAGGTCTTACAGTAGACTCGTTACAGATGTAAGGGGCACAGACCGTCATTGCCGGGGCGTCGCGTTCTTTGCCGTAACTCAGCGCTGGGAATCGGTCCAAGACACTAGAGAAAGTTCCTTGTCCCGTGTAACAAAGATCTTAAATGCCGGTCGCGACGCCGCACGGCGGCTGCCAGTAGTGGAAAGAAACAATAGGAATGGATACAGACAGTGACGCTAAGAAGAAAACACTACTCCAGACAGTCAAGGAAACGTCTACAATGCAAACAAGCAGTTCCATTAGTTATGTTTTCTCTAACGATACACTTTTTAACTTGAATATGGTGTAAACACGAACATGCACATATAGATAAACATGATTGATTGGTACTGTTCCGCTACAACTACTCGCTACTCGCTGAACGGTTTAACGAATCCATTACTACCTACGGCCATTTTGCTATGGCATACATGTTGAAGATTTGAGACATCTATCTAATAAATGAACACGCGAGGTCCAGGAATGCCCTTGGCTGGCCACGCCGAAGGCGACGCAGCGCGATGGTAGGGATTCGACCCACGATACAGTTGTGGCTCGAACTGAAGCATGCGTCCTTCAGCGCGTTCCTGGTGCATGGCTGAAGACGTGTGTTTTGCTAATAAATAACATTATTTTGACTAAAACATATGCCAAATCCGCGTGGCTGAATCGAGTCTGGTATGCGTCGTAACGGTCAGTTGGGTTCTCAGATTATACCACCTGTCGTTTAAAGCTAGTCAACCTATTAAAGCTCTCAGCCCCTTAAAAAATTTAAGCTGTCTAAGATTCCTTTGCGATTTTATAATTGTTTAAAAATTAGATGTCGCGACATCTTTTTTAAAATTTTATACAAACGCCTGTTATAATGTACAGCAAGAATGATATGGGCAATTTACAAGGAGTGATATGATAGTATAATGGAGATTGTACTAATAAGATATGTACTTAAATGATTAAACAATGTTTCATTTTGATAGTATAATAATTTGGTACTTTATTTTTTTATTTAAAATAAGTATAAATGCTCGATATAGTGTCTTTTTTTCGTTGATAAATTTCGTCCTGGCAACATTGTCGACAGTTACAGAAAAACAATAACACCTGTTTACATTATTAATGCTACAGGTTACAAAAAAACAATTAATTAATAACGCTCCCACCGACAACATTAAAAACCGAACACAAACACTTTCGTGTGTTTCAAAGTTTTCAAGTGGGGTTGGCGTTTAGATTAGTATGACTCATTCACGATTCGTACTGCAACAATGGCACGCCCTTATCAATACAATAAGCGTTGCATACGGTCATCGTTGGAGCGAAGGCTAGCGCAGACTGAGCAACACGGTTGCTAGCCCACCGTAGCCGCATCGAGGCTCTGTCCGTCGCTTGAAGTGTCCACCGTCGCCATCTTAAATGTCATATTACAAGAATCTATTTATACTGTGATTTATACGTACTAACGTACGTACGTACGGTCGTACTACTTAAAGTTGTTGGACAGATGACCCATGATCTTGACTTGACGTTTCATCTCTTGCTTACTCCCCTATTTTTTTCTACAGAGAGTCTGCCAAATTCTATTTAATTTAAAAGTAACAACATCTTAGTTGTATTTGGTACAGAACTATTTTTTACAGTGACAATTAAATGACATACCTAATGATGTATTTGTTTATTAAACGACGTTAATCTATTTTGATCATTCAAACATTTCAATTCAAACTATGTTTTACTTTTTGCCAGCGCCGGAGCATCTCCAGCGATGAACAGTGCCTCCTACTCAAGCTTCTTCCTCAACTTCTCTTACTCGTAAGTAAGAATTTAATTGTGAAGCGTCTAAAGAAGCCGCGCTCGTTAGTAAAATGGTTTAAATGGAATGTTAAAGCTTATGTATAATAAGGTAGTATAGTCATATATTGCATAAGGGAGCATGTGCTTTGTTAGGATGAGTCGAAAATTAGTATACAAAAGAAAAAAGACTGTATTAAAACACTTGTTGGTTATAGTCTGCATAAAAGAATCAAGTACCAAAAAAAAGAAAAAGGAAAGCTACACAATAACATAAGGAAGGTTGTACAAGGTGACTTGTTGCCAGGACGTGGAGTGTAATTTAGAAAGGTATAAAAATGCCATTTTGTCGCCTCAGCTAAAAGCCTTTAACCGCAGCACCAAACGCTCAACACTATCAAAAGGATACACTACTCCGATACATGTTGAGAAATGTGTAGGTTAGGTACGTATACCTACTTGAAAGAGTTAAATGAAATAATCCTACAGATCCAGTAACCACAACAATGTTACATTTAAACTAAAACATTTGTAGCTTAATGGGACAGGCTACGAAATGTACAGCTGATCTTAAAACCATCATATATTATCTAGATATTATCAAAAACCTTGTTTGCTCTGATTACTTGACCAACGTCAAAATTACAAACGCTCTGATTACGTGACCAGCGTCAAAATTACAAACGCTCTGATTACTTGACCAGCGTCAAAATTTCTAGATACAGCTGGTCATTTCCAGTCTGTCTCACAAATAGAGGTGTCTTTTCAAACTATAAACTATAAGTCGGAGTAGTATTAGCCCGTTTCGATGGCAGAGGTTGATATCGGGAAGGGCCGGTGGCTAGCTAGGGGTTTCCCTCGCTAGCCGTCGGTTTCCCGTTGGAGTACTGCGGGGGGGAATTTGAAGACTGGCTAGGCTTTTCTTCCGTCATTACCGATACTAGCTCTTCGACAGCGCGTCCCAAATCATCTGTAAAAAAAACCTCTAAGTTATTTTTTTTAATTTAACAACATATTGGTGTCGATTCGGCATACGCCCAACTAAACTAAACTAAAAATTAGTCCTGTCACTTTCTATCATTTTTAATTGAAAAGGGACCGAAGATCATCGGTTTTGTTTTTGTCTTTGACTTCACGACTAACTGTCAAATTTAGTCTTGTTTTAGTGCCTACACCATGACGAATAAAAAGCCACTAAAATAAGACTAAATTTGACAGTTAGTCGTGAAATCAAAGACAAAAACAAAACCGATGATCTTCGGTCCCTTTTCAATTATAAATGATAGAAAGTGACAGGACTAATTTTAGTTTAGTTTAGTTGGGCATATGCCGAACCGACATCATTATACATATTTATGACAAAACAAAAACCGCTCGCTTGTTGTTTTGTAACTTGATGGTTGTTACTAATTTTGTGCTTTCACATTCTGTGCCTATTTATGTCTTACGCTAAATAAATATATTTCTATTCCTTTTATAATTAGGAGCGATTAATTAAATAAACAGATAAAAAAACATCGTAAATAAAGTGTTTTGCTCATTCTTACGAGAAAATAAATAAAACTTTATTTTAGTCTACTCCTACGCGCGGACGAGCAGGCCTTGTCATAATACCTTGTTCTTACCTTACGGCAGACGTCCTGTTTCGTAAGCAAGGACAAAAATACATCAATGTTAATTGAGTTTTCAATCAAAGACGACACAACATGCAAAAACCATGCAGAGAACCTCAAACTCCAAAACAAAACACTAAACGAATACTAATAAAACGAACGACGAAAACCACAAACAAAAACAAAATCGTTGTGAAATTCTTAATTAGGATGTTGAACTTTGAAACAAAACACGGGCAGGGTACAAAGATTTTTTTGTGGACGGATATTATATTATTTTCACTCAAGTTTCAAGTTTTTTTTATGTAAAGTCACGTCATGTCACGTTAGTGTAGGTACACGTTACGTTCACGTTATTGGGTGCATTCACAAAGGGTGGTAAATGAAAAATCGATAAAACAAATGAAAATAGAATAAGAAAGTATCAATGTCGAGTTGCTATAACCCATACCTCACTGTCAGTAAACATTCGGTCTAGCCAAATGTTAATTTTGCACTGGTTTTGCTGTAAGAAAACTATCTGTTTCGATAGGGAATAAACATTTTGAAAATATTATAGAGTACCTACGTTATTTTTCTAACATTGCCAGTTTTCGAAATAAAAATATAATCCGGCGTTTCGATATTTGAAGGAAATCAGCATCGTACATCGATCTAGATAATAAGATTAGGACTGCGGTAATAATATTCATTTTTATTACTAGGTCTTTCTACAAATCTGTGAATAGGCAATATCTTGACAAAACTGAAAAATTAAATGGTGATTTTGGCCAGGTCAAGTACTGAGCAGTAATTTGTCTTTGTTTTAACAGCTATAAATATATATCTACTTTTCTTATAATTTTTTCATTGTTTGATAATGACAATGATGATAATGTCGTCGTAGTGTAAAACGGCCATTATACTATCCAAAACAATGTTACGGCTCCAGTCGCTTGAAAACATGATCAAACAAAAGAAAAACGAAATCAAACTACAAAATCCCACGCAAACAACACAAAAGAAAACAATCTCTACGCACTGCAAATAAGATTAAACTGTGAAGCGTAAAAAAAGGCGCGAACGGTGATAGATGACGTCACGTGTCTGACCTGCGCAGTGCATCAGGCTGTGCACGGCGTGGGGGGGCGGCGGCGGGCGCTCGACGATCGGCAGCACGTCGCGAGAAGCACTCGGCCCGGCCCACCCACTCCCGCCGCCATCTTGTTCACCAAGTACCACGTCAAAATGGCGGATCATAACAACTTAAGTTTTTTTATAGAAAGTCCCACGCGCAGATCAGGTATCATAGCAACGCATTGATGTATAGAGCTATTTGTCATGCTTAGAATCTTAAGAAATACGAGTATAATTACGAGTATATACGAGTGTATAGTTGCTCTGAGTGGTTCTTTGTTACGTATTTTCTTTGCTTATAAACATTTTTATCTTATCATAATCTACTTTAGACACCCTAATTTACAGCAATCTACTTTATCCAAAGTTCTGATTTACTCCTAGCATAGAACTCAGTCAACCATTGTTTTTCGTTCTTATTATAAAATACATTCAAAGACAGTTTTCTACACATTCTTTAGGTAGGTATTGTAATGAGTTTGTAGTGCTACTTACTGGTTTGTGCATCATGGTAGAGTCCGTTGTGCATCCTCGCAGGCGAGTCGGTAGCGAGCTGCGATGCGGTCACGGAGCGGGTCTGCAGCGTTCCCGTGCGGCCGGGCGGCGAATTCTGGGCGGGCTAAAATGTTGTATTACATTCATCTTTAAAATGTATAGTATTCTAATGTTGGTACTCTATTCGACGGCCGACGCTGGAGCCATCTTGCGTAACCACTCGGTCGGTAGTATCGAACTCCGGACGATGTGATAGGTACAGGCGACGTCACTGTGGGTTACCCTTCCAGTATAAGCTGACACGATGCTATCGCCTCGAGCTTGGGCGCTGTTAGGAAGCATCACAACCCTGGTTGGGTAGGTGAGTAGGTCGTCTTGACGTTGACTGTACAGTGAGATTCGAGGAATTGATGTGCGCATACTTCCGGTAAACCTTGCTTTAAATTTTTATCGTTACTGATACTTTTGGAAAATAATTTATTTCAAAGAATAAATGCACGAGATTATGAACCTGACTGTGTACACACATTCGATTTATCTCTTTGGTACAGATTATGAAAAAAGTTAATTCGAAAAGTTCTGTCGGCCCCGCGGCGTATTTGGTAGTACGCCTGCTCGCTTGGCTCAGGGTCAATGGTTCGAATCCCGCACAGGACGCCCACCTGTTGTGTTCTTATAATTAATTTACTTGCTACTCCATTGTTGCTTGCACAATCTCGTGCTACTGATAAAAGTTGCATATACCTAAAAGTTGCCTGGATGAATTTATATTTAGCAATAAGGCCGCCTATTTGATCCTGTCTTTATTTCTATTTGTGTATTAATTTAATATCTGTTCATATTTATACAAACTAAGATAAGATAAGATAAGATAAATTTTATTTCAATATAAATAAAAAAAACTGTCAAAAGAGATCAAAATGGTTACATAAGTGTGGGATTAAAAAAAGACTTAATTATGAAAACAAAGGAAGGTGAACCTACTTCGTCAAGCAGACGGCGGAGTCTCTGCAGCTGGGCTTCTAGCTGGCGGTTGTGCTCCTCCAAGATCTGCATGCGAGCCTCCAGGCGCCCCTTATGCTGCCTTAGCAGACGAGCTTCAGCCATCATGTCCTTGGGACAAACGATCCATTTAAAACAACATTGCACACACACAAATTGGGACAGTGGAAGACAGAACAGTTGGAAATTTTTAGGCGACCTTATCGTTATTAAATTATTCCCTCCAGAATAATAAAATTTCAAACTATACACTGAACACGGGACGGCTACTGACAAAACGCGAAGATTGTTTAAAATTGTTTAGATAAACACTAAACAAAACACAAACAGGTTTATCTAAAACCACCTGTTGACAGAAAAACTAACCCGCAACGATACGCGACGCGCCTATAATATTAAAAGAAAAAGAAAAAAGAATGTCAAAATCATAATTTAAAAAAAAGTAGTTATGCAACCAAATCGGTGCAGGAGAAAATACGCACAAAATAAACGTTCGCTCAGTCGACGGACGGACAGGATATGGAGGGAAAATGGGTTGTTGTGCACTACAGCTCTGGCTATAGCCTAGATATAGGTCGTGTCGATCGATGGAGCCCGGCTAGCCTAGGGCTCGCTAGCGATAGAAGTGCGCTGAGTTGACGCCCACGCGCTTAAAGGTCAACATTAACGCATCTACTGCAACTACCTTCGCTCCCCCCTAATCGGATGCGACGTCTTGTACTTGAAGGGTATAAACAACGAGTCTAATTAACTGGTAGGTCAGCTTTATTCAAATAAGTCCCTTATTTATATAACAAGCAATTTCTTAGTTTCAAATCCGTGGCGTAGTTGGTATTACGCCTGCCTACTAAGGTCGCAGGTTTGAATCCCGCCCAGCAACATTGTGAAATGCTTTTTATAAATCTATAAATGGAATATGCGAGTCCATATGTATCGCGATTCTTAAGATCAGTATTGTTTCTCTTATTAAATTTTTCTGTCTGTGGGGAAGACACTTCGCGCCGCCGTATTGACCTGATTAGATCATTTCCAGTAAGAGGCTGTCTTATTCGCAGGGAGGTCTTTATTCTGTTTTTTGTATATATTTTTGCTGGTCTGACACTGAGTTATGTTATGTTGTCCTAATAATATTATAAATATGAATGTTTGGCCATTTGTTACACAATCACGCAAAACCGGTTAAATGGATTTGGATAAAACTTGGCACACAAATAGTTTATATCCTGGACATAAGATATTTTTTCAATACACCTTGCTCGAAAATTGAATTTACGAAGGCGGACTGTGCGGTAAATGCGTTTTAATAAAATCGCACTAGTGCAGTAAGCACTTTATCTGTCCCTCTTACGAAAACAAAATTTTCTATGGCGGATTCCCGCGTGACCAATGACGTCACAGGTCACGTCGGACTGTCTAACCATCAATTTTGAAGCCTTATAACTGTGTTTCTGAGCATGATGTATGAAAAATTATTTTTTATGTGTTTATCTGAAGCTAAAAAATATTACGATTAATAAACTACAAAAAGAAGTATATTTTTGGCTTTGAAAAACAAAATATATTTGACTGTGAAAGAAAAGGCTTCTCAGGTTATGTTGTCTTGTTCCCTATTTTTCATATTCGTAATTATCAGATAAGTCCCACTATTGTATTCACTTATCCATGTAGGTACTATTTTGTAATCCATTTAGTGCACCCCACGTTACCACACATCGTGAATTCGAGATTTATACATTTTAAAATAGACAGCCTTTAAGTTACGAGTATGGTATGTCGGTCATTATTATCATATGTAAGACTAAGAGTCACACGATCGCAAACGTAAGTGGTCTATAGTTAGCAACTCGTCTAAATTGCAAATGTTCTAAATCCGTACGTCGTCTATGTAACAAAGTGGTTTAAAATTTTATTTCACTAAATATGATGTATCCTATTGTATATCCTAACTTCACTTTGACCAGATGTTATTTTCACATGAAAATGAGCAAGGATTTAGAACTCACAACTATGGATGAAGGACGTAATACCATACCACCCGCATGTTGGCAAATTTGCCATTGGTACCTACGTTTACAACGTTTGTACGTATGTAGATTTTGGCGGTTCTTTGATCTTACTTGTAACACCTTTTTGTAAAACCATTCTAAATCAATACTCAAGGGTCAGGCGGCAGCTCGTCCCATACAAATCTGGGCCGCAAGCTAGGGGCCCAGTGTCCTCTTCTAGAAAATACATGATGGTAAACTGGTCCCTCATTAGGTTTTCTGTAAGGACAACTTTACCCCTCAACTTAATTTATTGGGTCAGAAGGCAGCTCGTCCTATATAAGGTGCCCCGTAATTAGTGTAATAGAGGGGAAGATAGAGGGCAAGAGGGGGAAGGGAAGAAGAAAGATATCGTGGTACGACAACCTGAAGAGCTGGACGGGCACTGGAGAAGCAGTGGAACTAAAAAGATTGACGGAACAGAGAGAGGAGTTCAGAGAGATGGTCGCCGACATCCGTTAGGATATGGCACTACAAGAAGAAGAAGAAGTAATTAGTGTCAAATATTTTCAGGGCTGAATGTAGTAATCATATAGACACGTAGAAAAAATATTTCGAAAATCTATACGTTAGTTAAAAACTTTTTTTTTTTAACAAAAACAATCGTAAACTATGACATGCAGAGATCACCCTCTGCATGTACACTCACATTACTCTAGATGCCCTTATAGCGCTGCGGCGCGTGCGTGCGTGCACGAATGAAATACTAGTGTGCTATTTGTTGTAAATGTAGTAGTGATCAGCTGGTTGAGGTTGACGTTTTACTAGTGGCTCTATGAGCTGTAGACTTCGCGAGTACTTTTTTTTTAAATGGCTGATTTATTATTTTTTTACGGTCCAACCCCCATAACTCCGGCATTTTTATTAATTTCCAAAAACTGACTCGACAAAAAAAATTGATTCATTAATCGAACCTGCTCACAAAATTTCACGAGAATCAGTTGAGAAACGCGACCTGTAGAGTGGAACAAACAAACAAACAGACATACAAAAGCAATTTTGGCCAAGCTGAAGCAGAGACGCTTCGCTCGCTCGGTCAATTAGGTAACCAAGTTGTTTGGGTTAATTACTCGAAAACTAACGTGTAGAATAGATCTTATTTTTTTATGAAGTGAAGCGGGCACCTTATATAAACCTGGTTCGCAAGCTAGGGGGCCAGTATTCTCTTTTAGAAAAAACTATTTTAAACATTTATGTCTGTCTGTATGTTTAGACTTCTCTTTACTTCACTTACACAGAGGGAAAAAAATATGTGTAGAAAAAAAATTGCCTTGTTTTTTTGTTACCTGGTCGGCGAGGACTGGAATCGGCATGTTGCGGCTTTCGATGGCAGCGAGCGCGGTCTGATGCTGCAGGTCTTCGGGAGTCGACCCTGGCGTCTGCTTAGCCTTCAGACGCTCGTACTCAGCCTGCAGGCTCGCGTTCTCTTCCTCCAATTCCCTAGTTCAGAACACGATTAGTTAGTTCAGTAATATGTGCGCGTTTGGTAGGTGTCACGCAAGGAGTAATCCAAATTAAACCGGTGCTAAGTGTAATTAGATACCCCTTCTGGTCGCGCGGCCGGCGGTGGAAAGTGGACGGCTCTCTTTACATTTTGATTTACGGTTTTCAAGTTAACGCTAGATTGATCAGGTACGTAATGTTTACTTTACCAAAATGACTACCGCCCCAAATGTCTATTTTCCCATTATGACCACTTTTCACATTCCCATAAGGACCACTTTCCATTTAAGGTTTACATAAAATGGAAATCTTCATTTCGGATGACAGCTGTCAAAATTCAAACAGTCATGTCGGTGTACTTATCATCATCATCATCATTAGAAGACGTTCACTGCTGAACATAGGCCTCCCCCACAGGTTTCCACCGTGAGCGGTTCTGCGCTACTTGCATCCACCGGCGCCCAGCAACTTTCACCAAATCTGTCCACCTTGTGGGAGGCCGTCCAACACTACGCCTTCTGGCCCGTGCAAGCCAGGAGAGAACCTTTCTTACCCATCGGTATCTAGCCAAGGATTTTTAAATGCTACGCGATTATTTTGCAAGCGACCAAATACTCATGTCGACCCGAGCGGGATTCAAGTTGACAGTCCTTAATACTTTCGCAGTTTTTTTCTTTATTGTTATTTAGATCGTTTGATCGATCGACCTCATTCTAACTTATTGGTAAATGAGGGTGGAACATGCTTATCCAAAATGTGCCTTTTCACAATGGTCTTGCAAAATCAAAGATGTACAGGGAGCTGTTCCCTCCGGATCAGAAGTACTACTGAGTAGTCGGGGTGGTACAAATGGTACAAACTTGTATCACTAATACTACTACAAAAAATACTAATTCCTTGACGGTGAATGTCAAGAACAACTTACTAAAACCGCTTAGTGTAAATTCTAGAGAATTAAACCACGTGACGGTGAAATAGCTTCTTGTAACACTTTGTAACCTTCATCTGCTGGGTTTTCTTTGAGGCATTGTTACTAATATCGTTATCCCTTACATGTAACTACATTTACCTGACCATAGCTTCCAGCTCGTGCCTTTGTTCGCGGTGGATGATGGAGACGACCTGCACGGGCGACCTCGGGGCCTCTTCATCATTGCCGGCGCCGTTCAGCGACGCGCAGTACTGGGCGATCAGCTGGTGTTCTTCATCGCTGCAATGAACAATACTTATCTTGTCTTGGTTCCAACAATTTCGGCCGTTTAGGATAGAGTAAACGGATGTACGTTGAAAAGATAGTGTTGTAAGTTTTGTCGAAAATAGACCAGCTAGTTCATAGATAAAACTCTAGATGGCGCGCAAAAAAGTTACACGACACGCGCACTATGAATTTTATGCCAGCGTGGTTTGGTTAGCAAGCCTTGATTGTGCTTTTTTGAAGTATTCAACTAAGTAAAGCATTTTAATACGGCTTTTTCGAAAACAGTTTTGAAATAACTTTTATCTATTAGCCAAGAAAAGTTATCATGTAACTTAACTTCTAAACTAAACAAAATTTAAGAAATGTGTTTTTGATAAAAAGACAAAGATTGTCTACATTTAGTTAAATATCTAAAGCGACAAAAATGAAAAGTAAATAAATGACGGTCCTGCGTGATAGAGAAGGATAGAATAAGAAAATGCGATTCGGTGGCCAGAAGTGGTACAATCCTCACAAGACATTTTTATTTCTTAAGGTTTTATGTCCATTGTTCACGCTCACCTGTCAGGGGTGTCGCCAGGCCTGGCGCCCAGTTCGACCTGCGCGAGCCTCGACGCGTACAGCTCGAGGCGGGAATGCATGTCGTCCCCGCTCGCCATCGCCGCGCCTGCGCCGTGCTGCGGGGACGGCGCCGGCGACTCCAGCGCATCGCCTGAGATTTGTCACAGGTTACTATCGAAGTTTTCATGAAGGAAACATCGGTTATTGTGTATTGCTGGGTTAGACCTAACCAAGAAACAATGATATTTCAAATTCCAATTGCAAACGCTGTCCTAAGTCGCTCTCGGCTCGCACAAAAAAGAAATAAAAAAGAATTTGTGGTAAGACTTGTCTCTGGGTAAGCTAACAGCAACACAACAGTCAGGCCAGTTTTACTGTTGTGTTTTTGATCTCCTTTTTGTATTAAGGAAGAAAGATCTTACAACGTTCCTCTTCCTTATTTAATTGATAAATCAGTTAATTTGTGATCAGAATCTTGATTTTTTTTATATAGATAAAAATCATTGGGTTCCTTAGTATCGCAGGACATAGATTTCTATTTTCTAATTAATCAACTTTATGGCTTGGCTTGCCAAATTACTTTCTAGAGGCCAGTGTTTTGTGGGAATCCTCCGTCAAGCAGTATGAAAAACACATTACTCATGACGATGATGAAGAAGTTACTGCAGTGGCCTCGATTCGGGATGTCACGCTCTAATCCCTAATATAAGTTAGTCCGTCCTTTTTACCTTTTAAAGATTGAAAAGGGACAGGAGATGGCCATCCTAATATTAGAGCTGTCAAACATCGAATTTGAACCTTATGGCCGTGTCGATAGCACAATTTTAGAGATCACTTAAAACATGCGACTTAAAAATCTCTTAAACTACGCCCTTATTTTAGGTTATCATTCGTTCAAATGAATGTCATTCGTTCATCACCTCTCTTTCATTGGTCATAATCACGAAAAGGATAGCTGGATTTTAAAATTAGAATTAAAGCATGACATCCCGAATCAAGGCCAGTTACTGACGCGCTATGAGTACTTTCTTGTATGTCTGTCTGTTTACCTTCGAGCACGGTCTGAACTGGCAGATACCCCACGCGCGGGTGCTTCTTAAAGTAGCGAGCGGACTTGAACTTGTTGCGCAGAGCTCGAGTGAAGTCGCGCACGTCCTCGCCAGATGTTGTCTGCGGACAAATCACATTCTTTAAAATATAGAATATTCATAAAACACCACCACCAATATTCATATTACGGTGAAGGAAAACATCGTGATGAAACCTGCACACACTTGCGAAGAAATTCAAAGGTTGTGTGTGAAGTCGACCAACCCGCACTGGGCCAGTGTGATAGACTAAGGCTTAATCACTCTAATTCAAGGTACGCTCGAGCCTCTCGGTGGGAACGTATATGAGCTGATAACGAATAAAACACCTCAAAAGAGACCTTCACATGCAAGACAGAATGTTAAATACTAGCTAAGATTTTCCCGTGGGAATAAGACTTTTCCCCTAAAAAGTATCTTATGTGTTAATCGAGGTTACAAGCAATTCCAAATTTCATCCAAATCCGTTGAGTACTTAAAACATTCTAATATCCAAATATATTTTCAAATTTATAATATTATATTAAATACTAGCTTTCCGCCCGCGGTTTCACCCGCGTTAAATGAGTTTTCCCGTGGGAATGTCCTATTCCAGGACCTAACCTATGTGTTCCAAATTTCATCCCGATCTGTCCAGTGGTGGAAGCGTGATTGAATAGAATAACAAACATTCAAACGTTCGCATTTATAATATTAGTAGGATGAATGTGATGTGAAGCTATGCTCACCCCTTTGGGGATAAAAGCTTGATTGAATGTAAGTGTGAATACGTACGGCCGTGCAGTACTCCTGCATAGGATGAGTCAGCTTGTGGTTCTTGGCCTTGCGTCCGCTGAAGAAGCACTTCTGGCACATGTCGAAGTTGAAGCATTTCAGACAGCGGTATCTGGAGGAAGAAAACCAAAGTTACAATGAAAAGACAGTTTTTTTTGCCTTTGAGCAGATTTTTCTCTATATCAGGTAGCAAATTATAATCAATTGAAATCAGAGGATTGCTTTGTAATTTCGACACCTCCTATGGACAAAAACGTAACTCAATTTTAGCAACTAATCAGTACAGCAGTTTAAAGAGAAAAAAACGTTTTACCTATAGTTAGGTTTTTTGACTAATGCTAACTTCAGTTGTATTGTGCTTAGAGACTGTTTGGACAGAAAATTAAGAGTAAATAAAATTATGATAAGGAATAATATGATTTAAAGTAATTTTGTATCTTAAATCACGTATCTCAAGTTACGTTGTTGTTCATAGGAGGTGTCGAATTATTCATGGAGTAAATTTAATAATATTATGACGAGTTTGTTTGGGTTTGTTCTTGTGTACCAGTCCTTGTTGAGATCCTGGAAAATTGGTCTCACTTGAAGCCAATGATCGGGTGATCCTTGCAGATGTTGCACTTGGTCTGGTTAATTGACGCTGATGATTTGTGTTCGGGGATGAGGGCGTGATCTTATGAATGAATAATTGGTCTCACCTGAACCCAATAATGGGGTAATCCTTGCAGATGTTGCACTTGGCCTGGTGGCGTGCGGTCTCAGCAGCAGCGAGACGGTGCAGCACCGGCAGCCACACCATGGACTGTGGCTCCTTCTGCAGCCACTGCAGGAAGTGGAAAGCCTCGATGTACATCAGTTGCCCGTCAGCGTCGCGCTCCAACGTCTTCTCTTTGTCCTCCTTCTCCCTCTCGCGGTCCTTGTCTTTCTCTTTCTCTGGAATAGGTAAAATATGATAGAACTTAATTATTCATCAAAAAAAGGTGTCATTTAAAAGGCAATGATTGGCTGACTTAACTATTTTGCCATTTGTTGTGTCGTACACTACAAGCAATTTATAAGGATGTCAACATATATTTAGTCAAGACACATAAGCAATTTTACATACAAGTAATTAAGCCAATGAGGGACAATAATTGATGTCTAAGAAAGAATCTTTTATTTAAAAAATATAACATTATTCTACATATAATAATAATAATAAAAACAATTTGCAAGCGCTTTAAAGCTTAAAAAATCTCATTCTATCTTATATATCTATCTATTAAATCATTCAATTTTTTCTTCAACTTTCTAACTTCCTCTAATGTATTCAAAGATAAATAAGTATAAAGATAAATTTATTTGTCATAACATGGGTAATGTGCATAATACAGATGATAGGGTCATTTTAACTTAACCATTCTAGGCCCAACACTCCGATCCGATCCATTTTTACTGTATTCCATTATTTAAAATGTATTCCAAAATTTTATGGAGGGAAAAAGATTTTAAATTTGAATGTGGATGGATATGTTGGGAGAGGGCAAAAGTAAAGATGGATGGATTGTGTGAGCGAAGCGTCTCTGTTTCAGCTCGGCCAAAATTGCTTTTGTATGTCTGTCCATCTGTCTGTTCCACTCTACAGGTCGCGTTTCTTAACAGATTCTTGTGAAATTTTGTGAGCAGGTTCGATAAATTCATCTTTTGATTTTGTCAAGGCAGTTTTTGGATTTTTTAAATAATGACGGAGTTATGGGGTTTACCAGCATACAAGGTTGGAGGCTGTTTTCACATTTCTCAACCAATAAGAATAATAAATATATAAAAATAAAAATAGGCGAAATAAGATTTAAAAAAAAAAAAACAAGGAGTCAGAGATGTTTGTGGAGAAGTAATGTAAGTATAAGTAATGTAAAGACTCGCGAGGTCTACAGCTCATAGAGCCACTGGTATAACATGTTCAGGAAGAATGTAAGTGTTGAAATGACGGCTGATAGGGATGTATGGAGGACGAAAACATACTGCGCCCACCCCAAATGATGGGACAAGGGCAAGCGAATGCTGGACAAAAATAAACAAGTACCAAAAGCCAAAAGAATAAAAAACATGCACTTTGTTTTACCACAGACAGGATGGATACACAACACATAGTGCGCCACATTTAATATTTACTTTATTAGTGAGTCTTATCTTGTTAGTTCACATTTAGGCCAAATGCACTAATTTATCTATCGGTTGATTCGGGTGATCAAATAGACGCTATCTACAGAGACATCAGCAAAGCTTTTGATAAAGTTGATCACGGATTGTTAATTCGCAAATTATACCACCTGGGCATCCACGGGAACCTACTAAAGTGGTTAGCATCCTACCTCACTTTCAGATATCAAAAAGTTACGGTATGTGGATACGAGTCTAACAGCTTCGTTGCATCATCGGGAGTCCCGCAGGGTTCGCATCTAGGGCCTATTTTGTTCTCGGCCTTTATCAACGACTTGTCAGATGAAATTCTACATTCTCAATTCTCATTTTTCGCTGATGATTTGAAAATATTTCGAATAATAAAATCCTTTAACGACGCAGATTTATTACAACAAGATCTAAATAGGATTGTGAAATGGTCAGAAAGCAACAACTTGCCTATAAACGTCGGTAAATGTAAACATATTAAATTTACTAGAAAAGTAATTCCTTTACCTACATCTTATAAATTAAATTCCACACTACTCGAAGAGGTAGAGATGATCAGAGAACTGGGGGTTATTTTCGATAGAAAAGTCACCTTCACCCACCATATTGATGACATTGTGAACAGGTCATACAAACTATTAGGATTTCTATGGAGAAACTGCAAGACTTTTAAAAGCAACCGAGCTTTGATAGCTGTGTACAATGCCCTTGTTCGGTCAACCTTGGAATACTGCTCTAGTATCTGGAGACCACATTACTAAATCCACATTGACAGTATCGAGAGAATCCAAAAACGCTTTTTGTTCTTTCTTTAGGTATGGTCGCGGACAGAAAATGTTTACCACCTTAAGTATTACAATTGCCTGCACACATTTGAGTCACAAGGTCGAAATGTCTATTTCATATCAATTTGATTGACCATAGATTATTATTTTTCTAATAATATGAGAATCGGTCGCTCTAGGAAGTGGACTGACTTTCAAGGTTTGATATATAGAGCAATTATATTGAAAAAAAAAAAAACTAAGATTTTAGTTTCGTAGTGACATCTGTGCTACCAATATAGCTGCTCGCAGTGGAAAACTAAGGAAGGCAACTGACCAATCACGATGCGCGGCCTGAAACGCGCTAATGAAGTAAGGACAACACCAGTTGGACCTCGGTCTCCTGGCTATACCACCCGGCCAAGCGGGTGGTAACCCTTTTCCCACAACATCTTGTTCCGCCTACCTATAGGCGTCAAACTATCCTTCGCCAAAGTTTTTAACTAAGAATATGAAGAAATAATAAAATAAAACTCAAAAAATCTTTATTTAATATCTAGTATAACCTTCCCCCAGCAGCTATGACGGCACGTAGTCTATCTCCACTATCTCGCATTGATGCGACAAGGCGTGCGCATAGATCATTCCCTCTAGTCTGATATCATCCCATACCCGAGCACAGTCTGATCTAAGAGCATGATTGTTTCTTTCCATTCCATGAGGGTTTCTTTCATTTTCACAGTCCCAGCGTTGAACCATTAACCTCCATAAATTTTCAATTGGGTTTAAATCAGCAGACCGAGCGGGCCGTTGAATGAGTCGAATGTCACGGTGCAGGTTGAACCACGCCATAGTAGCACGGGCCGTGTGTATCCATGCATTATTTTGAACGTAGGCAATGTGTAGGAATTCTGTTGCAGGATACACTACGCGCACAGTAGGCAGCATCACTTCGTCCAAAAGCGACACATAATTAATCGCAGTAGCCCTATTGTCCACCTTCGAAGAGAAATATTATTTCAGCTTTTTGCGGGCTTGCATTTTATTTCGTTATAAAAATAGGCATCTTTCTTAAAATTTCACTCTTGTCCAAACGACATTCAAACAATCATATTTTTTAATAAATGTCATTTCAAAAGTAAAGAAATGAGTTTAGTCATCAAAAAGTGATCAATAAATCTCTTTGTTGTTAATCAGTGCGTCATATTGAATAATAACTTTTAAAAGGTAATAAGTAACTTGATATGGCATTTTAGACTAGTCAAAACAGTGTGATATTGAATCTAATTTGAAAACTGGTAAACATTTTCTGACCCCGACCGTACATGGCAAAAAGCTGTCATCACTAAAATCTTATGAAACTAGACTTCACCATTTTAATTTTGTTACACTTGAGGACGGTAGATGGATGGCTGACCAGGCTCTCCTTTTCAAGACGCTGAGAGGTATTTTAGATTGCCCTAGCTTATTAGCACAAATTAAATTAGTGGTCCCTAGATCTAACTCTAGAATTGTTAACTATAGATCCTTTCATGTACGAAGATCCAGAACCAATTTGGGACACAACAGCTTGGTGCCTAGAATGTGTCGAAATCATAACGACTGTTTTCAGTCATCACATTTAGATATTTTTAGTACTTCGTTATTTAAATTCGCTTTACACTTTTAAATCAGATCGCTCGTTGTAAACTGTTCCTTTGTTATTTTCAAATTACTAGCTTCCGACGATTTATATAATAAAATATAAACAAGCTGTGTTTGCCTGTAATTGGGTCTGCATCGGGTCTAATAAGTAATCATCTATGTAATAAATTTCTTAACGATGTATACCAAACCAAACCTATAAAAAAATAAAAAAAAAAATTAAGGGAAAAACCATAAAAATATTGTATTGTAATGTTTACTTTATTGCTTGCGTTTGTATATTTATGGCGGAAATTAAAAAAGAAAACAACTTGACTGTTTTAGGTAATTCTGTCTAAAAACTGGATCACATTCAATCACCTCGGTGAAGTCAGGAAGTTAGTTGGTATATACCTAAAGTTCTAATACATTTTTTTTTGTTATACTAACAGACATTGCATTATGCATTGTGGAGCCTATAGCTTGGTTCTTTCCGTTTCTACATACAGGACATTCGGATAGTAGGTTGGACTAAACAACGAAGGTAAGCACCAAGAAATGATTTTTAGAAATTCCCACTTCGAAAGGGAATCGAAGTATGAAACGCCATAGTTTTTAAAGTTATTCATATAAAGTGAAATGATAGGATACGCGTTTCATTATTTTTGGGTCGTTTTGGTGAATCACTTTAATGTAAAAGTTCCGAAAGTGCATTTGGCCTAGCGCGCAAACGCCTGGAGATCAATCTGGATTACCTTTCCTGTCGAGGGTCCCGGCCTTACCCCCGTCCTTGCTGGACGCCTGCTCGAAGCAGCTGCGCACCGACGGCTCGATGTTGGAGCCCCCGAACGCCGCCACCTCGCCCAGCTGACGGGGCACCTGGAAGATACAACACAGCCCATAGGTTTTATTACGGCTTCGGTAAATTAGTGGACGTTTTAGAATACTCCCAAAGACAAACTACATTCTCCTCCATTTTTAACTTACTACATTTAGAACAAACGCCTGGAATATATTACGATTTCAGTAAACCAGTGGAGACGTTAAAACTCCTAAACACCGTCTTCCTACATTTGAACAAACGCGTGCTGTAAGATGTCTTATCGAGGGACCTGGAAGCCACAGCACCTTGGTTTTATGACGGTTTACTTCGGTAATCAGTGGACGTTTTTTTTTTTTTTTTTTTTTACTTCTTTAGTTTTAATCTTCATAGATTTAGAACAAAATGCCTGCAGCTGTAAGATGTCTTAACAAGGGACCTGGAAGCCACAGCGCCTGGGTTATATTACGTCTGCGGAGTTCTAGTCAAAGACGTTGGTATCATTTAGAACACACGCCTGATTTTAGTTTTCTAACAAAATCCCAGTGAAGTTTATTTGGCATTTCTGTCCCAGATGAAAACACATAATCATAATATAAACAAAATTTTAAGTAAAGCGTGCTATAAGTAACTCATAGCATTTAGTAGTATGGGATTGGATTATATGCCGATAAGAAAGATTTTATATTATTATGGTTTGATATGGCACATAAAAAAATAGAAGTTAAGATGGTGGGTGAGCATAACAATACAATTTGTGGTACAAAAGTAAATAAATACAATTACCAAAGTGTACGTACACCATTCGGCCGAAATAGTGTGCGCATAGGCGGTTTATAAGTAAACTGTTCTTTTTTGTCATAAAACATTGCCTGGAAAAAATCCTAGTAGCAATAAGGCCGCCTAGAATTACTTATTTATTTAGCTGTTATTATTTTTATTATTATTGCAATAAAAGACGGTCGTTGTCTTGAAATATTTATAAATTTCTAAGCACACACTGTGTGCGTGCAGCAAGCTTTAAATTTCATGTCAAATTTAGGTATAGCGATCTTGCGATACTGATTAGTGCTTGCAATTATAAACCTAAAAGTAGTTAACATTTCAAGTCTTCGTAATATTAATCTCCTTTTCATCAAAAACAATGAACTATTATTTTTATTTTTTAAAGAGCTGTCACAAAATCCTCATTGCAACTGAGTGCGAGAATTTCATCGTATATTTGACTTTAAATTCACTAGGTACCTTCCTACACATTTTCAAAAATGTTGCTTTTACTTAAATACTCGTATATACAACAATATATGGAAAGTACTCACTTTGTATAATATCATATTCGCCAAGCGTTCATCAAACAAGAATTTAGCAAACAAACTAGTACCATTTTTAAATAACTAGTCTACTTAATGTGCGATGAATGCGAGCTACCAACCTGAATGCAATCATGCAGCAGCAGTCCTAGCTTCCTCTGGTCAGCGCGACAAGACGGGTCCGCGATGAGGCGGAACAAATATCTGCAAACACATCACGTTACAGCATGGTCCAGCATCACAATGCTTCGGCCAATCCTTGCAGACACAGATCACTCAGCAAATTCAGTTACATTGAGAAGAAAAGCGGTAAGATCGCAGCAAATGGATAGCAGATGGCGCTACTCGAAACGCACTACTGATTCAAAAACAATGGGGTATTTTCCGACAGCCAATAAAAAAAAATAGTTTATAAATCTTTGGCAGATGGCGTTGACGATTCGTGGACCATAAGAATTCACGAAGTACACCTGGCGCCATCTATCGTCTTAATTAGAACTATTATTTTTATTTTTAAAGAGCTGTCACAAAATCCTCATTGCAACTGAGTGTGAGAATTTCATCGTATATTTGACTTTAAATTCACTAGTTTTCTTTTTTCGATTTCATTATAATAAACGAGCCAAATATCCGAAAGTAAATCCACCCAGCTCAGGCTTAAAATAGACAAACAGACATTTTGAATCTGATTAATTTTGAATAAGGATGTATACAAAATTCGCAGCGTCTTAATCTAGCAGCTCAGCAAAATACCACGTGGTACAATCGCGTCGCGTCGAGGCCGGCGGGTCGCGATATGAACGGACACAGCTCGAACGAGAGGCCACCTCGTCAGCTATGGCCACCATACAGGACCACAACAGGCTCGAAATTCGTCTTAGGGCCAGACTGGGCTGTCCAGAAGCCCTATCTTTTAAGTAAACCCTGACAGTCAAACGTCCACCGCATTACGGATATGAACTAAATTGCAGCTGTGATCTGACTTATTTTGGCACTGCGGTAACTATTCTAACCGCAATATGTGTTTACTCAATATCGTCGGTGCTTTGTAGAAAGGGCGAAAGCGCCTTTTAATAATTTGACAGGACAGCATTTTTTTTGTTTCAATGACGGTCTTTAACAGTCTATCTACGGTATAATTGTTAACTTATTTTTACGCTTATAACAAAGAGATAACTATGTTACAAAACACCGACGATATATATATTATTTTAGTTAAACATTATAAAAACGTGTAATCGCGAGTGTTTAAAATGTTAAACAAATGTCTAACAAAAAAACTGACTAAAAAGAAGTTTGAAAACGAAAGCACTGTGTCAGAAACTACCGTAATTTACAAATAAAATAGACATTGATTTAAAAATGTATTGTCACGTTTTACTTAAACCCCAGGACGCCATACTTCACCAGTCGGACCCTTTGTGCGCTGGTTACCTATACTTCTCCTCAAGATGTCCCTTGCACAGCAGCACCAGGCCCACTTTGAAGCTCAAGACCCGGATCTGGCCGGTGCGCTGGCTGTCATACACGTTCAGCAGCCAGTTGATGGAGAGGTCCAGGCAGAGTGGAACGTTCACCAGGCTCGGGTTCTCAGCGGCGATCACCTAAAAACAGGCCAGTTTTAAAATAAACAAGAGATTGACCCCGGTTCGGGAAGTCATGCTCGAATTCAAATTTTAAAATTATCCTTTTCGTTTTTATGACCAATGAAAGAGAGGTGATGACTTCAGATGAACGAATGATATTGTTTTGAATGTATGATAACGTTAAACAAGGGCAGAGCTGTCAAATAAAGAGATTTTAAATTTGCATGTTTTACGTGCTCTCTAATATTGTGCAATCGACGCGTCCATAATGGCCATCTCATGTCCCTTTTTAATCTTTAAATGGTGAAAAGGGTTGGTGGTAATACGCACTTCGTAGAGCGATGTGAGCACGGTGATCATATCCGGGATGTCGATGAGCCGGTCGTTCTGCGCGCGCAGCCCGTGGGTGTCGAACGCGTCCAGTGCAGCGGGCAGTTGCAGCATGTGCACTGGAAAATAAACAGAAAAAATATGCACAGTTGCACCAAGTCGGCGGAAACTTAGGGCCAGCGAAACGGCAAAATAATCATAAGATTATAATGAAAGAATTAAAAAAATTCTGTCATCAAAACTTGATATGTGCACATTGAAGATAAAAGATAAATATAAAAAATAACTATTCATGTTAATACCAAAGACAAAAGAAGTATGGAATTACCATTGATATTTGAAGGAAATTTTAATTCTAATTACCTTTAAATAGAAAATTTATTTTTTATTTATTTATTTTATTACACCTATATATCAGTCGTGATCATAATAACATAAGTTATAAGTTGCCTTACAATTGAGCCTAAAACTACAAACATGAAAATAATAATTTGGTAATGAAATAAAAAGACGACGTGGGTTTATTATTTTACTTATGGCCAATGGTAATGATAGTATTCCTATCGATTGAAGAGTTCATGGATCCAATGGTGGATCCTTATTGTGTTATCCAGTAGACCAGTAGAAAATGCGCAGGCAGTTGTAAAATAAACACTAAACGCATGGTTTATGATGATAACATCTATTGATAGTTTTATAGTAATAATTAATTAAAAGACTGCTATTAAATGGTTGGTATAAAACCTTTGCCCTTTAAATAGCAACATTAAACTGCTCCACAGCCATACGCACGAGACTGATGATAGATTCTTAAAACGGTAATAAAAATGAAACTAACAAAGTAGCGAATACTTAAATCGGGCTTTGCTACAACTGGCCCCAGATGGCGCGACGACCGCACTAACCTTTTTAAAACACCGACCTTAAAATCCACTTTGACGTTTATTGTAATGTCTCTCAGTCTATATATTTGGCAGTTACTGTTTTATGGACATTGGTAATGATCTCAGCGACACCAGACTGTGCTATAAAATTTAGTTGACGCAATAACGTGGCTTCTGAGGTGTCAAATGGCTGACGATGTAGATGGGGCACAAAATAAAAAGGTTTACAGAAGGGCCACTCCCGCCTTCTTCAAAAATAATTAACCAGACTCACTCTCTCACTCACTCTTTGGGCAAACGCTATAGAACACTGTTTGGGAACTGCATGGCAACGCCTATAAACGATACGTCAATGTGTGCGCGCCCGAAATGTGCCAAAATGACAGTTTGTTCTGAGTGGACTCTCTGTCTGCGGCCCCGCGCCGCGCCACCTACTTTGTGGATGGGGTCACCGAACGGCATCCGACCGACCTATCCAACCCAAAGATCGGTTCACTTACTATTTTATATTATTATCCTATTTTAATTAATGCGTAAATAAATTAGCAATTACTTTAAACACGGTTTCCGTTTTAGCTTCAAAATTGAAACACAAAAGAAAAACATTTTGCAATCCTAAGCCGCTGAAACAATAAGTATTTTTTCTTTCCAACCTATTTATCGGAATTAATTATCTAGATTAAAATCTATTTAGTTTGATTCCATATAAAATTTGAGGAACATTAATATTAGGTTACAAAAAGCAGTTTTCAAATCCATTACAGCTAAATTTACGCTAGTTCGCAATTTCGGGTACAAATTCGTACCGTTTTTACTTCATCTCTGCATTTACGTGCAATGGTGCGGAAACCTGTGCAGATATGGTTATGTTGGACACGTTTGGTTATTGCTTGGATTATGGATGCCTTCACACCGCACGCGGTTGGCGCCGAGCGCCCGCTTTCTTGGCAGCCAAAGACGGCGCCTAATCCAGGCGTTGGCAAACGAAGAAGTCTCATTTTGTTAAAAAGAAAGGCTTGAAAAGGCAAGAAGCTTTTTATGGTCTATAGTTGATATACTTTTTTGTTGGAAGCGTATGTAATAAAATGTTTAAGAATTTGGGTGGACAGGCAGTGTATTCATATAATATGCTTACAATAATGGCAAGGTATTTGATTCAAGATTACTATCCAAGTCACACACAGACCATTTTCAAAACATCTGCAATGACTCGTTGGCAATGATGGCATATTATCGAAACCAAGAATAGGAATATTTTTCTCTATACGTACCTGTTTAATGAAGGAAGAGTATTGTTAAAGACCAAAATTAAAAATGAGTAATTTTGATATTAGAACATTTTGCTAATAGGAAACGAAGCTAGCTGGCTAGCTTCAGGCCACTTTATGAGGTTACTGCATAATTTTGAAATGGTACACTGTTGCAGTGGAATTCCGGCAAAATGGACGCTCTTCGGGTATTGAATATCGAGCATATTATATAGGTACATAGATTTATAATTACAATAGTCTAAATGGAGAGCAGAGCTTTAATAAGTTCACAGGGAGCATGTATTAAACGACAAAATTTTTGGGATACGATTTATCGTGTGTTTACACACTTATGTGAAAACAACGATCTTTGCGTTTCTTGGCTAATAAATAACATTCGAAATCAAGTAGTAAATTCTTAAAAGATCTTTTCGTCATCAGGTCCTAGGGGGTGATGTAAAGGGGTACTTACTGCACAGGTGTTTCTGCACGGTCCTGAGCTTGAGAGCGGTGCGGTAAGCAGAGAAGCGCACTTCGTTCAGGTCTGCCAGCGAGTTCATCAGCTCGATCATCTTCGGGTGATCCCAGTGCGTGGTCTCCAGCTCGTGGCTGCCAAAAAAATCCAAGTTAATATGTGGGACTCTTTGATAGAACACACAATGAGGATCTAGCCGGCATAGATAAGAAATCCCATCGGGAATATTTCAGAAACTGCCGAACTTCTTAACTTTCATCCTCTATTGAAACCCATTAGGGAGTGAATTTATCCAATACTATGTCTAGTTGCTAATCTACGTTGTATAAGGAACTCCTGAGCAAAATAGAATGCTTTGCTTTGCTTTTCCTTCTTTTCTAACAGACAGTTATTATAACTCATATACGGTAGGGTCGTATTACGGCGATCAAACCTTAGTCAACCACGAGCAGGACCAGAGCGGGTTACTCGATTGAACGCTAATACCACCGTCCATCTGGTCCACTCTTATCTAGTCACGTTTGAGCGACAAGGAGTTTATAAGTGACTCACTTGATGTAGTAGGGCACATTTGCCGGGGTGACCGCGCGCTCCCACGGCGGTTCGACGGAGCCAGCCAGGAAACTCTGAGCTGCGCCGGCGCCGCCATCTCGTGCCACACCTGCTAGCTGACGCGCACGCTCTTCACCGCCAGCGCATAGGCCGTTCACGCTGCAAGGAAGGGGTGATCAATCACTGATCAGACGTTGCTTGGAAGATTGATTTGTAAAGCAAAAGGCGTGCGTCTGAAGTGCGTATGGAACTTACTGCCTGCATATCCTCTACTACCATATCCATAAAGTTAGTTTACATCATCATCGTCATCTTAGCCGAAAGACGCCTAGTGTTGAACAAAAGCCTTCTACAACGATACGTGGTCAGTCTACGTTACAGTAGAATAATAATAGATGCGAGCCAAGCAACATGGTGGAGATTTCATCTGCTTACCAAAAACAATCTTCCAGTTAATATTATGACGAAAATCTCTGCAACGCGACGTGGAAGCATACAATTTTGATGTAAGCAAGTGTGAATAAGCATCTGGTCAAGTCAAGGTCTGGTCTGGTTAAGTCTGGTCTGGTGGTTCTGGGTAAGTTAACCTTGATTTCATCGTCGCTTGAGGCTGAAGCTTACCGAGTGTTCAAATCATCAAGTCGAGCCAGCACATGGTCGGGCAGCTGGATATTGTCGCGTGCCAGGCTCTGCGCTTGTCCATGCAGCTCGTCGGCCAGGCGGCGCAGCGGCGGGAGCTGCGCGCGCGCTCGCGATACGGCATCGAGCTGTGCGCGGGCATCGCGTGCATCGCCGGGTCCGCGCCAAGATGAACGCGCGGCTTCGGCGGCCTGCACGCGCGATGTTAGCTCGTCCAAAGAGTTAGTGAACGCACGGACGCGCTGGAAGAGAGATAAATGTACATTAATTTAAGATCGTAGAAATCGGCTCGGCTCGTATGCGCCTCACCACCAGAACCTCTGGCTGGTTAAGTCCTAAGCGTAAATATGGGAGTTTCTTTAGAAGACTTCAGACATTTGTGCATTTCCGCAGGCTGCAAGTTGTCACACCAATGTTTTTCTGCATTATTTTTATCGTATGAACGTACAAAGTCGTATGAGTTTGACTACTTACTTAATTGAATTGATATTCGACAACACCATTAACGTGGTAAGATTCTAACTAGACGGCATGAGCTTTATGTAGGTACAGATCGCGCAGTGTCGCTTTTACCTATATTTTAATGCGACGCGAATCGTGCCGTGTTCAGAGCGAACTAGAAGTTTGGCGAGATCTGTACACCGCAATTATTATCAAGCATTAACTGGGCTTAATTTCATGGCATTTTCATAAGTTTACACGATTTTGTTTACGTTTGTTGAACAACAACTGAATGTTTATGAATCTATGAAAAAGTAGGACAATACCTACTTGTATCAAGACATTAGCAAATATGTTTGCTCATTACAAATTCTGGTCAGCTAATCGTAACCACATTATCAACGCAATTAATCATCCTATTCCTTCGGATGGCAGCCACATGGCTGCTTAGTTCTGTTCCGTCTCAGACGATGACGGACGTAACTTATTATTTTGAAATATCGTTGTATCGGACATGGCAATGCAAATGGAGACGTTTAGTTTCGGTTTTTCTATAAAAACGTCGGTTATTATACAATTAATTACGTTATTCCTATCTGAAAAAGTAATAAAGGCAGCCATTGCATGGCTTTGTTGTCATGATTTGCGCCTTCGCTGACATTTACATTACTGACATTTACATGTCTTTGAAATCTTGTGCGTGCAGAATTCGTTATTTTAATTTTCAGTAGCAGCATCGAATAAACGTACATAAGAGTTCCATATACGAGATCGAATCCCATCACAAACCGAAGGTAGCTGCCCTTGCCACCCAACACCATTCCAAGTAATACGCTAATTCAACTTCCTGGATTATACATTGTGCGAATCGCGAGTGGCGCGCATCGTGCGTGGCAGTGACCTTGCGTCGGCGCAGCCTTGCCGCGCGGGTGGGGTTACAGCGCGTACCGGCTACCTGCTAGTAATACTAGAGTACGCGTATCATCATGACACGCTACCTATACACTACCCCCGCAGTTAGTTCTAGATGTTTCTACAACGGCACAAAGCGGCTGTTTAAGTTTAAAGGAATGACATAGAATCGGACATTCGTTATTAATGACATTAGTATAGTGGCTCTGATGAGCTGTAGACCTCGAGGTTTTTTTTTTAATTGCCGAAATATCTTAGTTTAACAAATTCAACCTCCATATCTCAGCCATTTCGAAAAAATCGAAAAACTGAATCAGCATAAATATCTAAATAATTGTCGAACATGTTTACAAAACTTCATTTCTTCAAACTTCGGGAATCGGTTGAGAAATGAATAGAATAAATTTTATTCAATGTACTAATACAAAACACAAGATCCACAATAGAAATAAGTAAACTTATACAAAATTATGCATTTTTTGAACTACGAGTAGGTTGTTGTGACTTGTACGGGACAGAGAAATGGAGCAGCTTATCGTTGCAAGTGAGTACTTGCAACACTGTTATTCTGTCAGCACCAGGAGCGAGTAGCGCTTTTATTATTATAATATCAAATTAAATGTTAAAATCGACCTGTAGAGGAGAACAGCTGGAAAATTATGTTTTAGATTTAAGTCTCTACTGTTTCTAAGTTAAATTTATATTAAAATAAAATGTATCTTATCTTATTTTATTCGTCGGACATCCGGACATACGAAAGCACTTTTGCCCAAGCTGAAACGAATATTTTTTACAACCACCGTATATCCATCGTCTCGCAGAATTACCATCGCCAATGGTTCCGTATCAAGCTACCCGCAATCCGGGCCTCTATGGCTAGTTGGCATTATTGCGGCCACGGATGTCATTTATGGCCATCCACGCGGCCATATTAGTTACGTTTAATAAGACTGAATACGAGCCTAAATGCCATTAGAGAACATTATCCTATCGCTACAAATCTAGGACGGGTTCTAACAACTGTAAAGCAAATTCAGTACGAGTACCTTTTTGTAAAAATATAAGTTTTGTTTGACAGATCTTTATACGTATCTGTTGCCTACCTATATATATTTCAATCGCCCTTATGTTACAAGTATTTTATTTACTCGTAAAGTAGATTTTATTTCTTTATATATTTATTATCAGTGTAACTTTGTTTGCTTACAGATCGAATGTAACACACAAACAAGCTAAAGAATTTAAAGTATTAGTTATAGAATACAGCGTGTAAATAAGTTAGTAACATTAAACATTAATTTAAGTTTCAAAAGGTATATAAAACTATTCAAAAACAAGTCCAAGTTGGCATATTGAACGAGCATATCGCCTACGAGTATAGTAAAAGTCGTACCGTTTGAAGAGAACCGAACCCTCTACGGTAAAGCTACGCCGTAGCGGCTACTACGCCACCGTTTACCTTGAGCGGGATTCAAACTCGCCGCGATGATCCGGGTGTACTACCAATACGGCTACGGAGTCGACGACATAAATATTTTTATATTATTGAGCATAAATACTTTTTCTATCCCTAATCGCCGTAAATGAGATGGAAGCAGCTTTAAAGAACGTCGGGTACGAGAGGTATTTCCTTACATAATGAATTATAAGGTCCGTATTCCGAAATAATAATAAAAAAATTGCGGCAAGGGATAGACCTCAACTTTACTATTTATTATTAACCCCATTCTACATGTCTGCTGTATATATATATACATTTTAGAGAAATAACAAGCTAGCGCGTGCACAGTTCAATTTGGGCACGTTATTTGCTGGTTCTCGCTCGGGAATACCACCGCGGGATCCCTTGGCAGGGAGATGCCAGATTCTGATCGCAAATATTGAGTAATATTGATAATGTTATTATTAGGTCCACGGGTAAACTGGATTTAAGTTATTTTTTTATTTTTTTAAATCAGTTCAAATAAGAGCTCATAAATGTAAACAAAGCTTTTTCAGTTTCATATGTAATTTGCTTCTTATTTTTAAAACTGTGCAAAAGTGTTGCTCTACCCATCGTGTTTTATTTGAAGTCAAAGTCAAAAAATATTTATTTCCATAGGATGTTATTACATCACTTAGATCCGTCATTACATTTTTTTGGATGAGTTCATTAACACAATGGCGGAATCTGTGGAGAAGAGCTCACAAAAACTTGTAAAGTGCATACCATGGTTAATACTTTGTGCCGTTACAACAGTATTTACTTACAACTCGCAGCCAACTTTAGACAAGGAGGAAAGCAAGAATACATGGCTAAAAGTTTCGCCCCAGAACTTATAGTTGGAGCGTTTCCTTTGGTCCAAGTTGTTAATGGCCATTAGTTTGTTCCTTTGTGAAACTAAATGTATCTCGAAAATTAAATTAATCGCATCCAGAGGTCAAGACCTGGAGCCCGTCGACATCCATTAAAAGGTCTGCCGTACTGTTTATCGATGCAGAATAATTAATTACACTTACGAACAAGTTTCAATACATAGTAGTAGGTCATGCTTCGCGGAGAAGAAAGAAACCAGTATAATCACGTAGAACACAAAACAAACGCGATTATTTTAAGAAATTACTTATAGATTTTTGATGAGATGACGCTTCGGTTCCGGCGCCAAGCGATTCATCAGATTTGAATGTTTGCTGTACCCATTTTGTTTCAAAAACAGTATTTACCAGACTTTTTAATAATTAATATATTACGCTGGTTACAAAGCTAATAGTTCCCTTGTTCGTTTAATCGACACTTATCGAGTTGAGCGCCGCCGCGCGCGCCGCCGGTCTCGATCCCAAATCCAACATGGCTGCCATCGAGACGACAACTCAACTAATGGAATAATTGTTCGAGCGGTCGCTCTCTTCCTTAGTTGCAACCTTTTTCTTTTTCTTTCTACAAGTACTCACCGTTTAAAGATTTGAAATTGAATTTTGCTCAATTTTCGACGTTGGATTTCATTAAAGTTCTGAAGTGTTTAATCAGACGAATAGACTCAAGTTTAAAGAAATAATTAATTAAAACGGACATTTGGGTAGGTAAACTGTTGTTATTTTGCAAGCAATTCGTTTTAGCTACGTTTTAAGAAGTCTCGTTGAGTTTTTAATGGATTTTTTAAAAGTAGAGCGACAATAAAATTCTTTGCAGTACGCTGCAAATGTTCGGGACACTGGGTCTACTATGGATGTACTCGTGGGTGTCGCAAGTGTCTCCGACGTGTATCGCGTGTGTCTGCAACGTGTGTCGCTATCTATGCATCTCTCTAGCGGCGGCGGCGTGCCACGCGCGACCCACTAACTTCAGCGCACTACTATCACTTTAGGAACATTTGCGGTCGAAAGTTTAAACTAAAGAAAGCCAAAGTGATAAGAGCTAGTTTCCTTTAAACCAGCATATCCTTATCTATAACTTTCGAGGTGCTGATTGTGTAAAGTTTGCAGAGGACGGACTTATGCGTAAGTTAATATCATTGTATACTTTCGAGGGGTTGCACTTAGAATCACCAGATTCTGTTACACCCTGTCATATGCCGAAGCTTTCACACACTGAAGCCTGTGGATGTGCAAGTCGCGTGCAAGTGTCGAGTCTTGTGTGTCGATGTTTGTCGCGGGCCGCAGATCGGTCGCGCGATACGGCGCGGCGACCGCGGACGATAGCCGCCCGGCCGGACTCCATTACACCCGGGATAAAACAAACCAGTGTTGAATAACTTTAGATTATTCCACAGATTAAGGAATAGAAATATAGTGTCAAAGAACAGACCAAAGTAGGTTTTTAAAGAAACATATACCAGTAACAACTAATGTATTATTTAGATCAAACTCGTCCATTATGGCACCCGACTTTCCTGGCAAATCATATCCATTATTTTCTCCATTTTGTACTCCTCAGTGTATGCATTCACAATACAATGCAATGCCGCGCGTAACACGTGCTTGCGTATTAATAAACAAACGTGCGGAAAATACAATCTGAATAAAAAAAACATAGAATGTTAGTATCTTATCTTGTATAAAGACGTGCTGTGGTCGATGAGAAGATAAATTACTTTATCTTGTAAGAACCTCGTTGGTGTAGTGGTTAGGGCCGTTGCCACCCATCCGGGACACGCGGGTTCGATTCCCACCACGTCCCAATGTGATTTCGTTTTTCGAATTCAAATGTACGTCTATTCAACACTTTCACAGCTTCCAAGGGCGGGTGGATGAGCTTGCAGATGAAGGAAGGAAGGCGAAGAAAATACGAAGAAATTCAAAAGTTGTATGTGAAATTGACCATTGACTGACCAACTCGCACTAAGCCAGCGTGGTCTAAAATTCTAAGATGTTTCTTTTGTTTCTTTTACTAACAGCAACATAACATCCTTATCGCAAGGTCTGCGTTAGAGCCGGTGATGAGATGGGGTCCCTTGGGCGGGCGGTCGGGGCCGGCCGGCGGGCGACCGCGCCGCCGCGTCACATGTCCGCGACACCGCCCGCATGGTTGCGGACTCGCAATAAGTCCGCAGTCCAGTTACTGTCACACTCGCTCACACACACATTACTCGCACATATGGTTAGGCCGACCTCACACAACCATTTTTCACATATAAATAAATCTGTTAAGATTAATAAACATGCTAGTCAAAATTTTATAGAATATTTTATTACATTTTGTAAATAATAAGTGACATAGTTTTAAAACGATATGAACACTTTCAGTATTATTGGTTACAATTATCTGATGTTTTAAAATTATAACTCCTCTTTAATACGATAATAATGTTAATAAACTTTGCTAGTTAGGTTTCTATTTGACTACGACTTAAATTCGTTTCTACCAGAAAAAATCAGTAAAAGGAACAAATGTAGCGACGCAGCCTCGACCTCCCCCTTTGAGGGAAACTCTTTAATAATATTTGAACTCTATTCCTACAATGAATTTTTTTACAAAAGAGTCGGATCCAAAGTTAAAAAGAAACGTTATTTTAGTTTCTTTTTATTTCGAGGAGCACGTCTTTTATTTTTAACCGACATCAAAAAAAGGAGGTTCTCAATTAAGCTGTATTTTTTTTATGTATGTTATTAGATATCTCCGCCAATTGCAAACCGATTTTGATAAATATTTTTTCATTCGATAGGATTTACTTTCGAGGTGGTCCCATTTAAATTTCGTCAAGATCCGATGGTGGAACATGAGGTAAAACTTGGAAACTCCTCAACGGAATTTAGTCAGTATTTTATCTATTTTAATTAGTGTAGTACTGGTATTATAACACCAGATCTTTTGCTCCAGTACTTAATTGAATGAGCAAATAATTTACGACCGGGTAAGTTTTAAGTCCTTTGAGATATCTCTACGAAGGTTCATTTTATCTTCTTGTGAAGTCAAATTGCTATTGTAAAGGCGTTCGTCATATAACTAGACATTAGAAGAAATCAGAAATCAGAAATATTTATTTGCCAGAATACAGTTATATACAGGTCTTATATAAAATAATGAGAGTGCTTGTATTCAACCTACTAGGTGTGCAAATATAAAAGTTAAAATATTAAAGATTTTAAATTCGATATATATTTTACATTATTAGCTAAATTGTACATTATCATAGGTCAGAGTTATTAATTATTAATGTCAAATTTATATTAGTAATCTAGATCCAAAACAGTCAATTATAATAACAAAAGAATAAAACAAAATGAATATACAAGATCCCACCACCACCTATTATAAGTCTGAATCCAGGTATTCCTTAATACTATAGAAACCCCTTTCAAAGAGCCAGACTGAGAGTTTCTTCTTAAATACTATATTGTCAGCTAATCTTAGCTCAAGTGGAAGCTTATTGTATATAAGAATGCACATGTTGTAGACATTTCTCTCATAGATCTTACTTCGAGATGATGGCTGATGTAACATGCCAGAATATTGGGCTCTAACTTGACGTCTACTTACTTCGCTCCTAAGCTTAAATATGTCCATATGCGATCTTACAAATAAGCAAATTTCTTTTATATATAAAGAAGGAAAATGATTATGTATTAAAAAAGCGGGATGGGTGTGCGAGCAGCCTAAGCCAGCCAACCGTGGTATTATGAGGCTCATATCATGAAGGAGATATTTTTGAGGGCGGGTTTTTTTGTGCGGTTTGTCCTCCTTGGTCCTCGGGGACGAATCCTTCTGTACGACGACGTCGCGTCCTCGTCAGTCTGATACAGATTCTCTGTTTATGAGTCTGTATATTTTATACAATATTATAACTTTCTGTAACACCACCAGCACTATGTTACTCGACAGCAATGAATCCAGGTAGTTACCTAAATCTCGAAAACTATAATGCTATCTTTGTAAAATAAATTGTGTACAGACAATAAACACGCTTTAAATGATAGCAATAAGACTTCTTGGTTATTGTTTACTATAAAAAATGGCAAAATAAAAATGGGACTTTTCTAAGCGGATCTGCCGCATGTCCAAGATAAACCGCATAACCGCGGCAACAACAGCTAGCACGTAACACGAAAAAGAAACAATTCACAACAAAAAAGCTGCTAAAGAATCAACAATACAAACTCTTTATTACTTTAATCTTTATTACAATGTTTATATGATGTGCAACTCTGCCAGGTTATGCTAACCAGATTACTAAAATGTAATAGTGTGATAATATATAGGCATTTAATATATATATTATACAATTCTTCTGTACGTGTGTTTGTCACCTAACTCCTCCCAAACGGCTGGACCGATTTGGATGAAATTTTGTGTGCATATTTCAAGGGATTCCTGGATGGTTTGAAAACACAATTGGACCACCGGGTGGCGCTGCTTTGGTATGTGTAGGGTGGGTGAAGTTTAGGGTAGAGGTAGGAAAAATGGCAGGACGTCTGCCGGGTCAGCTAGTTCATTTATATATATATATGTAGTACCACCTTAGGATGCCATTTTATTTGTTGCCTCCCCCCTACAAGAACGAAACTTTTAGGTACCAGCTATAACCTGCCAAAGTCGGTATACTCTCTTCTGCATACTGCATACGTTGCAGCAACCAGTAAGAGTTAGTTTCTATCCCTGGACAGGAAGACAGAGACCACGTCCTTCCCACTGCGATCCAGTCATTTCTTTCTCTTCTGCATACTGCATACGTTGCAGCAACCAGTAAGAGTTAGTTTCTATCCCTGGACAGGTAGACAGAGACCACGTCCTTCCCACTGCGATCCAGTCATTTCTTTCTCTTTTTCCACATTCATCAATCCCCTCACGCACGCTCATCAGTTCAGGACACTCCTGCTGACCTTTTTTCAAAACACGATCTAGTCGTGGAACTACTAATAACTTTGGTGAATATTTATCAACAAATCGTCGTACCCATTACACTTGTCAAATACATCTAAACCAACGCTGCGTCCATTGTAACAATATTTTAAAACATAATACAATGGTAGCGATTCACACGGTCACGCTCTAATCTTTAGTTTAAGTTAGTCAGTCCTTTTCACCTTTTAAAGATTAATAAAAAGGGACACGAGATGGCTATTCTAATATTAGAGCTGTCAAACATAGAATTTGAATCTTATGGACGGGTCGATCGCACAATTTTAGAGAGCGCGTAAAGCATCCGACTTAAAAACCTGTTAATCTGACAGCTATTTTAGGTTATCATCCATTCAAAATAATATCATTCGTTCATCAGATTTCATCACCTCTTTTTCATTGGTCATAAAAACGAAAAGGATAGTTCGATTTTAGAATTAGAGAATGACTTCCCGAATAGGGGCCAATGTGGACCAGAGGAAACGTTCATTAGTTAATTGCTATTTGCAGCAACAGAAACATTGTTCGTTTGTAGAGTGCAATTGCTACAATAAACTTTTCTCGTCCTGTGGATGTGTGTAGGTAATTCTTTAAATAATTACATCCTATACTATAATGATTCAAGTGTGTAATCTATTCTATATATAAATGAATGCGCAGTGCAGATAAGTATAATTTCAGTGCGTTCTAAAGTTGCAATTCTAACTTGAATCATTTTCTTTCTTTGTACAAGGTGTAAATAAATTAGCTGACAGTATTTTAAGGGATCAACCTACACATGAAACTGAACAACTTTCCCCAAGAAACATGGGCTGTCGAACAACAAAAAAGTTGTCCCTCTCATACAAAACCGCGCGACCAGCTAATCGATTTACTATAGAAGATGCATATTTTTTTGTCGTCCGACAGCCCATGTTTCTTGGGGAAAGTTGTTCAGTTTCATGGGTAGGTTGATCCTTTAAAATAGTGTCAGCTAATTTATTTACACCTTGTATATTATATGGGTACTTAATACGACCCCAATTTATACAATATCAAGAAGGCAACCATAAAATTTTAAACGTTGATTGTTGAATATAGTATAATTTAGGATGTAACTATTCACAGAATTACGTACACACATCCACAGGACGAGACGGGATTATATCATGCGGCAATTTTACCTGTCTTGTCTTCGTTTTCATTAACATCACAAACCCTATTGTCAGAGTAGAGTAGCCGGGACCAACTTGGCTTTCGAAGCATGAAATCATCTTTAGGTACTCTTTAGGACAAAATTCTATTCAACCTGTAATATCCTAATCAAACTGGGGACAGTATTAAAATGCGATTTTTATTCTGACATTGTCCTCACTGGAATTCGAACCCAGAGCCTCCAGAATAAGAGCCGAGCGCTCAACCGCTACGGGGGCTGTTGGTAATGATAGCAGACTTTAAGTGTAAACATTGCAGGAAAAGACAGGGAAGGCGTCAGCGGCCACGTGCGGGGCGGTTTCCTAAGCATTCGATGGCGTAACGTCGTCGTCGCCGGCGTACACGCAGCCGCGCGACTGCGCAGGCGCGAGGCGGGGGGTATCACGACTCGAAGTGTCTTGATAGCTTGTGCAAATACTAATGAACCAGACGATGCCGAGGTGGCGCTGGCGCCTATGGCACCCAGCTATTACATGCAAATTCCGTATGGAGAAACACTATTATCGTACAGCTATTTGTGTCACAGTTATTTCGTACGGAGACTGGGTTGGTTGCTTGGTTAGTTGGTAATCTATGAACCGCAAAACCGCTCGGGTGGTAGCGCGGAGCACAATAGTTACAGCCTACATACCATTTGTTCCACAAGATTTCAGGATACTCAGATAAAGATTTTGTATTTTCATTAAAAGATTACAAAGTCAACATTTATATTTTGTATAAAGTTGTGAAACTAGAGGTTTTAAATGTTATGGACCGAGCTCTAACAGAGGTGTTGCGTTATTTTGTGCTCCCTTAATTAGGGTATTCAGGGCCTGTATTCACGGAACTGTCTCACTCGGAATCGGAAAGTTGCTACATGGAAGCGAGTCGATTTGCGACAAGTTTCCTATTGAGACGAGACGTGCTATTCATGCACAATGTGCGTGAATAGCACGTTTCCATGTGGCAACTTTCCGATTCCGAGTGAGAGCTTTCCGTGAATAACCAACCCCCCAGGTCTTAGCCTACCACGTGGGTCAAAATCATCAAATTATTATCACTTATTTCTCTTGTTCTCTCTAATAGACACACACTAAGCACAGAAATATTTACAACACAAACATACACGTTTATATACCTATACTATCGTTTATCACTAACCGCAATGCTGCTTTCCCTACCTCCTTTTGCTACTTTGTTACTGGCAGTCTCATCATTCATTTTCGATTTATTTTCAAAATTAGAATTCATCCGATTCAGTTTTGTCATTTTCCTTCTAAATTCGCGAGACACCGGTTCGAGTACACCTTTTTATTTTATTTCACCCTGTAACTTCACGCTGAGTTTATCTTTATCAACTGTATAAAACTATTTTAATTTGAGTGTAAGCCTTTTAAAAGAACACTTTGAATTGATTCTCTATGTAATTAAAACTTGTGAACTTCCTGCCGGTCGATTGCGTAAGCGGACTTGCTTTGCTTGGGGCGGGTTTGAAGACCGCCAGCGGCTTTCAAGCGATCGCGTAAGGAGCAAGCCAAGTCAACGAAGACGATTACAAGTGAATATTTTTACTCTTTGTCCCCAAGACGATTACCGTCCCAAAAGTTAGACAATTCCTACAATCGGAATCGGAATACCGTTCAACTTGCTTGAAGCCAAGCCAAGTGAACGAAGCAAGCTCGACTTACGCGATCGAGGCCCAGGGCCTCGATCACAGCCTGCCACGTGTGTACCCCCTAAGCTATGCGGCCAGCAGCGCGTCGCAGCTGGGCTACAGGGGCGTCTGAAAAACAGGGCTGACCAACCAGGGACTTGTTCCGGTGGCAGCATAAACTGAGACGTTCCTAATTATCCGCCTTTAGTTAAGTTATACTGTAATTAATTATTAAATATATACTGTTATACTGTTAAATGGTGGATAGTAAATAATATTTCTTTCTTTCTTCAAATGTGCTGTAGTTGGCTAAAACAATAATATAAATAGTCAGGTTGTAAAACCCAAGAATTTATTGGACAGTCCAATGGAAAATGTGTGGCAATTAATAATTGTGGTCGCGTGATTTCAGGCAATTTTAATGACTAGTAATTGTTGGTTGTAGGCTAAATTACACGAATTATAATAATGGACGTTAAAAGCACAGCGTTGTATGTATGGGCTTATTAATTTAAAATCACGTTAAAAATAAAATATATTTAACTAAAATACACTTTAAATAAGCCAACAAAAAATTTGGGTCGTTTCTGGAGTATCATATTTTTTATACTAATTATTATAAAAGAAGATTATGTATGACACAAATGAAAAATGCATTGATTGAAACAAAAATATAGGTAAAAAAACTAAATATAACATTTTAAGTGTGATAAAGTTTACGCATTTTACCAGAATTACGGAAATTACTAAAAGTTAGTATGCACCGAATTGAAAATCAGTGAAGATTATGACTGATGACCTGAAGAAGGTCGCTGGTGGTGGCTGGATGAGGAAAGCGGGTGATCGTGCGCTTTGGCGTGCCCGAGGGGAGGCACACGTCCAGCAGTGGACTGCAATAGGCTGATTGATTGATTGATTGATTGAAGATTATTATAAGATTTCAAGGTTCTAAATATTTAAACAGATATTTGAGAAACATGATACAAGGAGAACAGAAATATAACAAACATCCGACGAACAGAATTAACCGGGTTCATAATGAAGTTAACGTAAACATACATACAAACACGAAACAGTTATAAATAGTGCAAGGTCGCTCCTCGTTACTACAATGAATATACGAGGGAAAACAACACAATATTTAGCAATAACTCTTTCATTTTACGTGTTGATACAATTTTACAAGATGATAAAACAGCGTCTGGCCGTAATAATACCACTATGCTATCGACGACGTGATATATAAAATAAAATCAGTTTTAACAGGTTTTATTTTGAATGGAAAATAATTAGGGTTTTTATTGCCGAAAAATAGGGATAGGTACGATAAAGTGGGGTTGCTAGGTTGTATTTACTAAATGTTTCTCAATCGCATTATCAAGTAAACATTTTCATCACTTTTCACAATCTAAAAATGTCGCAAGCAATAATAACATGGAGCTTTGAACGTCTCCATAAATCCCGTGTTTCCAAGCCGCACACGCTACTCGGAAATCGAAATAAAATTTGCGAAGTAACACGTCGTATCGGAGGAGCTGCTTATTACCCCTCACTTTGAAACATTTTAGCTGCAATTTTCAATTCTGCATTTCCTCTGTGTATCAGGTGAAGTAATAACTCTAAATAGGTTCTGGCTCAAAGGAAGCTGGGTGGAAGTCCTGGTCCGCAATCTCGGCATTCTCGGGAGGCTGAGATGAAGGCGGGATGTCAAAGAAGATATTGCAGTTACGCAGTGCAGCATACGCCATGCTCCAACAAATTCCGCCTCAATTTAGTCTTTAATATAACTTGTGATGGAATAGAAGCGTGCGCAGTATTAAGAGTGTATCGCGCCGCCGCTGAGGAAACGTGCAGAGTAATCAAGTAATTGCGCGAAACGTCGGCAAATAACGACGGTGGAGGTGAAACAAGCGAAGGAGAAACCATTTTGATTAAAAAATAAATTGCTATCTAGAATTATCTTTTTTCTAGAAATAGGGGATCGGCCAAATTTTCAGAAAGTGTATTAAATTAATCTTTAAGGATATTTTTTCCCATGAAAAATATTTTTTTTATTTATTTATAGCCTTTTAGGTACTCAAAATCATGTTTTAATCTCAGAGGAAATAAAAGACAGGCGAGGCTGATCTGATGAATTTGGAATATCTAAATCATATGCTGGCAAAATATTTAGAAAATGTATTCCAATGATTTCTGATGTTCTTAAATCCTTTATTATAAAACTAGATAAGAAAAAAATTAAGACATCCCTTCCAATCGCATTGAGGCATCGCTACAATAAAGTCAACTGCATTCTAGACTGTTTTGAAATAGAAATAGAAAAGCCTTCTAAATCAGTACATCAGGCATTAACATGGTCTGAATATAAGAAAGGGAATACAATCAAATACTTAATATCAAGTACACCAAATGGTTTGGTAAATTATATGTCATCAGGATCGGGAGGACAGATAAGTGACACTTTACTTGTGGAAAACTGTGAATTTTTTGACCAACTAGAGCCTGGACGTTGGGTCATAGCCGACCGTGGTTTTAAACCGTTAGGCCCTATATATAACTCTACGAAGAGTGAAATACTCATATTTAGGGCACCTAGACTGCAGCCTCGCCGTGTTCCGCCAGTGCATCTCAATGGCGTAGCTTTAAAGGTGGTTGATAAATTAGAAATAGAAATAGAAGCTTTATTTACACTAAATGTGGTTTTTACAAAGTTGTTACATTTTGGTAGTATCACACACTTAACCAGTAAATTACTTGGTATGCAAAAATTAATAAAGTAAATTATATTTGTAAAAATTAGAATTATAAACAATGATTGCATGCATGTCATTTATGAATAATTATTAATAGTAAGTATTTTCGCCTACTAACAGAACTAACCTAGCATAAGCACATTGTTACTAACCTCTTTTATTACATACTAATTTACTATGGACTGTGGTCCGAAATAAAAATATTTTATTTAATTTTTATTTTTTTAACATATTGAACAACTATTAATCCAAAAAAATGTCATCTATTAAGACCCCCAAGTGTGATTCAAGGGGCTAAAGCAAGAAAGAGGCTCATCAAACTAAGCAGATAGCTTAACGATCCACATTGTGAGGGTTATTCGGAGAATACGGGAAAACCACATACTGTGTTAAATTCAAAGTTGGTAAGTGTGCTAGATGAATGTGTCAGTCAGCATGACGTGCTCTTATAAATTTACAGGACACCGTATTTGTTACTTTTGACATCAGTTAACTTGGTAAACACAGGTTTGTACACTAAAACTTTTTACGCCCTGTTTAAGAGAGTGGTAAAAGTTTAATAAAATACTGATGTTTCATTGTGTGCTGTATTTCAAAGACTTTTTTTAAGCGACAAAATAATAAATAGCTACACAAAACAGAATACATTCATTTCATTCATTCATTATTATAGGTATATTAGTAGTAGGTATAATTAGTAAATGAAATCATATTAATTGACCGAGTGAGCGAAGCATCTCTGTTTCAGCTTGGCCAAAATTGCTTTTGTATGTCTGTCCATCTGTTTGTTCCACTCTTATGAGCAGTTTCGATAAATTAATGAATTTCTTTTGTCGAGTCAGCTTTTTGAATGACGGAGTTATGGGGACTGCCAGCTTACAAGGTCTACCGCTGAGGCTTTTTCCTCTACAGATACAGGTCACATTTCTCAACGAATTAAAAAAAAGAAAAACGAAATAAAAAAAAAATGAGACAAATTTCAAGGATGGAGATGTTTGTGGAGAAAAATTAAAAATAAACGGTCACATCAGTAATGTAAAGACTCGCGAGGTCCACAGCTTACAGAAATTAATCTAGTTATAAATTGTAATCAACCGTTATTACATATTATACATGACAATAATTTAATTAAAAATGTATTAATTTCAATCAAGTAAGCAAAACGCAAAGAATGTAGAATGGACGATAAAATAAACCACAAAATGGCATAGAAATATGATCAATGTACCGGCCCGCCATCAAACCGACAAGCAAGCTAACATTACAATAAGTTTTCTCATTAGTATACTATATTACATGCCACCTGACCAGGCTCGCGGCCACCTCACAGCAATTTGTCCCGCCCGCTATAGCAAATAGGTAACATGAGAAACAGGATAGCATCACGACACTTACACTCGTGTGCCTGTGAATGACGTCAACACGGCTGTAAAGACCGCACGAAGCGGCGGCGTGTAAAAAGAATCTGCCGATTCCGGATGGCGAGGGATGCAGTCGCAACTAAATCTGCATGCAAATTGCTTGGGAAAAAAATCCCGATGGACTGGTCGCGGCCACGTCCCGTACTGGCCCGTTCTAGTCGACTAGCTGGCATGCCAGTTACTCGGACAAGTAGGCAAGTAGTGCTTTAGGAATGTCGCCTATGATGTTTCGTATTTGTATGGTAGTCACTGGATAAGCCTGCTATTGCAGACGGACCTTTACAATTTTGAAGCTATCAGGTCCGCTAGGAAACAAAGAACCGACGTAACTATCACGTTGAATCCATTAGCAACACTTAAGCGTATCAAATCGTTCTAATTAGCTGATGCAGCTTCGTAAAACGTACAACATTGTCCATAATTGCCTTAACCGCAAACAGTCGAGTAAACGACCTTTATATCACCGATAAGTCCTGTAATGGTCATACAGGCGCGGTGGTGTAGTGCTGCGGTCACATTGGCTACACCGCCCCGTGTTGAGCGAGACGTTCTGATAGCGGTAATTACTTCCCGATACCTTATCTGTGCTTCCGTGTGCACCGGCCTTTGGTTCTATATGGGTCACATTAGTAGCTATAAATAAACCCTTACATTAGGTCCACATCCAACTGAAATAATTTTCTTTGTTAACTTAGAAAGTATATCAACGAAAATCTTATCATATCGAAAATCTTACGAAAATCTTTCGATATATAAAACTATATTGCTCAAAAAGTCACGTCTCCAGACAAGTCTTCTGTATTTTCCCTACTTCTATCTAATCATCGAGTACACGCGATTGCTGGCAGTCTAGATCAATACAGCTTAGCCCGATGTATGTAAAGTCCGTGTTAAAGTGAGATTCAGTCCCAACCCAAAGGCGTGGGAGGCCACGCGTGGGCAGTGGGACGAATTCTAAGACGTACAGCGATAGCACCGACCGAGATTGCCCATTTATACAGTACAGTACAACGCCGATTGCAATTCGTTCTACGGGAACTCTCTAAGGTTTCCGATGACGCGCTTTATTACGACTGAGGTTATTTCGATAGTTTATTACCACTTCAATACAGCATGCTGCATTTACATTTTCCTGTCATATGAGCGCCTACCCGCTCTGGTAATCCTAGAGTAGGCATCTGTTCGGAAGTGGATCTTTATCGGCTGGTATTATTATATGGATGGTGCCAAAGAATGGTGCATTTTTATATATATCTATGATATTCTAAGTAAAAAATAATGACATCGATAAATACACTAATTGAAAATGAATGAATGATCTTTTCGACCACTTTCGGCCATGGCGACCACTTTCTACTCCTCAGTTCAACATCATCAACATCAACGGCCGGCGCGCAACTCCTCAGTTGGGCGCTACTAATTATGCAAGTAAGGTGAGGATTGGACAAAATTATTAAAAACAAATGAAAAAACTATAATTTGACTGTCAGTTTAATAAACAATATATTTAAAGTAAGTAATGGTTTAATATTAATATTATTGAAAAACTTCAAAATTAAGTCTTCACAAAAGACAAACGCGTAAAATTCAATACATAATGTGGCCAAGTTTGCGTCATGCATATAATATGAGCGTGACATGTGTATTGAAGTCATTATAAAACATTCATACGACAAGCTGGGAACGACTTGATTCATGCATTTTTCAAAGGTATTAGAAGGGTGACATGTGTGAGGTAAAACCAGTAAAATTTGATGTACATTACGTGGCCAAAACAGCGCCTCGAAACATCGTCGATGACTGGTCGCATTGTTCACGCAATGTTCGAAGATTTGTTCAAAATAGCAGGTTTACGAAACGGGTCCCCAGCCGCCCAGATAGTCGCCAGCGCAACTGATCACGTTGTTGGTATTATCGCCTCGCCATACAAATACAATACTGCGGGAAGTATCAATCGGTCACAGTCGCATATGGTCATATACTGCCGAATTATAAAAGACCCCTTCGGCCGCCATCGAAACCGAGTTCCATAACCAGTTGCAATCGAGGACTTATTCGTCCTAGTTCGGAACCAGTTGCGAATGAAGAGGTTTTTTTCCTCGGTCGAAACCAGTTCTCGCTTTAATAATCTGTTTCGTAACTAGTTGCAAAGGAGCCACTTTAGATAATAATGTGTCATATCCACAATAAGAAATATGAAAATAGTACATTACGATACAAGGATCGTAGTCGTAGGTGGCATATTACAAACGAAGTGACTTGTAAGCCCGAGCCGCAGGCATTGTGTATTTTACCTTTTTTTTTTACTGTTTATGGATTTTAATTTAATTTAAAAATATTTTACTATCTTTCCTTAATTATGCAGCTAATCACTTGAAAACAAATTATTGTGAAGTGCAACTGCACGTGCGACTAGATAACACAGTGTGACCAAAGAGCACCGGGTCCGGTGGGCTTAAACCTGTCAAATACACGCGCCGAGGGCCAATAAACGAAGCAAGCAGTGCAAGGTGCTAACTCGCCTGTTTCATTTTACGGACGAATCCGCTTTCGTCCGACAATATCCGGAAAGCCCGGCTCAGGTTCAGCCGGTGCGGCGCAGGGTTGCCAACCCCGCACCTAATATTCTACACAGAACTTAGAAAAATATACAGCACTAATAATAATAATTTTGTGTAGTTGCAAATTGTTTATTTGGTATTTAATATGTACTTGCGTTGTTTTTATTACGTTGTTTTTATGGTATAAGATTTTTATTCATTCCAAAATTAAATTAAATATGTAATTATTGTTTGATAGTCTAGTCCACGTAGCGCCATTACTGCTATTTTAGTAAAAATAGCAGTAAGCTTACAAAGCTGATGTCAAGAATTTGTTATTGTGTCGCCAAAGGCAAATTTGTTACAGGTTTTAAAAAATATATTTTTGTTCTAGTAGTTTTAAAGAATTGTCAACGCAGCGATGTTTTATTAAAATTTTGGCAAAAAATTGTAAAAGTATATTTTTTGGTATGTAGTTGGCAACCCAGCCAGCGTGCAGTGCCGTTTATGACGCCCGGCTTTAGCCTCGCGCCGATATTACAAAAAACAATGTTTGGGGAAGAGGAAAATAATATTTATCGCTCAAATATGGGATCTAACTCGTATTAGCTTTGAGCCGACAGGAAAATGTACAAGACGCAATTATTATTGACAATAGATCACAAAAAAGTGATTTTTGAAGTTTAGAAGAGATTTTGAAGATTTCCGATTTTATTATTGAATGATACGTGTTTTTAAACATAAAACGGAAACAAAGAAAAAACAAAGTTTCCATTTTTACGTGAGTAACGTTTCCGTTTAAAATAAATAATTTCCGATTTTCCATAACCTAGCTGGAAATAACTTATAGTGTCATGCAGAGAAAAACAAAGAGCATTTCAGCATCTTTTTAAAAACAAATCTAAAATCCTACATTCTTTTTATTTGGGATTACAAAATTATCCTTATCCACTTGTTCTCCCACTCTTAAACAACTCAAGGAAATTGTATTCACTCCGCCACTCCCAGCGCAGAGGTCAATAGGTTACGACAAAGAAAAATAATAAACCTCATAAAATCACATCCCGAAGACCCTGACTCATTGCCAACACATGGCGACTATGAATGAACGAAAACTACCATACATTTTACATACATCACCATTTATAACGCAAAACAAACGCTACGGGCGAAACAATAAGGTCCATAAAGTACGGAGAAGAAAAGCACGTATTCGCAACAAAACGTCTTCAGAACACTGATGTCGCAAACAATAGTGGATCTTAGTACACGGAAATACAGTTGGCAGTCAAATGAGCGTAGTGCTCGTTTTCGTCCCCTTAGACTCAGTTGAAGGATCTCATCTAACTAAAGGGGTCACTAACTCTCTTGCATGCTATATGGCTCAAGATACACTGACGCGTTTAAATAAAAGACGCACTGCTACGCGCCAGTAGAAACGTCAGTGTACGTCGCGTTTATTTAAGGAATAGGACGAAAATGCAGCGTAACTTCTTATTATGCAAATATTTTTTCTGTTTTGCTTCCTATCCTAGCGGTCATTGTTCTTGCGGTAAATGGTTTGGGACGTTTCGTACCCTATATTGTTTAATGTGGGCATTTGTAGGGAGATTGTAGTGAATATAGTACTGGCTGAACTGAAGCTGCCGCGGTCGTTTGAATCTCGAAACAATGAGCCGAAACAAAGACGGTGTTTTACTACTCGTAAATGGATGTACGATATTTTTTCTTACATTTTATTTTTGACAAATGAAAAGTGTTACGGACGATTATTCGAAGGAGCAATTATTTAACCGGGAAATATGGTGATGTGCTCTGCTGCCAGTTAGAATGTAATAACCTCTACAAGTATCCATAAGTAAGTCATATCGATAAGTAAGATAAGTAAATGCAATGTTTTTATTTTTATACCTACTTTAAGTGCATTTTTACCAAAATTATTAGGTTTCATAATTTGAAAGTTGTATTGACTTACTGTTCTCTTCCGTTTTTCTTCTTGTTTCTGTTGTGTTTTTAGATCTTGTTATATGCACATTAACTAGGTAACCAAGTGCTATTAGTGAAAACCTATAATTGGCTTTCTGTGTTAACATTTGTTGTATTATATTGTTATTATTGCTGTTGGTTTTCCAAATAAAATAAGATCAAAAACGGACCGGATAAGAATCGGATACGGATGAGTGCGCAAACGCCCTAATTGTGTGTGTTAGTTATTGGGTTTATCTTACATTATTTTTTAAGAGCCACTAAAAAAACCGGTAGAATATGATTAAAAATTGTGGCGAATATACCCTATAATTTTGTAAAGACTTGCCATTTACACTCTGTTCTGTATGTACTCTACCATTCCATCTTCCTTGACATTCCATATTTGAAATAATTGTTTCACAATAGAGTGGATATCGCTCGGTGTCAAGCGAAGTCAAGTGAATGGTGTGAATTACTGCCTACGAAGTACATATATAGGCGGCGATAGTCCAACTTTAATCGAAGGACCACCCACGGACAATGCAAACTATTTCCGAAGACAGAGATGGAACACCAGGGGGCGTTTCACGAAGCTACAAGTTACAAATTACAAGTACAATTCGATGTTCATTGCGTAGACAATGAGATAAAACGTTAAGAGCTTTCCGTTTAGTCGAATTGGCTACGCAATGAATTTCAAATTTTAACTCGTTGCTAAGCGGGGCCCAGCCCTCGTCGGCTGTCGATATCTTGATAACGACGCGCCATAGATTAAAACCAGGAAATTGACCACCTTCAGCCGAGCCGCGTTCCATTTTCAAAGATGTCCATTTTGCGTTTCACTGACGACGGTGTTGTTATAATAGTAATTTAAAATCCTTTTCATCGCCATAGTTGCTTACAGTTCACGAAGGCTATTTTGTACAAAAACATAGACACATTATTTCAGCTTTATTTTTTCTTAGTATCATATAGAAAATGTTTTATTCATATGTTTTACGTTGCGGAGATTCATAAAAAGTTGTGTCTCCTATAAAATATGAGGTCCTAACGAAGTGTTCGGTATGAGAAAGCGTTATTAGTGACAGCTGAATGAATCCAGGTAACCAGAACAGAAAGAAGAGAGGAAGAGGAAGCAATGAAGCAGGCTGGAGCGCGGGAGACAGGATATCCTGAGGAGCGCGTGCGACGGATATTGAGCGCTCGCCGAGTAGGTTTCACGGGAATACTCACTTCCTTTAATTTCAGAGCGAAGAAAGAGTTGACTGTATAAAAGACAATAGTGTCAATCATATAAAGCGTAATGAAAAACTTATTAAACGACTGTTTTCTCTTATTATTACTTCAATTATGCAAACAAACACTTTATAATGTTGTTTATTTTAGTAAATGTAATTGGGCAAATCAAATCAACGGCCCGGGCATATAGACTAATTTAATTTCCAGAAACAACTCCTTATTACTTTATCTGACATGTTTAACTGAAATGTACAATTTAAGTAGAGAAGAAAATAAAATAAGATAGAGATGCAAGAGGAGGGTAATCCTTGGTGTTGCAAATAAAAATGGTATGTATGAAATAATGAAAATTATTCGTTTATCCTAACATTTACCGGTTTTTGATAAATTGGAGTAAAATTTAGCTATTGTCATGATTTCAATTCATTTTAATAATTATCATTCGATTCACGGTTTAATAACAAACAGTAACAAATTTTAATATGAAGCTATTTATATGCATATTGTATGCTTCATTAAGAAGCTAGAACAAGTCGAACAGCCTCAAGTACCAATAAAAGGACTGGAACACATCCTATTACATCGTGTTCATAGTCGATAGTTACAAATTACGTCCCGCAAACTGGTATGGGGAGATAAGGCAAGGGCCCAGCCACACGGGCGCGACAACCGCCGCGGCAGCGGTTGAGCGGTCACGCCGCGCCGTCGCCGCGTTTGCAGGTTATCGTTTCAGAAAAGAAATACTACCGTTTCATGGTTCTAACTTTTAAATTACGGGTGCTAAGATCTGACGGTATCTTACATCGAAGACCATAACCAATATTCCTTCCCACACAGAACATAATGTGAAAGAAAGCAAGTGCGCGCTTTTAGTTAAAACGCGTAAGCACATTAATAGTCGTATTGGAAGTTACGAAAAATGCCTTGAAATTTGATTTCTATCTTCACAGCATAGTTTGTGGATCAGGAGCGAGTTAGCTCATAAATAGTACCGTTGGGGCAAAGGTCGCCGGCGCATGATTTACTGCGCCCTGTCGTCGCACGCCGATTTATGCCTTTTTTACGTTTCTAGGTTAATTGCCTATAAGCCGTGTCTTTTACGAAATTTTTCCAAAAACACCTTGTATTTGACCGGTGATATATTATTATAATTTATATATCGTGACGTTTTGACAACTGTCCGTTTTGAGTATAGAGAACAAGCGTAGGCCGCGAATAGACGAAAACGTTTCTTTTATTTATTTCGCAAAGAATATCTGATCTATATTAGTATTATAGTACTTACCTATATTTATGAAACATAGGTATCAAATATATTAAAATTATTAGCATGTTTTAAACCAATAAGATACCCTCATTCTCTTCAATCACTCGTATCACGCTTAAACGCCAATAAGTCCGAAAATCTCGCCCATTTGCGTGCCAAACCAGGCGTTGTTGCGTTTATTTTGCGATGTTGGTAATCAACGCTGGTAGACGTCAGTGTGATTGGTCCCGGTTAGGCTAGGGTGGAATGCGTAAATTTGCAACCTGCGGGTTAGCGGGTGGCGTCTTGCGCGGTTATCGCACATCGCCAGATAATTCCATAGCCATAGTCTAGACACCGCCGCGGGCGCCAGCTAAGCGCGAACGCAAATATTTCGCCTATCTAGACACCCAGACGAAACTAATTTAGATATAACTATCATATTTCTGCAATATGAATAAAGATATCACCCGTGAGTAAAAAATACCAACTTTAAAACCCTCTAAAATAGAATGTAAATTAAAAGTTGCTTACTTACGATTTACGACAGCCTTTGCGATAGCTACTTACAGCTTCTTAAATAGACCAACTTTTTGCTCTATTTTCTTGCCTATAAAAGTATATGAATTACCTGAAACAAACATAACAAGACAAATTACTACACAGTAGTAAACATCTCGTACGGAACAACTGGAAATTTTGATAGTTTAATGCAAAATATTGAATGAATATATGGAACTCAAAAAATATCAACTAAATATACTAATTACAGTAATTTACAACAAATCTCAGGATAATACTTAAACATTAAGTTATGTGTTACAAATACAATAATCATAAACAAGGATCATCTGCGCCGGAACTCACTATCAACAGATAAATCGTCGTTAACTGGCGATGAGCCGACACATTACCATTTTTTGTTTTGCGCACTGAGTACTGTATTCAGGCGGGCACGAGTAAGATTACTATTCGTCCAGATTAGGGGTATCATCCGTCCAGATTCGAGCAGTCACGAGTAGGGGTCTCATCCGTCCAGATTCGAGCAGTCACGAGTAGGGGTATCATCCGTCCAGATTCGACAGTCACGAGTAGGGGTATCATCCGCCCAGATTCGAGCAGTCACGAGTAGGGCTATCATCCGTCCAGATTCGAGCACTCACGAGTAGGGGTATCATCCGTCCAGATTCGACAGTCACGAGTAGGGGTATCATCCGTCCAGATTCGACAGTCACGAGTAGGGGTATCATCCGTCCAGATTCGTGTAGTCACGAGTAGGGGTATCATCCGTCCAGATTCGAGCGGTCACGAGTAGGGGTATCATCCGTCCAGATTCGAGCAGTCACGAGTAGGGGTATCATCCGTCCAGATTCGAGCAGTCACGAGTAGGGGTATCATCCGTCCAGATTCGAGCAGTCACGAGTAGGGGTATCATCCGTCCAGATTCGACAGTCACGAGTAGGGGTATCATCCGTCCAGATTAGACAGTCACGAGTAGGGGTATCATCCGTCCAGATTCGACAGTCACGAGTAGGGGTATCATCCGTCCAGATTCGAGCAGTCACGAGTAGGGGTATCATCCGTCCAGATTCGAGCGGTCACGAGTAGGGTTACCATCCGTCCAGATTCGAGCAGTCACGAGTAGGGTTATCATCCGTCCAGATTCGAGCGGTCACGAGTAGGGTTACCATCCATCCAGATTCAAGCGGTCACGATAGGGTTACCATCCGTCCAGATTCGAGCGGTCATTTGTAGGGTTACCATCCATTCAGATTTATCCGGACTTTGTCTGGCTTTATGATTTGTCCAGATTTATTAAGTTGAAATTCGAGTAATAACATATACAAAAAAAAATACAAGTCAGTTTCACCTTTCGCGTCTGTAAATACCTTCGCAGTATTTGCATTTTGTGTAACCCTAGTCACGAGTATTTGGTTTGGAACGGTGCGTCGTCGGAACAATTAGTCGACGTAGAGCTGTTGTAAATGGCCCTAATAAGGTTTACATTGTTCCTTAATGGGCCACAGTTAGCCCTCGAAAGGTGGACCATGGACAAAAAGCGTGGGACGACCCGGCTTCTCGGCCAGGGTTCTCAAACAGCCCAGTTGATGAGGTAAATGCGAAATTACTTAAATTTGTTCACAATGTGCCTAGTTTTTGAAAAAACAAAAAGAGTTAGTCAATAATCGTTTTTGAATGTTCTAGACTAAGTTCCATGAAAACACTCTTACATCAACGGGAAAAATCTATAGCCTCATGGGTGTAGTAGATGCAAGTTAAATGCTAGTTACAAACGCTTGGATCTGTACAACTTATTCCAATAAGAAGAAGAGTCTTTATTTACAGTAAATGTGGTTGTAGTTAAATATAATAGTAATACTCAAGTTCTATTAATTCATATTCCATGGATGTACCTACGTCTGAATGTGGATCAATCATCAGCTGTTATGATAATGCACGCACAGTGAACGATCTTTTGCCTTATTTATGAACGAACTGGTTACCTACTTAAATAAATAGTATACAGCGAATTCCTTGATTTGATGTTTACGTAAATTCTTAATCTTAGCGTGTGTAGTGTGTATGGCTTTCGGATAGTCTATTATATCCACAATACAAAGAAAACGGGTTTCACTGAATGAATTGATCAAATGACGGCTTCTCTGTTTTATATTTTTTTTGTCTTATATGATAAAATTATAGCTTATTAAAATTTCATTGATTAAGCGGATTATTAAAATAAATTGGGACGTTCATGTATGACTAAGCAATTCAATTAGTTCTAACGGATTTCTTTCTTGAGAATTCCGTTTAAACGACAAAATAAAACAGCGGATTGTGGACCTATTTAGGAACATTTTTCATCAAGCACCCCTAAAAGTAGGGAGGAATTAAACAGAGCCAGCAGAGGTTCTTGCGTCCATTAGTGACTTTTCGCTTTCGCACATTAATCTGTGTGTCCGTGGTGTTCACGCTGGTCCGTCCGCGGCTGGGCTTTCGGGCTTTTTTGGGTCGAACGCACGCAGCCAATACACGCGTTTCGACCATTTGTCTAAGTCACCTTAATATGGCTGCAGGTGAAGTATTCGTAGTGTTGGGCAATTAGAAAACATACGAGAATATTACATTTAACACTGTTCTCACATCATTATATTTTTTTACATTGCGGCGTGGTTATTCGTATTATCCTTATTAGCCTTATCTAACTAAAAACACTTTCCGTGTGAAAGATATTGACCTAAATTTTGGCAGACTGCACTGAAACGAAACTAAATAAGCCATTTCGAGAGGGAAAAGTGATAGGAGATGAACCAACAGTAAGGTCTGAACTTCTGAAGAAATGTAGCGTACTTCAATGATTAAGGATCTAATTGGCCGGCACTGCGCGCGCGCTGCGTGTCTGGCAACAATGCGCACGCTGTTACCGTCAGTGCGCGATTGTTTGGATGACTCAACGTTGCAATTAGCGGTGCAAGGTCAATCGAACCCCTTTCTGAAGATGACCAGAAAAGATATTCTACGGTGCATCTTAACGTTTGCATAATGACCTTATTGGTATTTTTCAAAACGAGGAATATAGATCACATCTCAATTCTTAGCCTAGTTATATCCAATTATAATAAAATGTACTTTACAACTTAATAAAAAAAGGCTAAAAATGTGATATCCATGATGATACGTAAAATCGTTATAAACTTAAGTTAGAATTTAATAACGAAAAAATAATAATTAGGAATAGCCACTTTTGTGCTCCAATTCGCACGACAACTAAGCATATCGATAATGAAAAAAGAATGCTGATTTCAGTGATTGATACTTGTAATATGTTAATTTCATTCCACCAAGGTGGCGGTTAAGCGGTTTTGAATAGCCACTTTTGTGCTCCAATTCGCACGACAACTAAGCATATCGATGATGAAAAAATGATAATTTCATTCAACCAAGGTGGCGGTTAAGCGGTTTTGAATAGCCACTTTTGTGCTCCAATTCGCACGACAACTAAGCATATCGATGATGAAAAAAGAATGCTGATTTCAGTGATTGATACTTGTAATATGTTAATTTCATTCAACCAAGGTGGCGGTTAAGCGGTTTTGAATAGCCACTTTTGTGCTCCAATTCGCACGACAACTAAGCATATCGATGATGAAAAAATGATAATTTCATTCAACCAAGGTGGCGGTTAAGCGGTTTTGAATAGCCACTTTTGTGCTCCAATTCGCACGACAACTAAGCATATCGATGATGAAAAAAGAATGCTGATTTCAGTGATTGATACTTGTAATATGTTAATTTCATTCAACCAAGGTGGCGGTTAAGCGGTTTTGAATAGCCACTTTTGTGCTCCAATTCGCACGACAACTAAGCATATCGATGATGAAAAAAGAATGCTGATTTCAGTGATTGATACTTGTAATATGTTAATTTCATTCAACCAAGGTGGCGGTTAAGCGGTTTTGAATAGCCACTTTTGTGCTCCAATTCGCACGACAACTAAGCATATCGATGATGAAAAAAGAATGCTGATTTCAGTGATTGATACTTGTAATATGTTAATTTCATTCAACCAAGGTGGCGGTTAAGCGGTTTTGATTTTACGCTATCGATTGATGACAATACATTTCGAGTAACTTATACTCGTAGATAGGTGTTTTGTGTTTGCTTTGTTCATGTAATACGCTGTGCAGTGTCACAGGCGCCGGCGGCGCCTGCGCATCCGCCGTCTGCGGTCGGCGGTGACGGCCACAACTGTCTTGTTTATTGACGTAAGGCACGTGGGTCACATTCGCTTTCATACTTTATACCATAACGTCCAGGGCCTTTCTTGTTGGAGACAGGTTTATATTACTCCGATATAAATCTATTCTTTATATATTTTTGTAGTTTTTAGTAGTCTGTTAGTTAAACAAATATAAAATTGAAATTAATGAATGTATATTACGCTTTAATTTTGTAATTATTTCGTAACATGTTTATTTATGTTTAACAATACTTATTATTCAGCTTAATTTAATTGTAGTGTACATTCTTGTGTCTGCTTTAACATCACGTTTTCCACTACTACTGTGTAAGTGGACTGGAAGAGATATTTTGTAGAGATCTTACCGTCTCGTCGTAGCACAGGAAAGAATAAAAAATACTACATTAAAAATTAAATACATTGTGGCACTGTTAGGGCTGTTTGTACTTTTCTTTTTCTTTTGGCAGTCCTATTACGATACAAAGGTTAGATAATATTCAAGATTACTTTTAAGGGCATCACATACGGTTAAGATTCGATATTATAGCACGAGGCGGCCAGCTCTAAAAAATACTACATTAAAAATTAAATACATTGTGGCACTGTTAGGGCTGTTTGTACTTTTCTTTTTCTTTTGGCAGTCCTATTACGATACAAAGGTTAGATAATATTCAAGATTACTTTTAAGGGCATCACATACGGTTAAGATTCGATATTATAGCACGAGGCGGCCAGCTCTCTCGTCGCAATTCACTTTTTATGCAAAGCGGGGGTCAAACAAAATGGCGAATCAATCAGTGACCAGCCATTCTATTCTGCTTGACCCCCGTTTTGCACACAAAGTGAATGGCGATGAGAGAGCTGGCTGCCTCGTACTATAACATCGTATCTTAGCCGTCTGTGATGTGACGTCCTTTATTCCAGTTTTGATTGAATGTTGCTCCGAGTTACGCGTCCCGAGCTTATGATCTCTTATGTGATGAAACAATATTTTGGTCAGCGATGGCCCGGAGTGAATCCGCTACAGCGTCTGTCGCATCTCGACTCCTTATCTCCGTCCATAAAAAATATACTATCGATGGTAATAAAGACAAGACATTTTACTATCACTCAAACTTGAACGATCCGTGTGACGTATACAGGAGAATTTGAATAGTACTGTTATGGAGTTTCATGAATAAATATAACACGATATACCTGACAATTGCACAGATAGTTTTGATGAAAATGCGGCGATAATTTAAATAGTAGGAAAGCATCTTTTAATATTTCCTAATTATCTAATCTTCTTCTTCTTTGCGTGTCGATGACAAATTATATCTTTCTAGCTCAGAACTTAGCCACTTCGACTGCACTATTTGTGGCGTCCATTAAGTCCTGCTGCGAACAGGTGACAGGGCAGGCAGGACAGGACACTAAATGAGCCATGGACTGCACCGCTCCACACACACAGTCTATGTTTGGGTTTTCCCAGGATCCCCACCTGAACATATTCTCCTTGCTCTGGCCGACCTGAGTCCGAAGTCGATTTAAAGACTTCCAGATCGGCCATGGTAATCTATGTCCAGGCGGTAGACTCTATGCTATCATTGCCGTTGCAGTACTAGACCGTCTGAAACTGTTCAACTGTGATTTGAATAGAACTAATCATTAGACCTAGAGAAGCCGCTGCTGTAATAAAAAATAATGTTGACAATCCAGATTTGGACTGAAAAGTTTAGGGATCAAAGCGTCAGATAATGGTCTCTTTTCGCGTTCCAATTTTGACACCTGAACGTCAGACCAGGTACGAGCTACGAGTAGGTAATGATTCAGGCTAGAATGAGAAATGTCTCAAAGCCGTAACAATGCTTCATAAAAGGGAAACACTTGAGTTTTTCTTTAATGTGTAGTGAAGTGACGACGGCACGATAATGAGGCAGCTGGCGGGGGAGGAGGCCCACCGGAGGGCGGGGGAGGGGTGTTGCTCAAAGGATAATATAAAGACGAAATAAAACGAGTGCAGGATATTACAGTTCATGCTCGGCTGTTCGGCAGACAGGCGCGGCCGCCGGTACTGCCAGAGCTCAATAAACATCACCTTTCAGGCCCATCTATCTAGTAACTGTCTACGTATGAGGCCGTAATGAGGACTGTCTGCGTATATATCTTATCTTCACTATCGAGAAAAGCTCCTTGATGCTCTGAAATAAAATTTAATTACTGTTATGGAAGAGAAAACTCCCCTGACACAGGCAACTTATATGCGTACAAGGTGAATTTGGTCACAAGTCTTAAAATAAAAATTTTGGAGAAATAAATTATCTTATGTTATCTATGACAGACGAACAACCGGACCCAGGAGCGATATCTATTTTAACTGTCTAAATTGCACCCGTACGAAGCCGGGGTGGGTCACAAGTTTTGCTAATACTGTAAAATGTTCCGAATTCATAGCGCCTGGAAAGTTGCATTGACTTTTCTAAAAATACCCAACCAATTTGCTGAGCTTTCTGCCGAATCGATTTCGCTATGCTGGCAACACTCGTCAGCCGTCCCGCTGCGTTTTCAAAATTACTCCAAATTGCTCCACGCCAGCAAATTGTGTTCCGAGCAGGAGTAAGGGAATTTATGCTGCATACGAGACCCTCAACTTTTTCATATGAATACAACTTCAAACGTTCCCAGCCTAACGGCTCGAGTTGAGAACGTAAATTAAAATCGAAAATATAACACAATATAAGTACCGGCATTTTTTACGCGTCGAAAAATCGCGTGGGCTTAAAAATTATGAAGTTATCAAAAACGAGATACATTGCATTTTGAAATTTATAGTTTAAAAAGCGTGATACCGACAGTGCGGAGCGTGGGGCGGTTTGAGTTCAGCAGCTTATACGAGTCACGCACGTTGCAACTACGTACGGAATGCACTTGGACACAATCACCGTGCTCAACGTCATTCGAACCAAGCTAGCGTGAATTAATTATCTATGTAATTTGGCACAAATTAACTAGTGAAAAAAAAAAAAAGCGTTTCGTCATCAAGTGCCTCACTCAGTCCATAAAATGACTGAAACGTAATTACTATGTAAGAAAAAAGTTACAAGACATTTGTAAGAACCTCAATCGACTAACATCCATTCCATTATTGAAGAAACTTTTATAGTAAAGGTACGATAAGATTTTGGATCATCTTGTTAATAGGTTCCTTGAAATATTTTTTAATGATTTTATTAAATCTAAAATTAGATACGAGACAGGCACACACAGCTTATATTTCTACGCAGGAAAGAAGAGAGGCGGGTTTCAGTTAGAACGTTAATTTGATTATTAAGGTAGGTACTTAACATGGAAGAAAAATATATAACCGAGCGCAGACTCAATATCCACTGCAATATTCAATATCCAAAGTGCATTTAAAAACAAACTCTCGGAAAGTCAACTATAAAGTAAAGTAAAATTATTAATTTCAATAAAAATGGTAACGGGAAATGTGGTATTAAAATGGTTTTAAAATAGTACTTAATTAAAATATTCCGACGAATACTCCTAATATTAAAGTTCTGTGAATGTCTGATATTAAAAAATGTTATTGGATAGCACAAAAAATTAATACAAATATTTGTAAATTGGTTTTAAACTTTTATTTATTTATTTAACCATTTATTGTACACAATAGATAACAAAAATACAAATACATTTGAAAAAAACGACACAACAGGCCTGCTTATTTCTAGAGAAATTTATTCCAGCAGACACTTTTCATAATATCATCGACTTTTTTCTGTTACTTTTATACAATATCCTTTTAGATGGCGCTTGTATGAGTGGCAATATCTTCTTGACCATCAAACAAAACAAAAATATTTACAGTTTTTAATAAATGGCCAGTCGTCTCTCGGTACATTTAGTGTCATATAAGAACAAAATAAAGCAGACATAATTAACGACTTGCCCGAACTAAATATACCGGACATAAGACCCGGTATGGCGATGACGAAGGACGAGGTATCTCGTGAGAATGAATTAAGAAATTCGATATCGATCGATACTACATAAAAAATACTCGTCAAGTGTAAGTTGAACTCACTCGTCAAGGGTTCCGTATTTGAAAGGACAGCTAAGCTACTAAGATTAATTTTGTAAAGGATTTTTGTAATTACTAGCTGAATTGCTGTATTTTTGTGCGAAAAATGATTGAAAAAAATAGTGCCAATCTCTACTGGCAACTTATCATAGTAAAATCACAATGTAAAGCGATTTTCGGATTTCATCCACAACTTCCTATTCTTATGACCGATTACTGAGGTTCTGCAAAGTTCAGCGCGGAAACCGAAGCTAATTGACATGCACGCTCCTTTTTTGCGATTGTAGTGGGTAGATAATTTCAAACAAAAGTCTAAGTTAGTAATAAACACGAAAAAAAATAATGAGTAAATAAAAAAAACTAGCTATAAAAATATTTGCGATAAGATAATATCTTATTAATTTATTTCAATAAAACTTAATCTAAAAACAGAGTATAGTAGTACAAAAACTTAAACCAAACCAACATGTGACTGCGATGCTTCAACTATGTAAGTAAATCTTTCCTACTTGTATCTTAGGCATCAACAATACAATAAAAATGAAAACAAATTATTTAGTTTATATACTCTAAAAAAAGATGCATTCAAATAACAATAGATTTTATAATTTAAATTAAGTATACCTATTATACCTATTATGCGGGTGATCGTGCGCTTTGGCGTGCCCGAGGGGAGGCCTACGTCCAGCAGTGGACTGCAATAGGCTGATTGATCGATACCTACCTTGTGACGGGGTCAAGGTTGTTTACATGTTAGTAGGACATTAGTTAGTGCTTACTTGCAAGAAGTTTACCTACTTCAGAAAGAAATAATACACGTGATAATAATACACAGAATATTTGCTTGCCATGCGTTCACAGGTTGCAAGTTGCAAAGTGTTAGTCAAGTAAGAAGTAATATTCAAGGGAATTTACAAACGTTTTTTTTTGCGGTGTCTAGAAATACTCATCACAAAATAAAAGATGCAACAGCTGACCTTTTTGCTAAAGAAACGATCTCTACTAGACAACAGAAAAATAGTACTGCAAAAGCTTCCGATATTTAAAACAGTGTAATCAATAATGCTTAATACCTAAATTAAATAGCACCTAGAGCATTTAACTCCGAGACGAGACTAATGTGAAATTATATCTTATATACATACATATATATAGTAATACATATTATAAAAATGTAACTGGCGGATGTATGTACATAAGAAGAATTCATAGCAGCGGTCGTTCTTCACCACAGAACGCGACATCCATGATATCTTTGACGTCGAAAAATGATTTGTAAAAATCTTAATTCGAATAAAATGATTTTGATTTGATTAGAGATATAGAAGACAAAATAATTATTTTTAGATTTTTTGTCTCGTCTACTTGTATGTTTGTTTGCAAATCGCGCAACAGCTAGCCACTAGGTGCTGCACGGAGTTGAATACGGTTTTCAGAGTTGCATTTGCGTGTTTCATCTTAATGCGCTGCGCTGCCTAGAAGCAAAGAATCTTCATTTATGTGCTAAAAATGTTCAAAAAGTTGCTGACAGAGCAGAGCACTACTTATAAAATATTTAAAGTTTCATTTTTATTTTTATTTTGATGATGCGTGTCGTAGATTAAAATCTGGGCTGTTTTCACCGATGGAAATCTTATTACCTAACCTATGTTGACGATGCGATGGTTAAGTCACAAATTAATAAGACACCGCTCCAAGAGAGGCATCCTTTCAAAACGGATCAGGTATCTTGAAGTCGAGGCTAATCGAGCGTAGGAATTGAGATCCATCCGCTTGAAGACACAACGACTCAAAATGGAAGACACAACGACTCAAGATGGGCTTCGTGTCGTTTAATTCAAGCTCATGTCCCTTTTGGAATTCATTGAACATGACACGACAGCCTCCGTGGCAGTTGTAGAGCGCTCGGCGCACATTCTGGAGGTTCCGAGTTCGAATCCCGGTAGGGCTTTTTGCGAGACTTGCCTTAGTTTACTTTTTTAATAGTCAAAGTCAAAGTAAAAAATTTTTATTCGAATTAAGATCAAATCATTTTTCGAATAAAAATGTAATGACGAAACTAAGAGATTTTAACATCCAAAAGTTAATAAAGTATTCATTTCATTTATTTAGAACATCGCAGGATGAATTATCTGATAGTCCGAAAATTAAGACGCTTCGGAACGTTCTTTGTGCGGTTGGTCCCGGTATGTACGGAATAGTCGTTACATAAGCCATGTCAGAAGCCATTGGCGGTTCAATAATTCTGTTACAAGGGTTTGTGCGGTTGGTTGTTGAGCTTAAAATTTACACGTTGGAGAAGAAGATTTAACATGACTAGCGATTCGGCCCGGCTCCGCACGGGAGGATGTTCCTCATCTTATGATATTGAGCAAACATCAAATGTTTGTTATTTCTTCAGTTTCTTGTTTTTATTAATTAGACGAAGAGGTCTGCAAGCATCGACTTGTGTGGAGAACGCAGCTTAACTTCAAGTTTCTCTGAAAAAATTATGCGGAAATCTCTTGTCCTCCATTCTGTAACATTTTCTCGGTACGAGCGAAGCGAACAGCGACAAAAAGTAATTGACAAAATACAAGCAACAAGTCCGCTGAAACATCACTTCACTGGGACCGAAGCGAGGAGAACGTTCGACCAAAATAGATGGACAATTTGTGTCGAACTGCACTTATTAAGTGGATTAAAAGCTCTCTTTGAACTGGTTCGAACCAGCTTTTAACGGCTCGACACATCAAGTTAGATAACGGTCTATCACAAGGCCAATAAAGGACGATTCCAAATTCAAAATTGATCACTCAAAAAGCAAGTTAATGGTAATACGCTACGCTAATTTAGGAGTGTGTTAGTTTGTGCACCGACCCGCAACGTTTTATCCTATTTACTTCTTTTTCCATGTAATCCGGTTACCTGGAGAAAATTGCTATCTTAGCAATAATGTCACCAGTCTAGTATTTTTACTTTTGTAATTACTGTATCTTTTGTGTCTATGTGCAATAAAGAATATTCCATTCATTTATTCTTTTATCGATTTAAATGTGTGTGACCAACATCGGTAAGTAAAAAAAAAAAAGATAACTCCGCTTAATCCGGCTGTTTATGGTATATATATAAAACTGGAAACTATAAAACAGTACTGTAACTTCAACTCCTTCAAAATCATAAACCTAAAATGAAGTCGTAAACAGTTAATTAAAAGGCTCCGTTTTAACTGTAATTAACTGTAATATGATTTAAATCCTAATACGCCTCGTATTCTAATATGCATCGCCTATTTTTTTCTCTAAAGGAAGAAACGAGACGCCAAATTGAATCACAGAAGCTTTGTCTCAGTGATACAGATTGCAAGTATCCATAGTACGTTTTCGTACGAGAACCGCTCCGATATGCAAATCTGGTGTCAACAACCTCCTTACATTACCGGTACCGGCGCCGGCGCACCTACTTTCGCGCTAATCATTATCATCGACCAATGTGTCAACTTCATCTGATAACTGGAGCTTTCAAAGGACTCATTTTGCACTTTTTCTTGGTATTTCAATACTACTTTGTTTTTTCATAAATATATATTATATTGATATGACCTATACTAAAAAAATAGTAACTATCAACACAACAAATAACTCTTATTGTTTGTAACTATATATCCTAATCAAGAGTTGCGGGGAAATAAAGCTTTTGCTCGGAGGATTTTTCAATTAAATCTTAACGCATTACCGAGTCATACACAGAAAAGAAAAATAATAAAGCAATAAGCCCCCTTATTGGGTGGTAAATACTCGTAGAGAATGCTTCCAAGTAAAAATATCACAATCGTAAAGCGACGTAGACTTGGTAATCTTTGAATCTGCACGAGATCAAATTTGTTGAATAAACCTTTTAAAGGCACTAACACAAAGTTCCTTCTCCAAACTCGTAAGTGTCATACACAATTACGCTTCCCGAGCCGCACAAACGACGGAACTTTCTAGACGAGGAATTGACAATGACAAGAACTCGGCAAATAACATTACTTGCGTTTATTATTCACGTTCCGAAGAAGTTCACGGTGCGCGGCGAGGCCGGGCGATTGTGACGTCATGATGTGTGGGTGACGTCACGAGATCAACCGGTCTGAACCTGAGGTCGACAACTGCCCAGGTTTAGGCAAAGAGATCAAGCAGCGGATGCCTCAATTTGGACAAGGAAATTTTAAACGGGTGAGAATATTTCTATATTTAACCATGAGTGATTCCTTCAAACTTCGTTCAACTACCTATTCCATTATCATAGCACTTATCTGGCAGCAGACTTATCTGTTTATCCAATTACAATCACTTAACTATTCTAGGAATTACGTTAGAGATCCCGTTCAAATTATAGTTATTTTTGAATAAGCATTACTCGATAGTGCGACCGATTAAACGGCAATTAATTAATCTTGACCACAGTCAAAAGTATAAATAGTAAATAATATAATTATATAGGTATATGTACCATTTTGTTAAAACTCAAAAATAATTATATGTCAAAAATAAAATAAATTGAATCAGTGAGCAATTACGTTTATTGAAGGACTTACTTGATCTGATTGTTTGCGTGTACGATGATTTACGTTTCTGGCACTATGCGTCGAAAGGGAAGTATTACGTTGTCCAGTTTTAAGTTCATACAAAAACCATATAATCAAAAGCCTTTTAAGTTTTCTCTGGCTTTTCAAATTTAATCTCTAACTAACTCATTGTTTTTGTTGTTGAGCGCTGTAAGTAAAAAATGTATAAATAATAAAATAGTACCATTTCCTCCTCTTCGAGTGCTCGTATCAGCTCGTAGTAGAGCATCTCCGCTTCCTGGGATATCTGCACCTTCTCCATGCTGGCGCGGTACCGGTCGCGAGCCACCTCCGGCTGCACATGGATCTTCATCATTGGACCCTCACTCACTACTCACGCTCACTCTCACACTTTACACTACACAATATTATTCACACTTCAACCGACGCCAACCCTTCTTGCTCTTATATTTACAAGTTTCTTTGGTATATTTAAATTAACTGCAACAAAAAAAATATGTCGAATCCTGTTTCCACAGCAGAAACACGAAAGCACTCCAATGGCATACTCCGTTAATTAGTGCGACAGGTTGATGGCTCTGACAGTCGTTAATAATTTGACAAATATTCAACTTTTTGTGTCGACGTTGAAAATACACGCATCAACGGAATGGAAGAGAGCGTCGACAGATCAAATTATTCATCGCAGGCTAATAACGGACCGAAAAGTACACCAATTCGTCATCCACCAGCGAGCATCGGTGAACACACTCTATGAGAACTCGGCGTACTCGCATGCCGGATAACATTTCCATAAAAAATCAAATCAAATCAAAAATTATTTATTTCCATAGGATGTTATTACATCACTTAGATCCATCATTACATTTTTTTGGGTGAATTCACTAACACAATGGCGGAAATAACAGCCTCCAAGTCCAACCAATTAATTGAAAAAGTTCAACAGAAAAATAATAACCTCCTAGGTATGGAAGTCACAGACAAAGCCTCGCTACTCAAAAGCCGGGGAAATCGTCGATAGCAAAATAAAAAGCACGTCTGGCGACGATCCAGAAAACAATATTCCACCCGGCAATGCAACAACATTCGCCGACTCCGCTCCGGCAAAGTTTTTACAACCGTCGACAGTGCGTCCGCCACGGAAGGATGATTACCCACTCGTCACAAGAATTTCATGGTTATATTTTATTTTTACGAACTTTCAATCTTGGTAGAATATAATGCTAACGAAGTTCCCTATCTAGTGAGAGCTGTCAACATCGCAGATAAGGCCTTGACGAGTTTCCTTATAATTAGCTTGCTAATTCGGAATACTCGTATCTTCAGTGAGTGGGTCTCGGCGATCTTTTTGCATACTGAGGAGAGGCGAGACGGGACTGATTTAGATCTGAAGGAATGTTCAGACACGAATGGCGCTAGCGGACGAGCCCTCTTGTTTGTGTTCATGTTGTCTGATAAAAGGGAAACGGAATTTACGAACTTCGGTTCAGGAGGCTGTAAACATGAAAATATCAGAACAAAAGAAAACTTTTACAAAGTTTGGGAACAATTTTAATTGTTTTATAGGTTTTGTCGATGCTATAGACGCAGATTTAACCGCGTTGCTTTAGGATTTGATTGTATCAAAATGTTTATGAAACGAGCTAATCGTAAGTAGGAAACGCTAACTTTGTGCGGAACTATAGTGCTCGGACAAATAATGTAGCGCAGCAGGCGGCAGTAGAGAAGGAAGTGCGAGCATAAACTGTGAGTTTAATTCCTTTATCCAAGGCGCTTGAATTAGCAACAATTGTAAAGCCTTGCAGGCTAAACGGAGCAATGAGTAATAAACAATCTTAGAATGTCACTCGGCAGTAGCAATTTGGACACGTTTCCAGGTAGTAAAGCGTATTTCTACTGTTGGGTCGGCAAAACAACCGTGCCTAAGCCCGTCGCGTTGCGCGTCGTCGGCCGTCGTCGTCGGCCAGCGCGAATCCGTCGCGGTAGCTGTGAACAGGTTCCACTGAGCCCGGCCGCGCACCAGGATTATGCTAAATTGTGTAATTGATAGCTGCGCCGAGACTCTCCGTTAGTTAGTAGTTAGCATTGCACCACACCGGAGGCTAATCCAATAAACGACTAATTGAGAAGCTGAGGGTTTCAGCTTTATCTAGAGGTACTTAAGTTTGCAGCTTTTATCGACTTTCCCTCCCGTTCTGTGAAGCCGTTCTTAGTTTGCCAGTGTTGCGTGTGCAACAGTGATTCAGCAATCAGGCTAATGGAGTCGCATGTGGCGCAGTCGCAGGCCCACGCGGGAACCAGAATGTGCAGTTGTCATGCGCACTACACTCCAACCAGCTTGGTCTTTATCATTGAGGTCAACGATCTCGACTACAAATTTAAAACCCTCGTTAAGGGATTCAAAAATCGATCATATTTTATTTTCTTTTTACAAATTGTGATGCCAGAATTAATTTTGATTTACGACTTATTAAAAGTATAACAAATGATGCGACGGCAAACTGTACCATGATTAATCGACTCCTGCCAGTACTCATTTCCAAATCTTCTGTTGATAAATCAAAGCTCGTTTTTATTTTAGGCTGTAGGACTAGCTACGATCTCTTATACCTATATATTATCGACGAAAGCCTAGAGAATCTCCATTAGCTCGTAGCGATAGTAAAGTAGATGAAATACCTCGCTCTGGCCGCACAAACGGAGCAGAAAGCGAATTTGGCGGGAAAAGAGTGAAAATAAATGGTTTGACATTTAAGGCGTGCATGCCCTGCATAAAGATGACCAAACGCTCCGCGCGCGCCGGGAAAAGTGAATCGATTACCGTCTTGGGACATGCAAACATCGCACAAGTTGGGTAGCTCACTTCCTCTCGCATTGCCCTGCTTCAATTACTGGGAAAGTGCCGACGACGTTTGTCCTCTCGTGTGTATCACGAATTTCACGCACGAACCGCCCAGTTCCTTTCCTTGTTGTTGCGGAACGGAGCTGCGAGCCTGGTGCGCAGCGAGTGAGCGATTCGGGAGTTCAATAAATCACGCTAGATGTGCAGGCGCACGGACGATTGTTCCTGAGCGGTCGTACAATGTAGATTAACATGAGTTTCACAAGCGCGTGCGCGGGCATTGTTAACGGCGCGAGTAACAGGAGCGGAAGTTAGTTGTGCGCGCAACATTTCATTCGTGAGTCAGAGGGCTGCGCGCGCGCCGCCGAGCGGGGCCCACTGGCGTCTCCGCTAAATTGATTCCTTATGCTAATTAAATAAGATTTATAATTGAACTAATCTCGACTAGCAGAATAGAATTATTTCTAATACTATTTTTGTCGTTGCGGGATTAAACTCGTCTCGGAACGTTTCTTCAACTTAAATTGGATTGAAAGTAATGTTATGCAGATTTATTCATTTCATATGAAATCATCGCATCAACACATATGAATAGCAGTAGTTTGTGCGTCAAGTCACGCTCTGATATGTTAATAATCACCAAGGGTTCATAATTCGGCGATCAAATTTAGATTTAGCTTTTTGTTGAGTGACTTATTTCATAATAAAATAAATGACTCAATCCCAAGCCAGCACCTGAGAATTTGTCGTCATTGTGCGCGACTTGTCCAGTCGTGGCGTTGATACAGTCCAACGGATATGAGGTTTGCTTTAGAAATAACAAAAGTCTGTTCTGTTCTGACTTCAGATTTAAACCTCCTTGCAAGCGAAGGGAAGAAGATTTTGTTCTTTGTTTGGTTCCAGACTTCTGAGCACAACGATATAACCCTCAGATTAAAATTGCCTAGATTTCCTGAACGTGATTGATGTATTTACATTACCTAAGTCGAAAATCGATGTTCGCTAAGTACACGAGCTTTAGCTCTATATCCAGATTTCCTAATTTTAATTTGAGCTCTATATCCTGATTTTAACTTCTTGTCTCTTTTATAAGAACAGGCATCCATTACTTTTCGAAGTAAAGCTTTAGGGGGCTATAAGTGCATTCGTTGTCAACATTATCATCATCATCAAATTAGGCTTTATTTTTTTAATTTGTTTGACAGAGCTAGAGACATCTCGCTTATTAAAAACGATTGTAACACAGTTTCATATAGTGTTCAGAAGCAGGCTCATCTTATTTTGCGTTATCGATGCAGAGTCGGCACTTTGAAACTGTCTTCTTTGATCTCTACTTGTTTACTGTTGGTCTCCGGCGCATTAGCTATTTTGTTCACGGCACGTTCGCATTATAAGTATAACACTAGACAATTTAAATTTTAAACATATTTCATCGTAATTGGGTATAATCCATTTCGATACTTGAACTTCGTTCAAAACAATTTACGTGTAAACTGTTGCCGTTTTGTACACGAAACCAATTTACGCAGTGAGACCATTATTTAATTTCGAGCAGCATTTTATGTATTTCCACATTCGACTCGAATGAATTCACCCTTGTCTGCAGATAAAAGTCGTCTTCAGGAGAGTTCGAGTTTATTAATGTTATTATTTGGCGTCGAGTGTAAAGAAGAGCGCGGCCGGGAGTCACGTACGGCGAACATGATGTTATTTAAAACATATTAAGTATTCTATTCGATCGATTATTGTATTGTAACTTTGTGACGCCTGCGCCTTGTCGAGTCGGGAGCTGCTTATCGAAAGATCCAATAAGGGAGCTGTCTCACATACCTAAACTCTATCTATACATATGACGACTGTTCAAACGCTAATAACATAACATTGCAAGGTATTAAAGTATTCCACGGTTTGCACCTATCTACAAAGAATTTGAAAAACACAATTGTGGGCTCTACATAACCAGATTTTTTCGCTATAATTGTAATTTCAAGTGACATCTGGCAGCATTGCTTCTGTTTGTTGTTGTACTGTACAAGTCGCTCCAGTATCAAAATTCGCGACACATGTTTGTACAGCGAAGAATTTCCTAATTACGCCGCCCGCACCGTCACCCGGTAATCAAGATTTCGTACACAAAATTAAGGGCTTTAATTAAAAGCGAAAACACAGAGGGACCGCAACGAAGATCAAACCAAAAATCAATTTGAAACTACGCCAGACGTAAACACGACTCCAACTAAACACGTCACAGATAACAGTAACCCGATAAGCCTATTAGAAATCAGATCGACTGACGAACATAATCCCTTCACGCATTACTCGTTGCAACACTCGACCTCCTTTCGACCAATTAAAAATAACATTAAAACGATGCCATTAAATATCCCGAAAAAGGAACTAAAAAGCGACAGTGTCTGATTTACAACTTAGCTAGCTGGCGCCAAACTTTTCTGAAAGATAATATTTTAAAATTACTGGATAGTTACACCGATTAAAAAAAACTACATGGCACTCAACACAAAAACTCTTTAAATTACACACGCGGACATTTCGGAAAATAAATAAACAAACAAAGTTGTTGAGCGATAAAAGCCGGCGGTTCAAGATGGCGCGAGGCGCGAGGCCGCGTGCGCCGCGCTGCCGGCTGCCATGACACTGCGCGTTGACATGCAAAAGCTAACGCGCCCTGCGACTGCGCAGCGTATTTACATAATCGTCATCATACACTCGAGTCCTGGCGGGTGATTACAGGCGCGATCGCAGTCTAAGAGCCTTCGTTCCTCGATTCAATTCTCATCTTACATATAAGGTTGCCTGGAAAAAATTTCTACCTTAGCAATATAGCCGCTCATATGTACACATTATTTGAACTGCATTTTTACGTAAATTCCTTGTGTGCAATAAAGCAAATTCTATTCTATATAATAAAATTGTTCGATGTTTGTACATAGAATTTATTTGAGGACAAATAATAATATGAGGGGTCTTTATAAGAGGAATAGAAGCCATAACAATTACTTTTAGAATTTTCGTCAGTGTGTTTGTCTGGGTGCTTTGTGCCATATTTTTCGTATCTAAATCGAGCAACTCACGCTTTTTTACAATAGTATTTTTCGTTCATTATTGTTTTCAGCGTATATTAGGAAATTATTTTTCACTTTTTAGTTTGATGTGCTTCAGAGGCGTGTTTTTTATATTTTTTAAACTATGTTTTTTTTAAATTATTAGTCTTTACGAATAATGGAGCCACCGCGACCGAGACCGAGATGTTTCCCCGTCGGCCTTGTTCTTCTATTATTTCGTCCCCTGCCTGTCAGATTTCTTCAACTTCATCTTGCTTTATGCCAGAGTGCTAGTGCTGCTTGGTAAAGTGCGCTAATAAATTCCTTCGGCTTTTACGTTATAAAAGGTCAGCGCTTGCAGACAGCGTTGCAGATAAACCGCTAAAATATTTTGTGGTGGAAAATAAAAAAATGCAGCTGAAGTATTTCCAAGCAATACAACATCAGACCAGATACTTCCATTAATGAGAATCAGATTAGACTGTTTAAAAGCCCATTATTGCACATTGGTTTAGATTGACACAAATCTTGAATAAAATCGTATTTTTAAAAGTATTTTGTCGGCGGCGTGTTGGCAAGAATAGTTTGTCAGCGTTGGCCAGAGTGGTTTGACGGCGTTGCGCTCAAAACTACACTAGATATTGATACTAAATAACAACCTTAAAACTTAACAAATACGTACTACTTACAATTACAACATAACTTAACTAACTTAACTTTGTTTAAAGGATGTTTATTTGTATCTAGAAGTATAACATATTCGTGGAACTAAGTATCTTCTTGTCCTTTCTCAATAATAACCTCTTACCTCTATTACAATCAATTTACATCTTTTATAGATCTCGTATTACACTTATAATACACTTGTAAGTAGAAAGTTCTCATGAACTTATGTTTAGAACCAAAGTAACATTTCATAAAAGACTTCAAAAATGTGATAACAATATCACATCGACTGTGTTTCATACGCTTTTTAAGTATAATAGTGACTTTATTTTGAACAAACTAACATTAGATCCTGTAGAGAGTGTGGACGTCGGACTCACTAATCTAAAATAAATATTCTCTTGTATTGACAAAGTTTTTCATAAGCTGTTTTCATAATTGACTGATTTAATGTATTTGATTGGTTTAATTTCTGAAATTTGATATTGTATGGGACAACATTGTAAGTTTTTAGTGCCTGAAATAAAATATATTTTATTTTATTTATTTATTTGTTTATTAATACACCGCAAACTAACGTACCCTGTTAGTCAACTACACTTTACTAGTGGCTAACGCAGATCTTAATTTATTACACACATTTTTTACTTGTAGTTTCCAGTTAAATCCATTGTCATTTGTTAATATTAATACTAAATATTTAATATTTTCGACGTATTTCAATCTTTAACAATCACATTGTACTTAATTAACATAAAGCATATTTAGGGAACGTTTTTCAGTAAAAAAATCACTAAAACATCAGCATAGTAGCTGTAAGATTACTTTGTATAAATGTATTTCGTGTGTCTCTAATTTAAAAAAAAAATGGTAATTCATAGTTGCGCCCTGACAATGTCACAAAATGCATTGATTAAGTAATGTCAATGCTAAATCTAAATGCAACAAAATAGCATGTCAGGAGTATTTCACAAAACTGGTCACATACTCGTGTATTGACTAGCAAGCAATAATTGGATTTTGAAAACCACCTCACAAGTGCTTCGGGACAGCTGCTCGTCGAGCAATAATTGAGTTAAGTATCATCAAAGAGGGCTTGCTGGAGAGGACTCAAAGAGGAGAGGAACTCCTCTCCTCTTTGAGTTTAGTATCTGCCTTTAATAACTATTAAAGGCAGATACTAAACTGTATCTGTCACCCTCATCAGCTCATATACGTCCCCGCGCAGAGGGTCTCGAGCCTGCCCTGAATTAGGGCAACTATGAATGAATTCGGAAACACACTGGTACGTGGTGTGATCGAACCAGCGTCTCCCGGACGGAAGACAGCGGCTCTAGCTGGCTGTAACTGTAGCTGTATGGCAATACGTCCGAACAGTTATTGTTTAATTGTACGGCCTTTGTGTTGACGTCATAGAGCATGTCAAGAGGCTTTAGCTATCTTATGCCCAGGCAAAAGTGGGCTGAGAATTTTGATGATGATGATGATGAGTTAGTTCTAAAAGCAAAAGGCCACAAAAAACATTTGAGTATTTTTTGCACTAGGTGAATATTACTGTTTTGGTTTACAAAAACACTAAACGAAAGTGTTTTTGTTTGCCAAAACAGAATATGGCGGACAAGATCCTATAAAGCAAGGACAAATCGACTTCGATTCCTTTTTTAAATATTTTTTCTAAATTTTCTCTGCTGTTTTTTTTTTTTAATTATACTCGTGTTAAACATTTTTTTTTCTAAACTTTGAACTGAGCTTGGACTGAAACAAAACCGCACTAGAGCAGAAGTGCCCGTTTACATGCGATTGAAGTACAATTTACGAACAAATGTACTTATTTATTGTAAAGTCAAATGACCTTTCTCTTTAGTTTAGCGAGAAAACTCTTGAATTTGATTATCTAGAGATCGGGGGATATATGTGTAATAAGGGTGGTTTTACAGGGTAGGCTGGAGCCCCTCAGTGGAGACGTATATTGTGATGTGGAACAAGCCTTTATAATACTTCTGGTAAGTATAAAAATGCCCCTCATCTGCAGCACCCAAAATTTGCTATACAAAACCCGTATTGAGCGGATTGTTATCAGCCGGCATACTTGTTAATGACTGTAGGTACCGGCGCCGCCTGCTGGGGTCAACGACCCGAGAGGTGTGTTCATTGAGACGCGCGCGCAGTACGTTGCTAAATAGATCGACCACAATGGAGTCAATGGAGTATACTCTGGTCATAGTCGTGTTCGGTCACAAAAAAATTGTGGCACGAATCATTTCAGTGCTGCATTGTGATCGTTAGTTTGTCAACAATCAATTAATCAATCAATATGTCCTTTAACCTTAACTCTATTTAGAGCAGTTATCTGATATGTTTTTAAATTGTCTCTGAGTTAAGTGCCTTTTGGCATAATATAGTAAAGATAAAGATAAAAATGTCTTTGTTCGAAGTAAGATTTAACAAAATATTTTTTCAATCCTCCTGTAACAATTTTTATATACAATATCTGACTACATAGAGGACAGAATCTACATAGAGGACAGAATTTCGATGTTTAGATCTCTCAACGGATTTGGATGAAATAATCCAGGTTGGATATCTGATATCCATGGGAATAAATTTCTTGAAAAACATGTATCAATTTTGTATTACTACTACTACTATACTATTATTTGACATAATCCAGGTTGCAAACTATCTCCATTCCAAATTTCATCCAAATCCGTTGAGAGATCTAAACATCGAAATATATTTTCACATTCCTTTATAATATTTGTGTGATTTAAAAGAGCGCTACATGCGTAACATTTCATTATATGGAACTGAAAATACAAACCCTATGAAAATGAGATATTTTGTTTTAAAAAATTTTTTGTTAATTGCCTGGTAGATAAGGTCTACCCCACAATATAGCCAGAGTGTTACATATGTGTAACACTAGCTTTCCGGCTGCGGTTTCACCCGCGTTAAATGAGTTTTCCCGTGGGAATTAAGTGTTTTACCGCAGTAAAAAGTAGCCTATGTCCTATTCCCGGACCTAACCTATAGTGTGCCAAATTTTATCTTGATCTGTCCAGTGGGTGAAGCGTGATTGACTAACAAACATCCAAACTTTCGCATTTATAATATTAGTTGGTTTCATTGTAACGGACTGTGTCATTGTGGCTCTGTGAGCTGTAGGCACGGGAATTTATTTTTTCGTTATAACTGAAATATTTATTTCTTTTGCGTTTTCAACCCCCATAATGTCCTCCATTTACAAAAAAAATCGAAAAACTGAATCGGCAAGATAAATATACTCAGCCGATTCTCGTGAAATTTTGTGAGTAGGTTCGATAAATATATAGTTTTTATTCGGTCGGTAAATATCCGTTTTAATTTTTGATAGCATTTTCCTGGAATTTCTTCGTCGTGTGTTAATTTATTTGTTTTTACAATAAGCACCAAAGTTTTATAAGCCCACAAACAAATGAATGCTCACAGACATTTTATTGAATATGTAAGCGCATATCGTACCTATGTCACCACAGATTATGCGGCTGCTCAGTACAGAATAATAATATACTCGTAAATATAAATGGTGATCATTTATCTGAACAGTCAAAAACATTTTAAATCGTGAATATAGTGTTTCAAACAAAATACAAATGGACTCTTGAGGAATATTAAAAATAAACAGTTAGGAAGTAATGCATTCCTTTTCTGCAATACAAAGCTGGAAGAGTGAAACTTGCGAAGCATTATGACGGCGACCCGCGTAGAGGGGGACCGGACGTGACTGCAGCACTTCCCTCACGGAGTTGTCAGGCTCCGGCTTCACTTAAAATAAAACATGGCAACACTGCGACAGTAAACACAAGATACAGAATATTTTATATTTTAAGGGAACAAAAAAAAAAAACGATCATTCTCAATAAATCCATTGTCAGATTCATCATGGATAAAAATGCGACATCACCTTTTTGGCAATAAACAGCTAGGTCCAACATAAAACAGGTGCATTTCCAATCATGCAACCACGCAATCACTTTCATAATTTTACATAAATACTTACATAGAGAGTCATTCACGTTTTAAAGTTCATTAAATGAGATATAAATAACTAATAGTGTCCTCTCAACGCGATAAATAGCGCTTCTAAAGTCTATTTTATTAAGTCTAGTTTATTATAAAAACAATTTGAAACAATATTGTCTTGAAATTGCTCTTCCCGACCCAGCACAATATTTCTATTAATGAATGTGCCGCATCTCCGCCGGCTTAACTGGACTAAGTTTGTAAAGTGGAGCAAGTATTTAAAACTTGAAAAGTTGCAGAAGTAATACTTTTTGCTGACAAAGAAACGGAATTGGATCCCGTTCGTCCCTGTGTTCCTTTGGAGATGCTGCCCGCTCACGCGAGCGTTACCGCTACAGCTCATCTTTTACGGTAAGACTTTCTTTTTATTCTGAAATTCAGCGCTGTCTGTACCACCAAAATCGCGTATAGAAATAAAAGTTTTTTAAATCGTCAATCTATTGCATGCAGTCCACTGCAGGACGTCGGCCTCACCAAGAGTACGCCAAAGCGCACGATCACCCGTTCTCGAATGGAGACCGCGTCTCGGGAAACGTAGTGTGGGACGCCCCCCTGCTAAGCGGGTGATCGTGCGCTTTTAAATCATACTCATGTATAATATACGGCCTATTTTTAATTTTGTTATAATCCAGGAACGAAATTCATAGATTTCCACGTTGCATAAAGCTTTCTACCGCAGGCGAATAAGCAAAAAATTCTAAGGAAAAAAATATGACTGTACGAGTATCATCGTTTATGCAACCAACTAAAGGCGGCCCAACGGAACACAGTCAAGCGTCTGTCGAAGAATTAAATACAATTTGAGCTCCATAACGAGACACAGCCAGTACTTCGCTATTTAATTATGAATTTATGAGCAGCAGCGGAAATGCAAAGCTTGACGGTGCGGATACGGTGCAGGAAGGGGCGGGAAAGACTGAACGTATACCTATAAGTCAATAGTCAAAGTCAAAGTAAAAATTATTTATTACCATAGGATGTTATTACATCACTTAGATCCGTCATTACATTTGTTTGGGTGAGTTCACTAACACAATGGCGGAATCTGTGGAGAAGAGCTCACCGAAGAAACTCCACAGTCGTCGTAGTACTTTAGATGCGGGCCAATAATCTTAAACGTCAATTTGTTATTTTTATAACTGTTTTTTAACAATAGCTTCACGTATCCGTATGCCGCGTGATTGTAACGCGCGCAACCTATACAGCTTGGTTTCCGCAATTAATACTGAAATTGGCTAAGATAGACACAAGATTCCTAATTTTTCATCGGATTTACAGAAGTCAAATGGTGAAAGTACTATGAGCAATGCTACGTAACTTACATAATGAATTGGTAACTTTCCCAATATCATTTAAAGTGGAAAGTTGCATAATTTAGCCTGTTGATAGTATCAAAGACTGTGTTAAAAGTTTTCAAGACTGCGAAAACCGCTTGTGTTTATAAAATTTGTCTCGCGAGAACCCGAGGCGAAACTTTATAGACTCCAAAAGACAATTTCCGTCTCCTTTGAAAATGTTTTATTAGATGTTAAACTCCTCGCGGGAAGGAGTGTAGTCTAGTGATTAGATGCGGGGAGCATGCACGAGACAGACGCTGTTTCAGGCGCTTATCAAACTCGTGTTTTATTAAGCGGTTACTAAGTATCATAATATTCATAATATTGTATTAATATATTACTCGTGTTTGAAATCAATCTTTTTCTTCATTTCTACTGGAAACTACAGGAATCGGCAGAAGGATTTTAGGACCGCTTTAAATCTATATTGAAATATGCAGCGATCAACCATAATATTAAGCTTTGGGTGGAGGACGACATGAAAAAGTAACTATTATGATTTACAACTACTATTTTGTAAATAATAATAGTTGAAGGGCTGAAAGACATCGATTTCCAATACCGCTACCGCCTATCGCTATTGTTGCTAATAAACACGGACCTTAAGCGCTGCAGCTTCTCTCGGTTCTGGTTAATTAAGACACTGTTTTGAGTGCCACTTACGGAGGACTACATTAATAATGGGATCGCATTCTGAGATGCCTCCAGTCAAACTGTTTGTATTACACCGGAACTTAAGACGTTGCTGTTGGCGTGGAACAAGAATTTAGACCATCCATCGCTTCGTAAAAGAACAGGGTTTTTTGTATGGAAAGATCGCAGAAAAGAATAAGAATGTAACGTAATTGAAAAATTATCGGTCTTCTTCTTAGAGTGTATTGTAATATAAGGTCATCGACAAACATCGTAAGCTCTGGTGTCAGAGTAATAGAGCCACCAAAGGCTCTAATAATCGAGCGTCGGTGGTCTAGTGGCTAGGGCCGCTGCCTCCCGTCCGGAAGACGCGGGTGCGATCCCCACCACGTACCTATGTGTTTTCGAATTTCGAATTCATATGTACGTTTATTCGACGCTCTTACGGTGAAGGAAAACATCGTGATGAAACCTGCACACTCCTGCGAAGAAATTCAAAGGTTGTGTGTGAAGGCGGCCAATCCGCACTGGGCCAGCGTGGTCGACTAAGGCCTAATCGCCCTAATTCAGGGTAGGCTTGAGACCCTCAATGAGCTGTTGATGAAAGGCTCTAATCTAGAGATAATTTTCCGTAGATAGCAGCAAGGACCGCCAACGGCTTAAGTACCTTTCAAACTACGAATAAGGAAGCTACTCGTAGCTTTCAAAGCACGAAATCATCTTAAATTTCGACTATTCAGCTTAATCAAACTGGATCAGTAATTTTTGGTCTATTTGTTGTGTTATAATTAACCACCATACATCAGTAAATAGATATTTCAATCCGCTGACTGCAGCCCTCAATAATTTAATCACCTCTCAATTATCTGTTTATTATTAATTGATCGTTGCCGCCGCATCTCATTTGTTGGTAGGTACATCTACAACACAAACATGATTGATGTGGCTACAGGGACAAACCACAAGCGGTTAGGCTAATGGGTTTAATTTATTAACAAGTAACAGAGTCAATAAAATATTTAATAAACGCCACAGAAAAATACATGTTGGCACAGGACCGGTAGTTGTAGAGATCTCTATAAAACAGTGGACCTTTTTCGACTAATTTATTTTGATAATTAAATACTGATGATAATGTCATATTTTATATTGTTAGTGCCATTTTTATTGATGAAGTATTCTAATTTATATACCATTTTTGTGTCGGAAAAGTATCGTGTTTAGTTATCAACATTGCCGTTCGCCGCCCCGCCCATGCCCGGCATAATGTTTGCTATGTCGCGTGGAACATTGTCGTTTATTGCGTGCTCCATATCCTCACTCGTACTCCAACGGACGGATCTTTTCACTTCCGCCGGCATTGTACGCGGTATTGCACATTATCTGAGATGGACGTGATGTCCTAGCATTAGCGATAAAATTTGAAATGTCCGGGACAACCATTCATATTATGATACAGACTTAAAAGATGAAGGTGTGGAGCTTTGGATGAAGAGTTGTTTGAAGGGTAAACTTTCGATAGAAGGAAGTTTCCGTTTCTGAGTAGTTTTACTCATCTATCGTAGGATCAAGTGAGATTTAGGCTTCGGCACTAGTCATAATTCGTCCCTGACACAAAGCTTTCATACAGCCTTAATCGTCAGGCAATTATTGTGAAAATTGAATCATAAACAGTAGGTACTCTAGTCATAACTTAGCAGAACCCCGCCTCTGTTAACGTTGATTTATTGACTGACAAGATGACATCTAGTTTATCATTTTGATTAGTTTACAGTGGGTGTTTTGCTTCAATTCTCCTCATCAACCCAAAGGGACTATTGAATTGATTCAGCTTGCTTTCATCAACAGCTCATAACACTCCACCGAAGGGCTCGAGCCTACCCTAGCAGTGAGGATTGGTCAACTTCAACTACTGCCTTTGAATTACCTTGCTTCAGACTCCCTCGATTGGGCGTCTTCACTCATAGATTCCGTATTATTTCGCAGACGTGTCTGTAGGTTCAATTACTATGTCGATGTTATCTTTACCCCAAGACAGTGAGACCAACGTATTTATAATTTTCAACACGGGACATGTCTTTAGAATTTCCGCCCCTAACGACGCGCCGCGCCACCGACGCTCAATTACTCCAGAAGTTATTATGAAGGTATGACGAGCCATTACGCAATGCGACTCCAGCGATACTTACTATACCGTCACAATGGGCCATTAGTGAAAGACGTCGGTGGACCGGATCGAATTGATCGATATACACACCGCGAGCTATATATTTTCCCTTTGTGTTCTGCTATAGTGTGTAACGGTTGCCTGTATCACTGACTTCCGGGCATTTCGGGAAGTACGTACAACCATAAAAACAATACTTTCACCATGAACTAACCAGGGTTTGAATTGACAAGCCCTTGGTATGCGAAAAAATAGAGATTGAGCCTTCACTTGTGTTTATATTCAAATTGCGTAAGCACTTTTAAAGCACCTATAATGGACCATGCCAAAGATAATCGTCCTAGAAGTAAAATAGTTTTTTTATGGATCAAAAACGAAATTATTTCAATTCCGTTTCATAACAAAATATCATAATATTGTACAAGTAATTCGTTTAAAATATGCAATCTAACCGTGCAGATATGTGCCATTTTGTCACGTCTCGAAATGGGAGTACGTGAGCTAACACAGCAGTTTGACATTATTGCACAGTCAGCGTCTTCGGATTTTTCTTTTAAATTGGTTAACATGTGGCCATGTACTCGTTCGTAGATACGTCGTCGTCCTAGCTCAAGAAATAGATCAATCGTCGTTGTAAGACGACAAAAGAAAGTGGTGCATTATGAGCCCTCTTATGGAAACAGCTCTGATGAATTAAGGACACGTATAGTGTGAACCTGTGTACTTTGCGTAAATAAATAAAAAATTGAGACTAGTGTTTGAACGCATTATTCCTAAACACCAGATGCTAACTAACTGGCTTTTAATATTGCCATAGACTGATAAAATCTTAATAGTTTGACATATACAGACAGCACAATATTGCACACTGGAAACAATAATGTTATTCTAATAAGTCACTTATAGAGAAAGAGATGTAGTGCTGCAACCCCTATCAGTTTGAATAAGTTGTACAGATCTTGCATTGCGTTTGTTAAATAATTTCGTCGCCAAATCCAATCTACCACCTACAGTTAGAAACATCGAACTGATATTATTTCACAGCCAGCATTTATAGAAGACTTATTCTCCTCGCGTCATTTATATCAAGTCGATTCCCGGCATGTTCCCGCGCGGGCGGCTATTATGCTGCATTTTTATGCATCGAATATTAAAGATAGTGTGCACCTCGGCGAATTCTGAACGGCCCACGTGCTCTGCCTGCCGGTGCATTTCACTTCTAGAACAGTATCGGTTACCTACACGTAGTTCACAGTCAGGTTCATAAGTGAGATAAAACACTTTATGAAATAACTGTGTAACTGTAACTATCGAAAAGTATATTTTCTCTTTCTTTACTGTCAAAAATGAAATGTACGAGACTGTATTAAAAACTACAAAAAGTGTTACATTTATTTCAAAGTATAGGCGCAAGTGAATTTAAAGGTGTAGATTCAAAGGTGTGACCCGTTAGGAGCAATGATTATGTAGATGATCTAAGCTGCGCCCGTAAGGCTCGGGACGAATGCTGGCAGCGGGAAAAAGTGTATGCATTGAATGCTGGCCCGCGGCCAACCGATTGCATTTCCATACTAATGACGGGAGATATTAGATCTCCCGATCGTGGATTACCGACACCAGCACACGCTTGTTAACTACAGCCTGACATGGATTCCGATTGGGCACGTCAGATAGCAGAGCCGAACTTTATTAGCTGAATAATGACGCGCAATAAATGTGATCTTTTTCAGGTTAGCAACTGATCATTCAAATGTTCGGCGTGTCTGGTCAGTTAAATGTGATTAAGTCAATACCCTTTACGGATTACAGGAATCACTTATTGGTTGTCTAAACTGACACATTCACTAACAAGTCTGCGATCTGTTGAGTGACAGAAACCCGCATTTTTTGCGTTTTGACAAAATCTACAGGCAAGACGCATTCTAGGAAATATGGGTTTGGAGATAATAATGAATACAGTGAATAGTAACAATACATTTAATGACAAGTCTTAGTGAAAACAGCCAGCTCATCGGCAAAGACGACACAGTCCTGTCCTGCAGTTGACTATCACGACTGAGGATGGAGCATTCCATTCTATTTCTCAGAGTACCATGTACGTTTTAGAGGCTACAAAGAGGGTTTCTTGATCTTCTATTAAAGTTAGATTAAAGTTTGCCCCTCTCCCGCTCCTTTACCCGTAATAACTAAGTTTTATAACGCAGATTTGAAACCCCGACCTACAATAAACGGCCCTAGTGCAATAATAATAAACTGAGCACTTCTAAAGCTAATCTAACATTTTTAAAGTGTAAAATTAAATGGAAGAAGAAGGCTAGCGGTGCCGGTCAGACAATAATGGTTTTATATTATAATATGAGGTACGTGTGTACATAAAGCCTCGTAATTAGTGTCACATATTTTCAGGGCTGAAAGTAATAGTCATAATACTTACGTTAAAAAAATATTTCTAAAATCTACATGTTACTTTAAAAAAAAAAAACTGTCAAAAAATCATCATTAAATATGACAAAAAGAGATCAAGCTCTGCATGTACACTCACATTACTCTAGATACATGTAAACACGCATCAATCGCGTGTGTGCGTGCATGAATGCAAATGTAGTAGTGATCAGCTGGTTGAGGGTGATGTTTTTTATGATTAGGTAACCAAGTTGTTTGGCTTAATTACTTGAAAACTAACGTGTAAATTGATCTCATTTTTTTATGAAGTGAAGATCGGGACTTCTTCTTTCAGCCCTGAAAATATTTGACACTAATAACGGGGCACCTTATATAGGTGCACTTTAGGATGCAGACCGTCAAAGTTACTGCTGTGCTAGGAGAGCTTTTCATAACTTGTAATATTATTATTGCAAATCGATTTCAAATATTTTTTCTTTCAAAGAAGAATCTTGTAGAATTCCAGAATAACGCGACTTAAAAACATATTTTAGATTTATCTTTAAAGTTCTTCATATTAAAGACATAAAGGTCAAGTAAGTCTGTTTTATGACAACAACTAAAATTCTAGATATACACTTACCTCCGCCGCTGGGCCACGCTTGTGAAGTTATGCAGGTCAATTTTCTGACACTTACCTGCGAAAAACATATTTAAAAATTACTGTCATTGCTGAATATTATACATGGTTGTACCAAGGCGGAGCTTCATTAAACTCTAGTAAATATACTTCAAGACCACACTTTTAATCTTGTGAACTGGTGAACTTTATTTGGCTGCTTTCACAGCTTAAAACAGTTGGACGATAAAACAAATGAACAATTACAACACGCACGACCAAGGTAAATCAAGGGTATGTGATCATCAGTTTGCCATTTTACATTCCTAAAAATGCCAAAAAAAAATCATCCATATAATGTAGCTCAGCGGAGTAGATTGTAATTATGACTCATGTATGATTCTTTATATATTTAAAAGAAAATTACAAAAGATTCAATTCCTGTGGAGTTTCTTCTGGCCGTTCTTCTCCACAGAGGGCGTACACTGGTAGCGAACGTGCCATCCATGATAGCTTTGACGTCGAAAGATGATTTGTAAAAATCTTAATTCGAATAAAAAACTTTGACTTTGACTTTGATGTGCCCGGTGGGTGGTAAATGCCACACCACCGAGTTAGTTTAAAAAAATCAACTTCAACATCTGAAAAATACGGAATTACGCGACAAAAATAGTTCTATGTGAAGTTTTCGAGCGGGCGGTCAATATTTATTTCACCAGAAAATTAAAATTGGAAGATTTTTAAGAAAAACCTTGTGAAAACAACAGCTTTCATAACTCTTAGGTAGGAAGGAAATGTCATGAATGTCTTGATCATTAACGGAATACGAAGGTCGAAGGTGCCTCCAATAAGACGTATAAGCCGTGAGTACATCTGCGCAGGAGTTTACTGCGCAGTTAAATAACTAATTCATCGCCCAATAAATGCCCAGTAAATGTCGAGTTAACTACAGAGGCCCTAATTACACGGTTAATGTACTCGATTCTAACAGACACCCGACTAGGATAATTTTTTTAAACGAATGTACAAATTTTGGCTCGGTTGTAGAAGGATCACAAGTTTGGAAAGCTACAATACAAGATTCCAATGAATCTGACGATTTCAGTGGAAGCAATCTAATGAAAAGCTCTGATTACTTTTTCGGGAATTCAAGTATTAGCAAAAACAATTACAGCAAAAACGTTGACTTTGATTTCCATGCACGTGGCAATTTCTTCATAAAGAAGTGAGTAGAGATTACAAGACTAACATAAAAAAAACAGCTGCTTTAAATCCGTCTGTCTATGACGACACAACTTACAAACGAATGACGGTCAGGTTTCATTAGGTTTTTTAATTTATTTGCAAGCTGGTTTGATCTAGATAGAATAGTCAAAGGATATTTTTAGCTGTTTTATATGTCGTAGATGTTTTCGAGTTAATCGGCCACACCGGTTGAATCCTGCGCGAGTACCGAATAGCTAAAAGGAACGTTAAACGTACGTTAATGAACTTTCAGTTAATTCTGCACTTTTGGTTAAAATTTTGACATGAAAATTTAAAATTGGAATATAGTTACTGTGTCTACAGCGAGAATAACTCATTAGGCTGTATGAGTTTATTGATTAAAGATTGACTGCCCGACTGAAGTTTATATCGTACTAAGATCAACATCAACATCAACGGCCCGTTACATCGTACTAAGATCATCTAATAAAATTTAACAGTCTCGTTATTAATTTAACAATGCGTATGATTGTGACTTTCTGGCAGTAAATATATTATTATTTATAATCTTATTATTATTCACGTTCACACGAAAAATATAATCTGAAAAATTCAACTGACATACAAAAGCGACAAGAGTACCAACTCTAACAAATCACAATTTACTGAGTACCAAAAATTTTCCGGCGCGATATTTCCAATAGTTACAACTTTGCAAAACGGAAATAAATCTGAAATTATTTGTGGGTAGTTTGTAAATATTGGTATTGATCCAACACGGTGAAATTAATAAAACTCCGAACAAATAATATTCGCATCGTGCAAACAGACCCGGCTTTAATATTTTAAAAAGCTTTGTAAACAACCTGGTCCGAATATATTAAACTTTCCGATGAATCAAACTCTATCCATTGCCCTCAATCAAATTGGAATTCCAAATTTGAATGGACGCAATATTTTCTTATTTTTAATATCATGTCCGTTCTTTTATTTATTTTTGGAGAGAAATGAAATATTTCCAATTTTGAATAAAAATTCATACCTGGATAGGCAGCTACGCGTGATAGTGATGTTTTGGAATGTGAAAAATGTAATATTCACACTCAGTGCGGATCAGGGTTGCTGTATGTTCAATACGCATTGGTTGGCATTTTCATTCTGGAAAATTACTCCACGCCTATAAAATCTTGAATGAGTAATAAACATTAAACGTATGTATTTCTATTTAAATAAAGTGGATGCTGTTCTTTTACCTTTTAAAATTAAGGGACAAGAGGTGGCCATCCTAATAACACAGTTGTCATACATCAAATTTGAATACGTCAACTGCACAATTTTAGAGAGCAAGAGAGCACGTAAAACACGTAATCTAACAGCTATGCCTTTAGGTTGCCTTTTTAGGTTTATATCGTTCGTTCATCTGAATTCATCGCCTCCCTAATTCATTGATCATAAACACAAAGAATGGCTGGATTTTAAAATTAGAATTAGATCATGACTATGTGAATCGGTACCAATGACTTACTACAGAAAAACACTGTGGCTCCTAATATCCAAATCGCCACCGATGCAACGTTACGTCTCTTAAGATCTCCTGCTGTTGACGATTCCATGCCTCAGTACATTCAAGACCAAATCGATCAATTTCAGAGCACTTACGACCGCCTACTAAAGATTAACGTTTACATGGCATAACACTCGTAAAATTCTGCCTGTTTGTGCCAAAGTTCACCTATGTCAAAAATATTTTTCCATAGGATGATTTTACATCACTAAGATGACGCTTGAACGTGAACACGTGATTGTTGATGATGGCGACTGCTTCAGCTTCGATTTTGGCGCTCATGTGGAAACGCTGCCTGTCTGCTGGACAGTGTCTTGCGGAGACGCACTGCAAAATGTCTCCTACTTGTAAATAATGTGTACATACATGTACAACTTTAACACTCATTTTTAGGTACTTTTATTGTTTAATAAATGAGCTTTAATATTGTCATTTTCCTGGTGTTTTGCACGTCAATTTAGGGAGGGAGAAGCGCTGTGCTTCTTCTTGCAACATCGACTTAAATGGCTTGCAATTTAAATTAAATTTTATAACGTTTTTACTTTCTTGTAAAGATGTTTTCATGTTATTAAGTTTTCTACTAGAAATTTAACTACTAGAGAGAAATATAGTATTATATAAATATTAATCTGTTGTATATTACGTGGTACCTAAAAGTTTGGACAAGTATGTAAATAACGCTTGCGCGTACAAAAGATTTAAAAAAATAATCATAATCGAGCCCTTTGGTGGGGACGTCATTGTTGTTGAATGGAAGCTAGCTCAGTCTAGACGTTTTTTTTTTTTTATTAATGTTGTTCGCACTAAAGAGATGGGGGGATGCTCAGGTCAGGCACTTTGGTTATGTTTTCCTCGCTCTGAACTAAATTAGAGTCGCTCAATGAAAAAAACTTGTATTTGATGTATGATTTTGATCTTCTGATCTGGTACAATGTAAGAGAGGCTAAGATACACACGACTTTATTACAGGCAAGACCGTGGGAACGCGATCGTGTTTGAAACCGCAAAAATAAGCTTCGTCCAGGATTTGCATCGGCATCTTCAAAGCTGTTTGCGAGAACGCTTCAAGTTATTTTAAAAAGCTACGACGCGAAATAAGGCATAAGACCCTAACAATAACATAACAATGTCTACAACTTCGAATTTACAATTATAATTCGATGAACATTTTGTATTTACAAAAACAAAAGAAAACCGACGATGATAGCAAAATAACTACCGATCGACGAGCTGATCGGTTGGTTACGCAATGAATTTTAATTACAATATTGTAGGTTATGGAACGGGCCGCAGGTAGCAAAAAATTGCCAGTTTAATTACATAGGATGTTGCTGTTGTACAAAAAGTTAACATTGAAAAGCATTTTTTAATCTGCGCTGTGGACTGCAGCGGTGCAGCCGCGCAGATATCGGGCGCTGATAAAACTGCGGTCGGCGCGGTGCACCGACACATTACCTCAATTATTAATGTGTAAATGCATATTTTATTAGCGAACGCTGTTCAGTGCTAATTGAAATGAATTGCGTTGTGTGTCTGCAACAAATTATTATCCCTTTTATATTCCTTTATGAATGGAAAGCACTAAAAAAGTGCTTCTCAAGCCGAAAGGTGTGTCTTCCAAGGGGACTAGCCATTTCAAATGCAGATTTCTAGCAATGTGATGTTCGAAGCAATCGATATTTTTAAATCTTTTATTAACTTTTGGATGTTACATCTCTTATTCGTCATTACATTTATTTGAGTGAGTTCACTACACAATGTGCGGACTCTATGGCGATTATTCTTCTGATCCCAAAGTTAAGTTATCGCTAATACCTTCTAAACTGCAGTTTTTACCCGCAACTTCTCCGCAAAAACAGCTAAACAGGCTTTGCAAACAACGAACTACAAATAGTCTTGAAGAGTAACCGCCTAGCAAAGCCCGCTAAAACATAGCACCTTGCTCGCACAATTAATTTTGACAGACGACGACGACGACAGACAGGCAAATGATGTCGCTGCTGTACATTGAAGTTTACTTTCGACGAAACCGAGTCTTGTAAAACATTGTAGCTACCGCGTATTCGAATGTGGTATCGTATAGTTTATTTTTCCCCGGCTTCTTCGGTATTCATTTGGGGTTTCTTGACTATAGATAATTCGTTGTTTGCAAAGCTTTCAATCTGTGAAGCTTGTAAGATACGATAAAATAAATAAAGACGCACGCGGATAAACAGACAGGGAAAAACTTGGACCGGTTAATTAGTCAAAGGGGAAAAAGCAGCGCGGGCGACGTTATCAATATCCCTCAAAGACTATGACCGCCACAACAAATCCCTACCATATACCAAACCAATGCCAAACGAATACGAGTATGTAGGTATGTTTGATTTCATTAAAACTTTGCGGCTAGAGCTTCCCTTCAATAAGTTATGTTTGAGTTTGACATTTAATATTGACGAAACAAATATTAAAAAAAAAAAAAACAATTTTTTTGAGAAAAGGAAAATAATTCTTAAGTAATTAACTATTGATACTTGCGTCGAAACTTTTAGAAAAATAAGTATTTCATAACGATAAATTAAAGAATTTTTTTCCCCTATCTGTCCTAACCGTCATTTCGTTTTCTACCACAATAGTGGTAAAGCGGGCGCGGATTTGAACAGTTGTAAACGATTGTATTTCATGTCTCTCTTATTTAGTTTCAAAATCTTTTAGGATCCTCCATGAAAGATTTCTTGCAAAAAAATACAGTATCGTTTCTTTGAAAATGTAGTTCAGTATTTGTTAAATCGTTTATCCACAATTTGCATTTTGCAACTTTAAAACACACAATGAGGGGTGTGGACACAGAACATATGAATATGTTATGTAGGTGTGGACATGACGTGAATGACACGATCCCATGATGAGGCGGTTCAATTACAGCTCTCGTTATTTTCGTTATTAATAAATAGCCCATTGCATGAGAGCTGCATATGAAAATTAATTAAGTATTTTTCATAATAAATTCACACGATAGCCTGCTCGTTCGCGCTTCAAAAGAATATCAAGTAGAGCAAAAAATGTTACGATAAAATGATTGCAACAAGTCTGTATAGCGTATACCTACTTCCACTTTGTTAAAGATCATAAAAGTCAGTTAGGAAGAAAAGGTCGCTTAAAATCTGTTATATTGTTACATTGTTTTCGGAGTGTCATGTAGCTATACATAAGTGTGGACAAGCTTTAATTGAGGTGGATGGAAAGCCATGTAGGGTTCAGCGCTAGAAGTTGCGTCACTGAATTCCAGAGCGGGGTTGCGGGAGGACCGAGGGGGGAGGGAGGGGCTGCTGCCTGGCTGCGGTCGGCCCGCGGTCGCTGCGGGATCATACACCTACTTAACTCCGACTGGGACCCTAGTTGAGGTCAGTCCAACAGCGCAACCGATACTAACGAAAATCTCCCGCCGACCACATTCTAACCGAAACTCAAACATAAACTTAGCAAGTATAGCTACTCGAGCTGCCAACTTAACAGCATAATTAGGCGCTTCCAACATTAGAGAACATTATGCTAATTTAGTGCTACCGAGAAAATTTAATTCAGAGATAATTATTACGTTACAATAATTAGCGGAACTAATGGTAATGCGATAAGAGGATGCACTGCACACAGCCGTAAATTAATATAGAAGTTACGCAACGCGGCTTTAATTAGTGACGTTGAAATTAGTTGAATCAATGCCAGAATTCAATGTGGATAGAATTAGAGGTGAGGGCAGTGATGTGCTGTCAGCGGGAGGGGGAAGGGGGCAGACGCGAGCATGTTCGCCGTATCGCCGCATCACCGCCGCCGGCGCTGTTCTGCTCCCGCAGGCACAGCACAAACCCTCCACTTAATATATGCGCGCACACGACTCCAGTCACTCCGAAACCCTGCTCCGACCCATCCAACCCCCCTTTCGATGTTTACTCTATTAATATCTGTCACTCAGCATTTTTCTAGCTTTTTTACAAAGGTATTTCTCTCCTATATATTCGTTCAACCTTAAAAGATGTATCCTATTCCTTTCCTGTCAAACTCCTGGATTACGGCGGGCGCGCTGAGGGAATTCGAATTACATTCGAGCTCAAATAAATCAACATTACGTCAGAAATATGAAGGGTATTGTCTGCGAAATAATGACATTACACACGTCGTTCTAAAAATCGGGGACGGCAAATAAAAATCAACATCAAAGAGTTTCCATGTTGGAATAAAATGCGGGTCTGAAAATATCCCTGTATTGTGGTGAGGGTTCGTGCAAACTGTGGACGCGGGGGGTAGTGCGGGTACGAGCGGGGGAAGGGGCGCATATGCGACCACAATCCCGCCGATACATTCACTTTACCCTCGACAGCGATCGGAAAACTCTTAGACGGATCAAAAGTAAATAATGTCATACTCGCAGACAAAGAGTGCTCAACTTATCGAGCAAATATTTTCGCACAGGTGCGGCGGCGGCGTTGGTGGTGGCGGGAAGTAGTGCCTGCAGTGAGCGAGAGGAACTATTTGAAATACCTCCGGTCGTTCAATTACTGTCGGGCACATCCGGGTCCGGCCGTGCTGCGCCGCACTACGGCACTGGTAATTCCTGACGTTGGCGAAGTTATTCACAGAAACTAAATATTGCTTCCAATTGATCGAACTTTGCAACTTTATCTGCTGTCGATTCCAATTTTGTGTAAATGTCGCCAGTTTTCCCTTACTCCAGTCATTTGCTTGCACTTGTTCATTTTGTACTGGAAGGCGAAAAAGAGTTATCTACCAGAAGTTTGTTTGTAACCGCCGACTGTGGGGAGGACTTTGTGTAATTCAATCAAGTCCACGAGCTCAAGGCGACTTCGAGTCTTTGAAAGTTAAACTTTAAGCCTGTTAGACTAATTTTTCTTGTTGTAGGTTTTGTCTATGAAGAGAGCCAGCCTGTTCTACAAGACAAATACAACGTGTTACAAAAAATACAAAAAAAAGAATATTCTTCATCACGCAGACATTTAATTAAAATTTTCCCATCTCTAGTGTCAATTGACACCTAAAATATAAACTATCGATTCTCAGAACGGAAAAGCATTTGTACACCATTTGTGCCTACACTTTTAAAAGAGATGTACTTAAATCAATTTATGTTAGAAAACATTTTCTTTTTTGCCTTAATTATCTTGTTTACGTATTTACAAACATAAATATTATTTTGAAATATTTAGTTAATTATTTCACTAATTTATTATCCATAACAATTATTTAACAAAGTTTTTTTTATTTATTTGTAGTTATTTCATTTTGAAATTAATTGTTCTAATGTGAATGTTATGGTACAAGTAGTACGTAAACATTGGTCTCGAGAGGTGGACGGTAGAAGGGATTTTTAACCATAGCGGTAAAAATAGGCACATTGACCTAAAATTACATATCTGGTCCGAATATTCTTTGACACAGCTGATCACTAGAGATGGGAAAATTTCAATTAAATGCTTTTGATAAAAATATTATTTCTTTTGGTATTTTTTGGAACACGTATAATATATGGCTTATGAGACAACATTGGCCCATGTCGTGTACGAGAAGGCGGGCGACTGTAGTGGTTTCGGAATAGACTCCTCTACGAGTCCCTCAAAGACTCATCCGTCATCAATATCAATATCGACACACATCGACTGAACTGAACCGCCCATGGCAAACAAGGACGTGATGGCAAGAGGAAGACCAATATATTATGTTTTAAGATTTTCGTAGTTGTTAAATATAATATAACCGTGGTAACAAACCAGAAAATTGTGACAATAGGGAAAATGCACATTTTTTTAAAATACATTAATCAAAATGCGTATTTCAAGTTTCAGATAAACACATAAAAAATATTTTTTCAAATATCTTTCTCCGTAAGGCTTAAAAGTTGATGGTTAGACAGAGAGGTCCGACATGACTATTGACGTCATTGGTCACGCGGGCCATACATCCTAGAAAATTATGTTTTCGTTGATGATGAAAAGAGGGACAGATATGTTTAATAATGTTGTATCTAGTTTGTTTTTCGATCAATTTCGATTCTGTTTTAACTGTCAGTATTCTATTTTTGTATACTTTCAGATGAACTATGAAAATAAACTAATATTTTTTTTTGCATATTCCCTATTTTAGTGACGACCAATATTTTCAAGCATGAGGTTAATAGCTGGGATGTTATCGTCACATGAAGTAGAAATTTTCTATCAACATCAAGTTTAAGTGCAACGTTTTTGAAGAACTAGGCAAAGTAACTGAGGCGAGTTTGAATAGGGTCGGCGGATGTTTAACTTGATAAAGTCCACGGCAGCAACTATCCCTTGCGTTTGGTCCCCGCGGTGTTCGTCCTAACTAGTTACGTGTCGGCCGGCCTGCGGTTGCGGCCGCGTGGCATTGCGTCCCTAGACATAGACAACTTTTATAATAACAATAATAAAATTACACAGCAGTTGGCATAAGCATAAAAAACCCAGCATGTTCTACCTATAAATTTAAGGCGTGCAAATATTAGAGCAAGCAAATCATACACATTATTTCGCTAATAAAATATTACAATAGAATATAATCTATCCATAGTAATCAATATAAATGTCAACATATAAATAATAACAATACTAAAATAACAAAGCAGTAAGTTTAAAAAAGTGTCAAGTCAATAACGTATGTTATACTGGCATACCTATTTGACACTAAACACAATGCCCCAGATTTTGTAACCTGTATTTTTTTTACCATTTTGTTATTGAGGGCTTGGTTTGATTATTTAAAGTAAAATTACAATATGAGCTTTAAAGTTAAAAACAAAAATTTATCAGTTTCATTGGGTTTAGTTAGCGGTAATGGTGAGGGCGTCGTCGGTCGTCTGGTAGCCAGGGCCGTTGTCTTCCGACCGGGAGACGCGGGTTCGATCCCCACCACGTACCAATGTGTTTTTGAATTTCGAACTCGTATGTACGTTTATCCGACGCTCTTCCGGTGAAGTTAAACATCGTGATGAAACCAGCACAAACCTCCAAAGAAATTCACAGGTTGTGTATGAAGTCGACCAACCCGCACTGGGCCAGCGTGTTCCCTCGATGGGGACTTTATCACTATGAGCTGTATGGACTATCACTACGTATATATTCTTAGTGATAGCCCCAGAGGAGTTATATTTAGGTGTAGATAGAGCGCAGGCGCCTCAGGACGAGCGTCGAGTTCGGTTTGCATCTTCGCAAACAACTAACAATGCCCCGTTCGTTACTGACGTCATTACCGACCACTCGACAATGGAGCTCCGACTTGAATCTTTTTGAACATGAACCCCGATTGAACATGAATCTTTTACAGAAATACGTATTTCTATTCAATCAAGAAGCCGATGATAACAAAACGGGAATGCAATTTGTCGTTGCAGCTCAGAAACGATCGCCCTCATCAAATATTCTATTAGACCACTCGACAGACAAAGGACAGGAGAATCGTTACGTTAATTGGAGTGGAGTTTTGTTACTTAAAGACGTCTTGTTACCCCTATTTCTATTTCATATAACATTGGAAAAAAGAAGCAGTGGAAAAAAGAAGGCTTAGGTTTTCTGTAATGGTCGCTTTTTGATATTAATCAAACTGTCATTATTAATACTTATGAGACTAAATTACTTTGAACTAAGAGTAGGGAACCCCGTAGGGCAAAGGAAATGGCTATGCTTGAACTTTCCCTGTGAAATCGAATTTGAAACAATGAGATCCTCAGGCAAACCAAAGTTCCTGACATAGCACGAAGAATTGGAAAACTTAAGTGACAGAAAAATCAACAAAACGAATTTTAACAACTATAATAAGAAATAACACGAGTAGCTCACAGCAGAACAGACTTCAGCAACGCAAAACAAACACCACAAAAGCCAGAGGGAAGTAAAGTGACGAAATGTATCAATCACTGACAGTGAAAGTTCAATTCATGACGTGACGATAAAGGAGCATTCGGAATCTGTTAAAAATTGTGCGTATCAGTACTAATGTTTGTGACCGCTGTCTTCTTAGGTCTTTTTACATGTCTTTTTAGGACACACTTTGCGTGAATATTAAAATTACGTACTACGCAAAGTGTGAATATAAAATAACCTTTTTTACTTCTTTCCAATCCTATTTGGGACACAGTTATAGGGATGGAATTTACTTTACTTACCTCATTGTCGTGACAGAAGCGCTTATGGCGTAGCGGTATTTTTATGATAAATATGAAAGTTAAACTATGGATAATGGGTTACCGGTACCGCACGAAGGTGGGCGTTAATTGCTACAACACAGTCTTTGACTAACGTAGTTACTATCGGGCACCTTACTAAATGTAAAACTATTGTTCCAATAAATAAATAAAGTCTTTATTTCTTGGAGCTGAAGGGATTAACTGCGTGGAGCATTTTCCAGTGTAGCGAAGATGGGGAGATTCTGAAAAGCAGACTCTTGCCCTTTTATCAGCAATTTGTACTACTTATTTGTTACGTAGCATTACTTGATACTTGATGTATTGTTGATAAATAAAGCGCTTATTTTATTTATTTTTTGAAACTAGCTGTAGCCCGCGACTTCGTCCACGTGGAAATAGTTTTTGCCCGCGACGACCTAACTGAGGCAAAATACACTACACCTACCCTACACCTACCCTACCATACACCTACACGTACCATACACGTACCCTACACGCACCCTACACGTACCCTACACGTACCCTACACGCACCCTACACGTACCCTACACGTACCATACACGTACATGAAGGATTTTAAAATCGTTATTGTTTTCGTAATCAGCGACCCGATAAACCATACAAACGATACTCATGTTGATTTTCAGACTTTGTCACCCCATTGCCCCCTTTTAAGGATTGAATTCTGAAAAAACCTGAAACACGTATATACTCATTTATTAATAGGAGTACTCCTGTGAAGTTTCGAATAAAATAGTGTAACTAATCTTGTTTCCCCATACAAACTTTGCACCCCCGTTTCACCCCTTTAGGAGGTGAACTTTGAAAAATCCTTTCTTAGTGCACCCCTAAACCTCTTAAGGAACCTACGTGTCAAATTTAGAATCTCTAGACCCAGCGGTTTGGGCTGTGCGTTGATATGTCAGTCAGTCAGCCATTGTCTTCTTTTATATATTTAGATAGGATTTTACAATACCAAGGACTAAAGTTTTTCCGTGGTTGTTTAGCGGTATGTCCCTGATGAGGGATAACCATTACCATACTATAGTCGGTCTGTCAAATAGATGATGACGTAGCCAATAAAAAAACAATCTATTTCTCAAAAGGATACCGTATTGTAACAAATATTCATCTTGCCTCTTTCATTCGGTTTGGTTCCTTCAAGCTTTCAAGAAAAAAACTAACAATTGATCATGGCTGACGCTATTAATTTACACGTACCAACTTCGGCAAGTGTTCGGCCAAGTTTCGCCAACTACACACTACACCCGAAGTGGACGCTAGTAATTAAAATAGTTTGCTGATTTATTTGTGTGCCCCGCCCCCGCCTGCGCCGACGCCGGCAAAACTTCCGGCTTGACGAGCCGTCGCCGCCGCCGCCGGTCCTCTGACGATATAGCCCTCCGCAAGATTCACCACAGAAATGTCTGCCCTTAAAATGCAGAATTCCATCGACATTACCACCGGGACTTTGAACATTAAAGAATTTACTACAATATTACGAGACTCGGTCACTTGAATATAATATAAGTAAGTAGTTTTCTTTTTGCTTTCTCTACTCTACGTTCAATACTTACTGAACTGGAAAACGCTACGACCATGGCAATGAAAGATCGACGCTGTTAGGAATTTTCGGCATGTACGTTTTAAACGTATAGCGTTTATATATGTAGGTACCACGTGTCACAATCAGGACTGCGTTCGGAATAGAATAGAATATACTTTATTGCACACAAGGATATAGCTTGAAAATACAAAAGATTGATGAAAGGGTGTACAGATAGGCGGCCTTATTGCTAAGGTACTAATTTCTTCCAGGCAACCTAAGGGTACAAGAAAGCTGCACACAAGAAAAACAGAATAGGATAAGCTATTTAGTACTATTAATCAAAGTTTATTATCGGAGTTTATTACACACTTTTTAAAACTGCAAAAACTGTATTGATCGAAAATAGCAACCAAGAACATATTTTCATGACTTAGGAAAATGTTTAATGCAAACTTATAGAATAGAAAACATATTCGTAATACGGAATTTTCACTTTTAGCTAGCACAAGTTTTCCAGCCAACTATTTCTTTGCGCGTAGAGACCCGCTCCCTGCACAACTTCAGCTTTTTAACTACACGTTTGAATTTCATGAATTCGGGGGGAAGACGACGGCGCGGGATGCATTGCATTTAGTACGTACTTTAGTAGAAAAGTTGATGCAAACAACGACATGCCGACGACCGACAAAGTCAAAGTCAAGTCAAAATTATTTATTTCCATAGGATGTTATTACATCACTTAGATCCGTCATTACATTTTTTTGGGTGAGTTCACTAACACAATGGCGGAATCTGTGGAGAAGAGCTCACCGAAGAAACTCCACTGTCGTCGCATCTTTTGCGTTTCCTTTTTTAAATAAAATATTGTCAATTACAAAATTAATGCTTATTACATATCGAAAAAGCCTGCTACTCAAACAATCTATTCCCATGGACACCTGTCTTCTAAGTAATCAGATATCCTATAGTAACCTTTTTTATACAATTTCTGTTTTATAATTATTTTAAACTTGTCTAAAGGCAAGTTTTTAATATCAGTAGGGACCTTATTGTAATAGCGTATACAATTGCCTTTAAAAGAATTACTAATTTTATGTAGTCGGCTGACATAAGCAACCAACTTGTCTTTATTTCTAGTATTAAAATTGTGACGACGGCTCCGTCATCTCTTGCGTCAATAATAAGAGCATTTAAAAATTCATGCGTTTTCATGTCGTCTATTGTGAAAAGATCTGATGTAAAGGTCTGTTGTAATTGGTGTCAATAAATAATATTTGTATTGTATTGTAAAGTATTTTAATTTTTTATTGAACTGAGCACTATCAGGACTCATCAAGCACCAGATGTTCACTGAATACAAAATATAATAATTAAAAAATGGAAAACACGACAGCCTAGAAAAATATAGCCGGTGTCACTCTAAGGATTCTAACGATAGCCCAATACATACAAATCTGTTCCTCCTTTTTTTGGGCAGTTGTGTAAAAACACTTAAAAATCGCTAACGCTCGATTCGTTTCACAGATTTTTATATCTCTAAGAGGAATCTAAATAAAGTCCGTTGTTGGTATAATAAAAAAACAATGGGGAGTCAACAGTAACCAAACAGTACCTATAATTTTATCTACGACAGGTATAATCCCAAGAACACTCCACCACAGCCTAAACACTCTGAAAATGCAAACACTCTCGTGTTACTCTCGTCCTATTGCAAAAGGCAGTTATTTTAAATACTTGCGGAAATTTTGCTTGAGGAAATTTTTGACATTAGAGTCTTAAAATTTAAGAACAATTTAATAGTAATAATAATAATATTTATTTCCGGCTTATTAGCCCATATTTGCACAAACAATACAATCGGGTATAAAAATTAAAACAATAAACAAGCTTTTAAAGCCGTGGAGTGGAGTATCCTTGTTAAAACAACGAGCCCAAACACGACTAGGTTGTGGTGTGTATTTAAGGAGTTCCTATGGATACCTTCCGGCTCCATCATGAGACCCTGGACATCACGTATGACTAAAGATCTTGTTAAGACAAGTCCAACGAGCCCAAACACGACTAGGTTGTGTTGTGTATTAGAGGAGTTCCTATGGCCACCTTCCGTCTCCATCATCAGACCAGCTCCATGGTACCATAATATTGCATTGTCATCGCGGTTACATAGGTATACCAAATTTCAGCAAATTCCAATGGCAGCAAGTGCTTCAAAATTAAGTTGCAAGATTTCGCCCGAACATACCCACAAACAAAAAACATACATACAGTGCAAGCTAAATAAAAGCTTGTAAAAATCAGAGTAAAATTATAAATTAAATTAAATTGAATAGGTTAAGTTCATTCGTATAGATTAATTAAATTAAAATAAAAGTCACTACATTAAAACAAAATACGGTACGAGTATGTATGATGGCTTCCTAGGCGTCTTCACTAACGTTGCCATTGTCTCAGTAAGTGCGCCCAACAGGACGTGCTTTGTTAACATCGTGTGCGGTTCTGATTGCAAGTCCTTCCCAATGCCAAAGTTTTGTGATCCGCTTGTGTACAAACAAATCTTTGGTGAACTATTTAGAAAATTTACAAAATTTTGCATAGTTTATTAAAGCTTTGGACGTTCGTTAGTCTGTCAGTCGGACGGTATTTTTTTTATAAAGATGTTGAGAAAAACATTTTCATTTAGTCATCATAATTTTTAGCCAACCATTCGACTTACATGTTGATAAGCTTTTCATAAATACTGTATCTAAGCTAATAGTTAATGTAGAGTGGGATATTCATACTTTTCCGTTATTCATCTATTTGTCAACCAATGGGAATGGGATTCTAAATTCAAGTTCAGTCTCGGGTTCGCTTCCCTGTCAGTTCGCGGTGTTTGACGCATTCTTGTTCCGGCAACCGGGCTGGTCCAAACCTCTCGCGTATTGCCTTGCTGCATGAGTGCTCTCCTCTTTCTACAGAGGAGTGCTATCCTCTAATAATTACGCTACACCGTCTCAGTAGTTTTAGCTTCAGTGAAAGAAAGAAAGAAAATTATTTATTTCGAACAAATCACTCACTTACACTTACTTAACTATTACTAGTCTAAACATTATTGCTATGTGAAATACCAGAAATGGTCTCTACTACCGCTACCTGCTTGCAGCGCTGGTCTTCCATAAGTCCAGTTCTTTTTATTGTTTTTATGTCAGTTGCCATTGGCGGCTCTATAACGCTGACATCAGGGTTTATGAGGCCGGTTGCCGACCTTGCAACCCACACGATGAAGAAGAAGAGATATTTATAGAGATCTAAATAAAAGTAGCAACTTATGATCCCTTGGCATATATAGATCACAATAACCATGACACGTAAGTAGGATGTGACTTTTATCCGCAGTTCACACGCTCGCGCGTGCGCCGTGAAGCGTCGCGCGGACAGCTGACGTCCGCTGTGCGTGTGCGCGCACAGCCGAGCCGCGTTTACGAGTATTCATGCGTGCCCTTTCAGCGCGCGCTTTTTGCCTCGTGATTGATTAGGGCCTTTATTTAAAATTGAACGTATTATATTTAAACAAAAAGTACAAACGATATGATTCCTTATCCTTATCTACGATTGTGGAGAAGAACTTCCTGAAAAAACTCCACAGTTTCTTCCGGCCGTTCTTCTCCACCGCGAGCGTACACTGGTAGTGAACGTGCCAACCATGATAGCTTTGACGTCGAAAAAATCTTAATACAAAAATAAATATTTTGATTTTGATTTTTGATTGACGTTTAAAATACGTTTCGAAAGTTGTTGTTTAGTCCGTTTATTATAAAATTTTGTGGACGCGTCCTCTGAATCTACAAGTATATAAAAATACACAAAAGTACTGTCATTTCAAAGTCACTTAACGGTTTTGAGCATAATTATTAAACTGCAAATTTTAATCTGCATTAATTAATAAGTACGCTTAATTTTAATGAGCTTAATTTAAATAATCATATTAATCAATGGGATGTAATAAGCCTAGCGTTTGTTTTGAACAAAATACATTAACTACATTGGAAGGTGCTTTATAAAACATTGTAAGTCTGTTCACCAGATTTTTTTCGTTTCTATAATACTAATTTATGAAAACAGTTGTTTTAAAACTTAAGTTATACCTACTTGATAAAGTTTAACGAGTTCTCGTCAAAGTGTAAGGCAGCGACATCTAGCCATCACGTTTAGTACTGCGAGACTGATACCCAGGCGCTATCGATTGATACTTACACAGTTCACAAGATTCGAAATAGGTGGCGCTACGAGTTACGTTAAGTTAAAAGTTACGTTTAAAAGATGCGATGTCGAAATACTAACTTATATTATAACTCGTTGAATTTTTGTCTTCGCATACGAGTACTTCAAAACTTGTATTTCTATTTATTTTGACAGCATTTTGTTCTTGAGAATAAGTTTCCTGATCACCTACCTGTACTGCGTCTTCCAAGCAGCGTCCCCAGGCGTCGCTGCGGTCTACCAGCGCGTTCCACTTGTCAGCCAGCTTGGCCACTTCGCGGCGGATGGAGCGGGACAGCTCGCGGGCCTGCTCTTCGGCAGAGCGGTAGCCGCGGGAGTCACCTTCTTCGCGGGTCGCTGCCAAAACAACAGTCTGTTAGGTTGGTGGATAAAGCGACGTTGTGGGAATACATGGGAGAATGGGGACAATGCTGGCCCAAAAAAAGGCCAGTAAATGCGAGTTAGGCTTGTACATTTAGACAGAGATTCATGGAGAGGTGTTCATTGTAGTTGGACTTAACGCACCTAGGTCAATTATACCTATATAATCAAACTTTTATTTCTAAAGGGATAGGCAGAAATTTAATTGGTCAGGGTATTTTGAGAAGTAAAAAGAAAAAAGTTTTGTTAGTGCTAATCCAATGTTTATTAGAAATGTGTGTTATGTCTGTTTTATGAAATCCTTTATTAAATCTGTGAGTATGGAGAAATATGGACAAAAATTTTGATGCACAATGCACGACGGCAAAATGTCCTCCGCCACAAAGTCTATGACTGTGCTAACGGCGGGCAAATTGGAATAGATCGATATCATCATCATCATCATCATCATCAACAGCTCATATACGTCCCCACCTCGAGATCGATATAATGATGTTGAAAACAACCACTACGTACTAACAGACTTTGTTGTAAGTAGTTGAAAAAAAGCACCCAAAAATAAACTTTAGTGGGTAATTTGAAGACATAAAGCATCCAACCTATATATGATACACCTAATTAATTAAAATGAGTGCGAAACGGGATCTCAAAATTAAAATATCCAAATCACTGTTCAAACGAACGAAATCCCAAATCAAGCAATACCAATTCCGAGAACCAGTCTGCTCAAGCGCTCGTCGATTCTGCGACAGACGTGGCCAGCTCACTGCTACTTCAGCTTGCTACACTTCTGGATGACATCAACTACCTTGGTCCTCTGCCAGATGATTTTGTTTCGGATTTTATACTTTTAATACCAAAATTAAACTGCTTGAGCAGTTAAAGTAACAAAAAGAGCATTCTGAAATAAAATTTCCAAGAGAAATTTTAATCTCGTTGACATACATACTTTAATTAACTTTTATAACGTTAGAGAAAAATTCGCTCTACTAGTTGCGGTCTCGCGGCAAACAGCTAATATCTGGAGCGTGAGTCGTCGAGCCTTCGCGAAAAACGCGGGAATTTTGTAATTATGCCGTTAGTTCCACGTCAAGGAATCTTGCCCGCGCGCTGCATCGCACCGCAGCGCATACGCCACAACAAGAATAACAAACTAACCGCAACTCCGAACGCGCCGCCGCGCCGCCGCCGCAGCGCATAGCGAAACTTCAACGCGCATAGCTAGTTCTGAAAACCACGTGCCAATTTTCGGGAAATGTTACAGGTCCTATTGGTTTTTATAGACAAAAAACTGTAGATTTTTTTTTATCTATGGAGTTCTAGATTTACTTAAACGGAAAATTTAGGAACCAGTATTTTGGTTAAGAATTTTATGTAATGAAACTCTAGAATATGATAATCAAAGGAGAATGATAAACTTTATAGGAATATAAGTTATGGCTTACAGGAACTAACTATACAATAATAAACAAACAGCTACAATTGTAAAGGCTATGCTTGGTTTAATAACACGGTGCAAATTCGTGGTTTAATTCTAAACACACGAACACACCCACCATTACCACATGCGAAATAGCCGCAAATTCGAACAAATCGCGCGGCAAATTCAATTTCAACGCGTCAATTAATCTGCTCACGTATTTTAGACCGGTGAGGTCAGTTTTGAACGGTTTGCTCAGAGCGCATACTATAATAATAAATTTAATTATTATTTTTAACAAGATCTGTTTGCTCGCGGCACAAGCATAGGATCAACTCATCTTGTTGTAAATGGCCAATGGAGAAAGCCGTATAGGTATGATTTTCCGGCATGAGCATACGGATGTATTTCTGCTAACCCATGTATTTCTGTGGTTGCCATAAAGGACGACGAAGGGATTCGGGGTTAATGCCACGAAGGCAAGAGGTTGGCAAAATCAGTACGAATGCACTAATAAATGCAAAGATTGACTTCTGCAATTCCATTCTTTAGAAATAAGCATCTGTTGTAATTTTTCTGTTTGTTTAAAATAAATAATTTAATTTAAAGTGAGTGAAGTTGACCAACCTGCATTAGGTCAGAGAAAGACATCTAAGGCCGGGTTTTCCTAATTCAGGGTAAGCTCGAGCCCTTCGGTGGAGTATACGAGCTGCTATCTAGCTGGCAATAACAACGTACGTAACAATATTCCGTTGAAAACTCAATAAAAACTCTGTTAAGCCCGCTGTATATGATATACATCCCATGCATTTTTTCAATTAAAACGTGTTGGCATTGAGCGAGCGATATTTGGAATTCTTCACAAAAGTGCGCACTGGCGGCGTGCTTTTAGAGTTCCGTAGCCAAAGGGCAGTTTAGTCCTCACCGTCTGTCTATATTTCACAGCCATTTTATTAGGAAAATAATTTTTGGACTGTGTTTTGTCGTCTCTCTCACTCTCTATGTTTTCAATTACACGGATCGGAAAATTATTTTATAGAACATGAAAGAAAATTCTCAACGAATATGGTGTGGCGAGTTTTTGAGTTTTTGCTGGTGGTGGCTGGATGAGGAATGCGGGTGATCGTGCGCTTTGGTGTGCCCTTGGGGAGGCCTACGTCCAGCAATGGACTGTAAATAGGCTGATTGATTGATCGAGTTTTTGAGTGATGTGAGGTGGTTTATTTTAAAATTAGAAGACTTCATTTTTAGTAATTTCAATCATGACTGTTCCGACACGCACTTGGTCAGTTTTTTTTTTTTCGTTTCGCACGCTGCAATCTGGCGCAGAGTTAACAAATAGGTGCCAGTGAACCTACAATTTTAATTAAGATTCTGAGCAAACCTCTTAATCAACCAAAACGACGGGATCCTTTAGATCCGGTTTAATTAAAAGAGGTATGCTTTCAGAGGTTTTCCCGTTTTTAGGACGTAGAATTTTCACATGGAAAGTACTTGTTGCATTCAACGTATTTTTTATCGCAGTCGAATGAGGCGTCGGTTAATCCGAACGGGTAGTCGCAACGTGCGTTCAAGTATTTTAATTAAGCATTCCTTTTTACGTTGCGTTTACTTGCCGCTCGTTCTGTTGTCGACTTGTTTTCGCGAAAATATTTTGTAAACAAAATGTTAACTCAGGGTGCCCCCCGTCACGGAAACTCAAGCAGGGTACGTTAAATTGGAGAAAAATGTTTGTCATGATGGCAGTTGGCGCGGCGGCGGGTGGCGGGCTCCCGCCGCTCCCGTTTATCGCCATTCGCCGGCAATGGCCACCCTAACGAAGGCCGAGTTCGTTTTTCAAATTCGCCACCGCCATTGGACCCGGGAAGTCGTTCCATTTTCAAATTTACGACGCGGCCGACACGCGGGCCTTACTTTGCGCGCGGAGTTCGGTTATGATAGTTTCTAAACGATAAACTTATTTCCCATCGAGCTATCATAATCGGACGAAATATGGAAGTCTCTTTGCATTTTGTTCGGTAGAAATCGGTAGAATATAGAATTTTCCTTCTAAACTTTGGAGGGAATGAGAAATAGCCGTGCATGGCAATGCCTAGTTTCGGGTGGCGCGGCGGCATAGCCAACAATAGTGGGGCAGATTGGAAGCGCGATCCATTAGCGCTTCTTGTGAATATCGAGCGGATTGATTGCGATCTCTCCACACTAGGAATTCGCAATTAGTGCACAGCCCCGCTCTCCCAGGCCTGCCCGCGATCCGCTTTAATAATTACACTCATTCATTCGCTCACTAGCTTTGTTTTAATATACGAACGACGGTGGATACTTACAGATCACAAAAAGTTGAACATGTCCGAATCGAAATTGCGTCGCCATGCGCCATTTGAAAAATTGTGTTCGCCTCGTCGCAAAATGCAGTTACATTTTAAAGGGTGCGCGCGCGGAGAGAGGAATGACGTCGTCAAGCTAATGATTTTCATTGATTCCACTCCTCGAGATATTTCGTTGGAATTCGTGTCTACAGGCTGTCATGACGGCCGGAGACTCGTGGCGATGACGGTCATAATTAAGGCAGTCGGAGCCAGCCGACCACTCTCAGATAGACTGATACCTGAAATGCGCGGCAGGGATGTCGAGCGAGTGCCTCTCCAGTTTATTTTTGGACCTCATAGATAAATCTCAATCAAACGAACGCGGGTTCGACTGAAGATTAAGCAAATCGATTAGATTCTCAAGGAAATACGGTAAAGTTTTCAGGAGTAAACTCTTTTTTTGATGCGGAAAATGTATTGTCCCAATACTTACTATTTTAGAGATTCATCCTCATTAGTATTTTTAAATGGTTCTATAAATCCAGAGGGAGGTCTAGCAAAAATAAATTTTAAATCCAAATCAAAAACAGCACGTTCTCTAAAATGAAAACAAAATTTCTCAACTGAAGGTATCCCTAGAAAAGCAGCGTCCGTGTGAAAATATACTATTTTTCACTTACTTCGACCGCCCCGACGTCTCTAACTCAACACGACAAATTGAGTTTGAAGCCGTAACTTGCCCAGTGCGTTACCGTCGCATCACGAAATAATATTTTTCCAGTGTAATGGAATTCTCGCTAACCCACTGGACGGTGCAAGCGTCTGCATAAAAATCTGTATTGGAATGGAATATTGAAAAATTCATTGCGATAGGCAAATGATTTTTATAAATTTCTCTCTTTTTTACGAGAACTTTGCGTCGATGTTCGAAGTTTGGCCTCAACGAGCGAGTTAGAGTTGCCAATGAGTCTTCAGTTGTTTAGTTTCTTTTGTCTGTAATTTAACTACCCATAACAATCATTTTATCGATAAACAACTTGTATCTGCCAAACTAACGCGTCAGCCAGGCGTTCAAACGAACGGTTGAACTCTGCAAATTACTTCTGATGTATTTGCCTGCATGTGCTCGCACATAATTGCGCCTAGAATTTGAAACTTCTGCATTCGATTCCGCTGGAGCAGTCTCATTATGCCGTACGAATTCATACGGGTCCAACAATAAAATCTATGTAAGTATGTCAATTGTCATTAGGTACTTTTAAATAACAGTCGATTTAACTGTTAATTAAGGCCACTATGCAAGTCATTTTGGTGTCAAACTAATAGACTGGGTTAGAAACACTGCGCTACAAACTACAAAAGCTGATGTGGGCCGCTGAAATGCGAAACTGAAATGGAACTAGGCCGGACATGTAAGCCGTATGCATCCGGAACGATGGGCGGGTGTCGTCACGCAGTGGACACCTCATGACGGGAACAGGCGACGAGCGAGGTAGACCCCTGAATAAATATACCTAATAAAAATAAAAATGATAAGATTAACCTGTCGCATTGTTTTAATAAGACTTGACTCTTAAGAGCAACAATCTATTGTTTGAGCAGAGATCAATCAACGGCGTAATGTGTCCTTAAGAATGGAAGAACGTTCTACCTTTTTACCAAAAGTGACCAATGACGTATATCATACTTTCCGAGTTAACGTAGCTAAGTCATTGCTGTTGCAGTACTAACTTACCGTACTAAGTGCGACCCATACGCAGCAATCTATACCGAATCAGTCACGAAATCTAGAGAAATGTAATCTGCTGTAGAAGAGAAACATTCGCCACAAGAAGTAAATACGAGTCCACGTCCGCGTTTAATGCTCAAACTTGTATAAGTAGTTAGTTCCCCATCGCAATGCCAACAGGAGAGCCAGCACTGAGAAAATCCAGCCACTTAATCATAGTTTCTGTAAGCTGTGAGTTATTTGATTTAGCTAACAATAAAGCGCGAAATCCTGCGAGTTTAATAATCAAGAGTAATAAAGTGGACTTGGTTTTTTAGTTAGGTTTGTTTGGTTGCTTTGTTGATACCTTGGACGAGCAAAGGCAAAGTAGAGAAGGACGATTCTTAGTAGAGATGTTTGACCGTTACATTTTTATTAAGTTGTGTAAAAAGAATGAAGAAATGCAAAGGTTGTGTGTGAAGTGGATCAACCCACTCTGGGCCAGCGTGCTCGACTAAGGCCTGCTCGCCCGAATTCAGGGAAGCCGCGAGCTCCTCGGCAGGGACGTATATGAGCTGTTGATAATGAAAGTTGGGGAGTGGGGGCTCACAATGTCACAACTAGGTATGTCTCAAGCGTAACGTTATCAATATACCTTATCTCCGTATTTTTTTAATTACGTGAAAAAATAAAAATACGTGTCTAATCTTTTCAATAATTTACCTGAGAAAAAGAATAATAGTCATCATCCCTTTTAAGAGGTCTTACAAGTCTCCGCTACTGAAGACTGTTATTATTCTGTAGTAGTGTTAGGCCTACTCGCATTAATCGGGACGGTGGTGTCATCGTCTGGATCTGAAAGAGCTGGAGTACTCACGCTCTGTGTCGCTGGTGTCGGACAGCGGCGGCTCGCTGGCGATGTACTGCCTGCCGCTGAGGAGGTTGCTCTCCACCACCGGACGCTTGTCTTCGAGCTGACGGCGGAAGGCGCGGTGGTCGTCCTGCCAACAAACAAACGATGAGGAAATGAACTAACGAGCCCGTATACCCCAGAACATTACATCGATCAACGTTAGCTATTTATATTGTTTTTTATTTATTTATTAAAAACAATAAAAATACACATGCATAAAAATATTAAAATTAATGAATTGATAAAAAGAAACAATTTACAAAGAATCGAACTATCATACATTCTGTATGCAGTCATGGGTCTTAATTGAACTGCGGTAATGTAACGGTATGCGTTTTTCTCCACTCGAACTATAAATAATTGATCGATTAATAGGGCAAGTAACAGAGAAATAAGAGTACACAACCCTCCTGTTTTGGGGGCAGTCGTGCGCTTACGTTCTTACAAATTATGTTTTAAATCTAGTACATACAAACATACATATAATAATGTCACGCCTTTTTCCCAGAGGGGTAGCCAGAGACCGCTACGATCCTGACACACTTTTCGCTTCATCCACATGCATCAATTTCTATGAAGAAATTGCATGAGCATGTTCATTCGTTCAGGGTAATCCTGACTAAGCCTTTTTCCAGAGCGTCCCCGTCCAAAGTTTATCGTGTAAACATCATGTACCGCACGATAAACACATAAGTGCAGGTGGCGCGGGCGACGCGAGAGTTTTACGCCCGGGAACTTCAAGCAAACCTTTTAAAGGATGATCCACATAAATTTTAAGTGTAACATATAAATTATGGCTCGGGATCATAAAATATTACACTCTATCGGGTCTCGTGTAGCTGAACGCCATTATTTTTGATTCTGCACTCTCCACGAAGGCATTTATCGAGTGCAATGAAGCGAGGAGTGAAATATCGTGTGTTTCTCTCGCCTTGAGTTCACACGGGCTACTTGTGTGGGCTTGAACCTAGGTACACGGCAGTACGTCCGCCAAGTTCGCAAAAAAGGTCGATGACGCGACGCACCGGTCGTCACACCGACCAATTAATTAATTTGACCAATTAATTTGTCTTGTTATACTCATATTCCTTGCTACTTTGAATGGCAAAAATATTTAACTAAACATAGTAGAATGGGCAGAAATATATGGGAGCTGGTCTACCACTTCTAGCAACGGTAGCAAGGTTACTCAAGTAGAACATTAGCTAGTATGTCGTCTCATATCAATTGTAGTATTTTCGGAGTTATTATCATTTTACATTTTAGGCTGCCATTTTTGTGAAGTCTGCCTCTATAACAATAAAAAAAATGTGAAAACTTGACAAGATAAGTCGCCGTTTAGTCGAAGGTAAGGAACAAATAAGCCGTGTGGTGATGGTAGAGTAGAATACATTTCGTCGTAAGAGGCAACTTAGGGACTACACATTGAACAGGGAACGGGCAGCAGCGCTCTCTGATACAGTAACCTTTTAATCTGCAATCTCCAACCCGCCTGCCAAGCGTGGAGATTATGGCAAAACCAGGCTCATAGTCCAGCAGTGGACTGTATGTAACGGGCCGTTGATGTTGATGACGGATCGAATAATTTTAAAGCAATTTAAGAATGTAGTGCTTTCCTGTAGCAACAATAGAACTTGGCACATGGACAGATCTCACATCTTATAAAGGCTTTTACTTAAATAGGGTACCGGACCACTTATTTTTTATTTTATAAATTCAAACTTCTTAATTTCTGCTATCGAACACTAAAATAATTTTTGCTCTATCTTTAAAATTTACCGATTTATAAAAGTTTGAAATTCGAGATAAGACAGAGAGGCACATACCTACTTGTGACGTCATTTGTCAGTAACGCCATATATCTCCATACAAAAAATCGTTTTTGAAAGAGACAGACATATTAAAACTTTAAAAGATCACTGTAAATTCGTTTTTCAACCGATTCTGTTTTTTTCTTCGCGAATCGTCTGCTATTAATCTATATTTAAAAAATAATTCATAAAATATGGTTATTTTAGGAACAGTCCGATCCCCTATTAGACGGCCCCGTAGCCCAGTTGATTGTACGCCTGCCTGCGAAGACAAGGGTCGCGTATTCGATTCGAATCCCGCCCAGGGCAAACATTCGCAGCACTTATGGTTCCCTTGTGTTTGGATGTTGTTTATCTATAAAAATATGTATTTATCAATTTAAGTAATGTATTCCAGTAGCTGACACCCATAGTACAATCTTTGCTTAGTTTGGGATTAGATGGCCGTGTGTGAGATCTCCCCACATATTATTATTATCACTTTGCGCCCATTCATGTATGTTTTTGATGGGATAGTACCATGCACGAGCTCGCACGACCCCGTCGCAATATTCTGACCAAGATCAAAAACTATGCGGGGAATTCGAGACAGCTAAGCTTGGAAGTTTAGACCCGGGGGAGAACCTTCACAGTTTGCCCTCATTGTGTGTTATCGTGTTATCTAATACTGCTAAATAATTCAATTACAAGCTTATTAATTGGAGTTTGGTCTTAGCGAGGGTACTGTCACAGGATAATTAATTTCAAAGCGAGTTGTTTGACACACCGCAGCCCCTTGAAGCGCAAACACGCAGCGCTGTTGTGGTGAGTTATTCTAATATGGGGCTCGAGGGAGCGCACACGTCTATTAAGAGCTGCAAAAAACTTTTGACCTGGCCTTGCTTCTAAGATAACATTATCAGATTCTGTACATCTGTCTCTGTAATTTTGTATAGCTTAGAGTGAAATTGAGAAATCGCCTTGAAAAGAGTAATATGACAAACAAAATAGTGTTTGAGAATAACAGCAGCGGTTTTTGAGCATCCAGAGAAAGTATACGTTATCAAACTGGGAACAGTTCCACAAATTTTTGATCGACCACTGTGTCTCCACCAGGGTCCGAACCTGGGACTTGCGCAATGTTTACCTGTTGTTGCAGCAGCACGTTGAGATCTCCGTGCGGCGGCGCGAGTCCAGTCAGCTCGGTGTCTTTGCGGATCACCCACTCGGTCAGCTCGCGCAGTGATAGCAGCAGCGCGGACCAGTGCTCCGTGTTCGATTCCAGCCGGTTCCTGGTGAAAAAAACAAACTGGTCATCATCTTATACACGAAAGACTAAGTACATTAGCGATTTTCTAAATAGGATCCATATTTTGATCTCATTACAATACAATAAAGAAATTGTAAGCCGATATTAATGATCAATTAAGTTTATTCGCGTAAACCTACTCTTTTTTATCGTGTGGGTTGTAAGATTGAGAACAGACCTACTTGAATATTATTTCTGATTTCTGATTTCTGATAATGTGTAATTTTGCACGAGTATAGTACAAAGCAAAAAGCTGTATGCTAAATGCAAAAAAGGATACATGATCAACAGCTCATATACGTCCCTGCTCGAGCTTACCCTGAATTAGGGCCTTAGTCGACCACGCTGGCCCGGCGCGGGTTGGTACAAAAGATACATGTATTTAAAAAATAATTATGAACTGTCCCAATGGGCAGACGTAGTTGCTTCAACTTCCCGAACGGGAATGCTAATACACCAAAATTCCCAGAAGTAAACGGGGATCAAAGTATTTCCTTTTATTGAGGTACGAACTACGGACCCCTTCCATTACATCGAGACACCGAGGCCTATAATTCGCTGAGGAGCAGATAACAGAGTAACAAAGCGTCAAATTTCACCAGCCGCTGCGACAATGACGCCTTTTTCCGAGCGTTTCAAACAAGGACGCACTAATTACAATTAGCCAACAGCAAGAAAGTTGGCGTTTAAATATTCATATACGTAATCACAGTGAAGATAAAAGATCGTTAATTTAAAAGGTATGTTAGCACGGGGAAATTAAGGAATACGCCCCATAAAAGTGGATCTCGTAAAGGCTCGAGCCTGGAGACGGTAATTCAAAACTTGGCGGGCATAAAGCTTCGAAATAAGTACAATTGTTGGAATTTTGGCCGCAGCGCAGCTCCCTAATATGTTTAAGCCGTGACTTGCGCGTAGGGTTACCGTATAGAAACTTGAAAGGTCCTGAAAAAAGCTTTCCAATAAAAGTCTGGACGTTTTAGTCACACAATTCAATAACTGTGCATGGACATTTTCACCTAAGTCTTACAGACGTGAGGAGAGTTTCTTACGTATGTTTTATTACACGTATTCCAACAAAGCTTAAAAATCCGGACTAAAAAGCCGAACAAAAGTCCGGACCTGCCCGGATGAATTCGGACGGATGGTAACCCTGCTTGCGCGGAACTAGTGCGGCGCATCGCTCGCCAATCTCGACAGCTTCCGCTGACTCCATGAAACTAACTTCACGAGTTTGTTGGTGTTTGACTAAAACGTTCTTTGTTTAACCTCTATTGAAATTGCTTTAACACAGTGTGAAAAGGGTAATATAGAAATTTCAGTTTCCAACTTAAAAGACTTCGCAGAAACAGCGCTTTGCCACCTGAACGAGCTGAAAGCATCATGGCAACCATACAAATTATTCTTTTATAAAGTTCTAAGCAGAAATAGCAGTCCTTAAGAATTGTAGGTACTTTTCGCGTCTCAGCTCTAGATTACCGGGTATTAAATCGCTTTGAATTTTGAAGACCGAACTGAATCCGTATAAAACTTAAACGATAAAGCTTAGTGAAGCGGTAATATATCGACATCTATATCGATATTCTCAGTGGCAGTCGCAGCCGTATAAATCTGGCGCGCGTCTTTTGTAGTGGTCGCCGAGAATTGTACACTGCTGCTTCATACGACTTCGTCTCGGCGACAGCAATGTAGGCGATAGCGTCACCAAATAAGGATGATATTATTCGAAGTGCAGATAGCGGCTGCTGACTTCTGCTGAATTTTGGTGCTGCATTCGGTCTTACGATAAATATTTAAAGGGAGAATATTTTGAACGCTAGGATAAGTTGTTCATTTGTATTTATTTTTGATCGCTTACTTTTTATGGTCACAATAATATTTATATGTTTAGGTTTTATAAATATTCCATTATTATGAAGATAGACGCGGGAATGAAAGCATTTGACTTCTGCTACGAGCTACGGCGTAGCACCGTAGCACTTTTTATTTTACTACGAAACATTAACCGTGAGCGTTTTAACTTCAGAGTTTATACATTTGAAATTATTTTCGACGCATTATTTATTTTCATCTGTATTGTTGTTGATGAATTTTTTGTTTTGTAATTAGTGGTAATGGCGAAACTTTACGACGACGTCTGATGCAATAAATTATGTCTAATTTCTGTATCTCAAAGGTCACTATTTGATTTACACAATACGCAATGGTTCAGCCTAATGGAATAATCCTTATGTAAACAAGTCATTTGACCTACCTGCGGGTAAGTGCAGGGTTGTCACATTATATAAGGGGCGAGCCATAAGCTGGGCGGATAAAACGGACGGAATAAAACTGCGCGGACGCTGCATCCGCCATTTGCATCGGTAATGGGTGTCAGTTTGTCCGCGGCTTTAAAGCTACGGTACGATAACTCAATTTGGCAGCAGCTCGCTCGCGAATTGTGTTGCCAGATCGAAGCTAATGTGGATCATCTAAATGATAATGCCTGCCTCACTTCAGAGATCATTATTATTGCCACTAGATCATGCATTTCCGCATTATTTTACTTGAACAGCAATTATTTATCTTCAGTACTGCAAACTTTATTGTAAGCTCATTATTTCGAAATAAGAAGCAAATTGCAATTTATATCGAGACTTTTAAGCAAATATTGCAAAATAAGATGAGGTGTGCAAGATCATAATATACTTTTAGTTCTGTAGTTGTTCGAAATTCTAAATAGTTTTAGGTTGACGTTTGTGACCTTACATTTGGCCTAAATATCACTGAATTACTAAATCTAATCTCTTGTTGGGTTAATCTTTTAGATATTTATTAGCATCTATCTTACTAGACTTACGGGTACAATTTGAAAATCACCAATTATTAGACGAGACGACAAAAGAAAACGATCATAAGATACCAGCATAGGTCCGGTGGAAAGCCAGCCAAAGACACTTCTTTTAATAACTCTTTTTAAGTGCTCCAACACGGTATCGGCAATATTGCCCACCACTCGACAGTCACACGAATTTATAGGTCTATTCATTTTCAATAGGACTCGCGTAGTAAGTATATAGTTTTACGAGCGAGCGGGGTTCAGGGATTGAAAAATTTGTTCACGAGAAATAGGCCCTTTATTACTCATAAAGTACACAAGCAACGTTACAAATCGCACTTGACCGCGCACGAGTAGCACTAAACCGAAATTAACACTTTCACTGCATTTTGTTCACTAGCACTTAAACTTGCAATTCTATTTACTTCGACTCTTGGTACTGCATTGAGCCCACACTGAACTCCCCGTCTAGGCGGTCGCGGTCCTTATCCCTATGACAGTTCGAGAATGTTCCTATTTCGATCTTCTTTCATTATTCAACCTTTTTGAGTAGCGACCGTTCTCGAACAGAACTTCTAGAGTCTTCTATCCAATTTTAATAGTCAGCTGTTTCGAGTAACGAATACTTTTTGAAGGGAAACGATAGGTATCTCGATTTTTCTGGTCGATTGTCAAAGATTACTGATTACTGGCGATTTCTAGAAAGATCTTTGGTACCAGTCCACCATTCCGTAACAATAGTTTATTTTTAGGACTTTGATTCTGGCTCCTGTTCTTGTGTATTACCGGGCCGTTGCAGTAAAAGTTGGCGACCTTATTTTATTTGCGATGAAATCACTAAACAGACCGCTTTACGACGCCACGTATGCAGATCGCTTTTTACTATCGGAAGGTGGAGCCAGCGAACGAGCGGCCAGCCAACGACACGCCCTAAATATAGTTATGTGTACCCAGTACGGTACATGTAGTAAGTTAACTTTATTGTAAGGTCACCTTTTGTTAAAATCAATTAACTCGACAGTAAAAATTAACACGCATAAAACTTTAAAATCTGTCTGGGTGTATTTGGTGGTTTTAACTTTAAAACTTTAAAGGTCAAAGTGAGACCACGATCTGTAAAGTCTGGAATTTTTGAATATTTAATGCAGCACGCAAGACGCTTGATCGCTAATTTTAAGACTATAAAAACTAAACTTTGTTTTTATGGTGATGTTCAATCGAGAGCGAATCGAACGAGCTTTTTACCGAGGGAGTATATCTTTTATTGCCCGCAAGCATATCTTGGTGCTCCTATTGTAAAAGTTTTATCGTAGCTATCACTTGTAGAGTGGCAATAAAATCACTTTTATGCGACGAATGTACTTATCACGGTGGCTTTAGCTGGGTCATATCGGGGAGTGACTGTAATTTAGTAAATTCTACAGATTTACTTACAAACGAAGAGAAAATGTGAGGGGCGGCGCCACTGTCGCATATGGACGACCAATCGAATGAGACGAGATAAACTACATGAAGCTATTTGATATATTCTTCATCATCATCATCATCAACAGCTCATATATACGTCCCCACCGAGGGGCTCGAGCCTACCCTGAATTAGGGCGATTAGGCCTTATAATTAGGTATTCTTATAAAAAAAAATTAATAATATAAAGATGCTGGTGACGAAACACTCAGATTAAATACCTTTCTACTTTTTCGAAGTCGAAATCTATCTATACCTATAGGTATAGGTAAGGTATCTATAAGTATCTTTCTGAAACTGTTAAAAAAATGTGAGAAAAGGCAAATTATGACATTTTTATTTTATTTGTATTTTACACCACCTTAAATGAATTGAGAATAAATAAATTATTTAATCAGTGGTGAAATAAGCACACCAGATTATTTGCAATACTGCGTCAAAACTTTTAGAGGTACTACTACTATACTAGTATGATCAAAGAGCCCGCATACGAGGACCTGAACGGTGAGTGTGCACCTGGAAAGCATTGGGAGTGAATTGTTCAATTTGTGACGTCACAGAGGCACAAAGGGTGCAGCCAGTGGCGTATCGGCGCCGCAGGCATGCACCAGGATGTAGGGATGGCACCGCGCCACTTAGCGCCTGATCCGATTTAGCCTAACTAAGTCACAGGCACTGCAAAGCCAAATACTATTATAGTGCCGAGTGCCGTACATTTTGCGAATATTGGCAGAATTGGCACACTAAACTATTTTTTCTCATAGTTGATGGTTGTTTACCTGTAGTTCAATTTAAAGAGGATTTATGTAGGACTAGTTGTCCGTCCGCGGCTACGCTCGCGTTATGTAAGATTTTCCCGTGGGAATAAAACTTCTTCCAGTACAAAGTGTCCTATATGTTAATCCAGGGTACGAACTACCTGTTTTCCAAATTTCATCCAAATCCGTTCAGTAGTTAAGGCTTGAAAGCGGAACAAACATCCAAATATATATTCACATTTATAATATTAGTGTGATTTTTTAAATAAGTAGCGTTTTAGTTTATGATCTGAGTGCCAATTGAAGCCTTGCTGATTTTGACAACGGTGAACTTTTCCAGCGCGATTTTCGAAGTTCCAAAACTCGAGTTTGCATTGGTATAAAAATTGCAGACGCGCGTACAACGTCGATCAAACTGCGATTACAATAAGCATAGTATATGGGCTCTTTATTAACTTCACGCGAATCTTGTATGAGCTAAGGTGTAATTTTGCAATGGTTTGACGACACTTTGTAGACGATCAGTCTTGCTCTCCTTCCAATCGCAGTGCCCGGGTCAAAACGCGCATCGTCGGCTTTCATATGTTCGTGTGCAAAGGTTCTAAAGAAAAGAGTACACCGATGGTACATGTTGCTTGAGTAACAGAACAATCCTCCCTCTGTTACTGCTTTGGTGACGCCGCAAAGGTAGGTGCGAGTACCTGGAGGGAAATATCCCACGTTCGGCATCCCGGCCATACCGTGCACTCAAAGGCGACCATTTCGGTTCAATCCAGGTTATGTAGCCCACATGCCTATTCATATTCATTTATTGCAATTAGTGATTTTGCAATAATAATTATAAACTTTCGCGGTCATATCATCGCGGTAAGCCCGTAAAATGTCTCATAAATGTTATAATTACAATAGTAGTTTACGGTATTTAAAATAGTAATCGTGATTCCCCATTAGGGTGTAAGAGGACTCTACATCGTGCATTTTAATAACAACGACAGTTCCAAATAAACACAAAACAACAATACTATTTTAAACACTTATAGGATGAGCGGAGTATATATCGTAGTATTTAATTCTATTTATTTAGTGTTATCATCATAGATTATCATCATCAAATCAAAACACTCTTTAATATTATAGTAGCACCTTTTTGTTACATATTATTTTAATTGATTTACGAATAATCTATAAATCTGTTTTTGTCTATTTTTTTAATATAATCTGGAATATGGTTAAAACTTCGGATTACCACGCAACTGCGAATTCGGTTTGAAAAAGCTTTTTTTGTTTTAGTTGCAACTGTAGCTTAGTTTTTCATTGTTTGTATGTAATAATGAATAGGGTGATTGTCAACAAAATTCAACGCAAAAGCTACAACAATTGAAGATTTTTCTGCTATCATGACGTAACCAATATTAGGCTTTTAGTATAGAAGAAAAAAACCTAACTATTACGAGTATTTCAAGAAAAAACAAGTCCAAAAAACTTGAACCAATTCGGTACGTCAGCCTTATTAAGAATCATCTCATCAGACACATTTTAAGCTAAATAATTTCACTTATTTCTGCGTCAGAGTTTGGAAAGTACTTCCATTAAGAAACCAATCACATAAAACGTTCTATCTACTTCTTAGCCACTTGAAATTCAAGGGGTTACCGCGTAAAACGTAGCGGATCAATTTCAATCAAATGAACTTAAGATATTAAGGATCCGGTCGCGGCCCATTTTTTCGCAGACAAGTAATCCTGAGCAGAAGAGATTTATGACTTATCGTTAAGTTGGCATGATTAATTCTTCGCAGCCGGCCCTCGGATCAGCCGGGCGATGAGAGCGTTCCGGATCATCAGATTCACCCCGACAATCGATATTCATTTTAAAACAAAGATGATTGATATACCAGGAAAAATTACGAAGGAACATTCGAGTAGAAAACAAAATCATTCAATTCATGAAACAGTCGCGTGAACAACGTTCCTGATAAGCGATTAAAGAAACATCGGTTGGTACGCCGTCACACGAAATATGCTAATATTATCATTAAACGTAAATAAGAAATATTTAAATAGCCCAGTAAAAAAGAGCATTGAAATTTGTCCATTAGTTGCAGCAAACACACTCTTTTCATAAAGGCAGTATTTATTAATTATACAATCCTTATTGTGTAAGTTTATAATCACTGAGCGTTTAATTTGTCAGTACATAATAGTGCTAAACCGAGACTACACGCCAACCCGGACGGTATGAATCAATACACCAAGGAATCTACAGAGGCCCGCTGCACGTATCCTATGGATTACAAAACGAATAGGTTAGGTCAATCAGCAGAGCAATGGGCTAGCCGATTTGCATGAGCGCCGGCGCCGATAACCACCTACAATAATGCAGGTACCCCCTTACACGGGCTGACTGACAATAATGCAGGCATCGCCGCGTAACACGCGGGCTGATTGACGCGGCTTATCTGATTCAGGACGCTCCGTCACCCGCCTGCATATTCAATATAACATATTCATGACTATTCATTACAAAACTGAAATAGACATCCGAAAATCTTCTCGATCGAGCATCACTATTACCCTAGAATAGTGCGTGAGGCGATTGAAATCAAGAAACATCACAAAAATTTTAATCGCGAAGACGGATTTGTCCCCATATTGTTAGGCCCAGTAATCGACATTGTGAAACATACATTGTGGATAGTGAGACATCCATCGCCTGTGTTGGCATCACACTGCTACTTTAGTCCACCCGCGACCACGGCTTATGCAAGCCCATGAGCCGTCGGGCAAAAAAGATTAGTTTGTTTTATTTAATAATATAATATATCGTTTGTTCTACTTAAAAATGTGAAATGGACATTCTCCAGTATCTTTGTTATTTCGAAGAAATCAAAGCCCTTCCAGAGCAAATCAGGACCACTTGTGGAGCGGCGATATTTCTCAATTTATTTGGGTAAACAGTCACGGCAGCGGAAAAGTGATCGAATCAATCACTCGGATTTGTCATTGAGTGTGTACTGTCAGGTGGACGTAGCTCTTTGTGGATGGGAGGCACTCGCTTCTAGCGCATAAATCCGTAGCTAAATAATGACTCCAATATTAGATTACAATATTTTTGTATTATCTTTTCTTCATTTCAATCCCTAATCCACACCATTATTTTCTTCAGCCCATCATTCTCTGACTCACTACGTCTAAATAGCTTTTTTACGATATATAGGGCGAATATCGAGTGCCAGCAACAACAAACAAAGGGAAAAGTGCGCGGAGACTGCATGTAACCAATGCAATCTCCACATCCCTCCTCCTACAGGAAAATGATCAGCCGATCACAAAAGATAAACCTAACTAATTACCTAAAAGTGCGTATAATATTTCATTTAACAAACCCTATGATTTGTACAAGAAGCCATAGCTAACAGCTACCTGGTGGAACAACGTTTCACCAAATACGAATAATTAAAACCACGCCAAAAGATTATTCATTCAAGTACAACTCATGGTACACTACATGAACCAAAAGAACAATAAATAAATTTTGAAGAATTAATAGAACAACTAACAGCGACACAAAACGTTCAACATAATATCAACATTGGACCATGCTGCCATAATTGACCAATAAGAACAAACGAAATTATTATTATGTAATATCAGATAAATCAAATTATGACAACAAAATCCCATCAACATAATGAACAAACTTTAAGTGATCACACCTAATCTAAACTTAAATATTTCAACCTAAGCTAAGACAAAAACAAATGAAAAACGCGAATACAAAGTCTAAAAATCGAAGTAGCGGCAGGTCTGGAACAGGAGCTCAGGCCTATTCGTATATGTAGAAAAATAATGATCACCTACACTATGCGTCACTTACGTTAAATATTAACCGAATAACAAGATCTTTTCCGAAGAACTATAAATATTCGATAGCATATCTAAAATGAGTGGCCTATACACTAAGCTCACCCTCCCCTTATAGAAAATAACAACCCCATTAAATAGCTAGATTTTTAAAACCTTCTTTTCTTCATGAAGTTTCTTTTTTTAATATATAAAATGTTTATAAACTACTTATTACGAATCTGCAAATAAGAGCTGGATTAATCCATTCGAGAGAAAAACAAAAATTAATAGAACTTGACTAAACCTAATAAGCATAACATGAAACCAACAAGCGTTCTCGAATCCACCGACTCATAAAATACTAAACCAATACGATCGTGCTAAGAAAAAGCACGTCTCATGAGGATGCATATGTCCTATTATGAGATCCGACAAGTAATGCTCAAACCAAACGAATATCTCGAACGATTGTTGATTAAATGAAAATACCATAGCTTAAGTCAAAAGTCCATGACAAACAAAAATAAATAAAATGTAAGAATAAGTTATCAAACTATGCCATATATAGACAAACATTAAGTTACCCATCATACAAAAATAAAAATAAATTTATATATAGAGACAATAATAATTATTTGTTGACAAAGACGCTGACATAACATATCAACTACAAATGACGATAGAAGTTCATGACGAGTTGTGAATAAAGTAAGGCATAGGACAGATCAAGGGAAACAAACGCCAAGTTACTATAAAATAATATTTTTAAACACGCAATCTGAACGGTTTCAGAGAATTATGGTGAAAAATTAAATCACGTCTGGAGCTTCCATCTATCTTACGTAGTAAATAATTATTATTAGATAGCCTTCGAATAACACGAAACGGACCTTTATATGGACGCGATAACTTCTGACCAACATTTGTTATTCTTTTAGGATTATATACCAAGACTAAGCTACCTGGATCGAACGTTACGAACCTGACTTTCCTGTCATAATATTCCTTTTGAGTCATTTGCGATTTACGAATATTTCTCAACGCACAAGAGATCATTCTAATATTAGCATTATTGCGAGCAGCAATATCCAAATCATTACGATTAGATACAATATCAACATCAGAACGCAAAATTGGGTCTCTAGCAAAAACAATAGTGTAAGGAATCGTATTTGATGACGCCTGTCTCGATATATTATACGCGTACGTTGACATGGGCAAATACATGCACCAATCTGCTTGACTCTCGTTTGTATACATCGCTAAACTCTGAGATATAGTGCTATTAAAACGTTCCACGAGTCCAATGGTCTGAGGATGCCTAGTTGCAGCAACCGATAACGTGGAATCAAAAAAAACTATCGTATTTTTAACCATGTGTGATGTGAAAATTGATCCACGATCTACAATGACTTCATTTACCATACCAAATTTACAGAAGATCTCTTGAGTAAGAAAATCACTAACGGCCTGAGCAGTTGCACTTGGGACTGCTCTAGTTATCGCGTATTTCGATAAATACTCTAAACAAACTATGATGTATTTGTTTCCTAAATCCGAGGTCGGAAGAGGTCCTAATATGTCAAGGGCTATTTTATCAAAAAGATGATTGACTTCAATCGGTTGCATCGGAGCAATCAAATACGATCTCTTCCTCTCTTGACATTCTTTACAACTTTCGATATATCTAGAAATTTTCTTTTCAGCATCAAGAATAAAATATCTGTCCCTAAATTTACATAAAGTCTTCGTAAGACCAAAATGCGCTCCATTCCAAGGATCATCATGAATTTCCTTCATAACGTCATTAAATGAAGCTTGAGGAACAACCAAACGATCAACATATCTGTTACCTATCCTACACCTGTGAAAGAGCTTATTGTCTCTGGTAAGAAAACCTTTATAGTTTAGCCGAGATCTAGAAGCAATCCTTGAAACTTGTTCAGTGCAAAAACTATCAACGCTTTGATCAAATTCAAAACGAGAAGCTTCAATCCTGTATAACTCTAAACCATCCTCAACTACATCCTTAGGAGAGGTCTCCTTAACATCAACATCCTCAATTAATGGATTCCTGCTTAGGAAATCAGCAATTTGGTTATCTTTGCCCGAACAATATACTATATCAAAATCATATTGTTGAATCGCTAAAGACCAACGAGCTAAACGCCCATTCATATCCTTTTTAGTACGGAGCCATACCAAAGCTTTGTGATCCGTCACGACGTCAAATTTCATTCCCCATAGTAAATGCTTAAAATAATTAAGAGCCCACACTAGAGCCAAACATTCCTTTTCGGTAATCGTATACCTGGTCTCACAATCAGAGAGCTTACGCGACGCGAAAGCAATCGGAAATATTTTATCATCACCCTGCAATAAACAAGCACCTAATGCTTTATCACTAGCATCGACAAATAATCTTGTAACTATGCCTTCGCTATTCGAAAAATGTCTTAATAAAGGGGGGTTCTGAATACGAGAAAGAATTTTAGAAAATGCATGTTGCTGTAGTTCTGTCCAAATAAATTTGACACCCTTCTTCATCAACCTTGTTAGAGGCATAGCCAAATCCGCATAATTATCTAAGAATTTTCTATAATATGAAAAGAGTCCTAAAATAGATTTAAGTTCTTTAGTCGATTTTGGCACTTGGATCTTCATAATCTTTTCAAACTGTGATTGATCTGGTCGAATTCCCTGACCCGTTATTTCATAACCAAGAACGGAAACTTTTTCAAAACCAAATTTGCACTTACTAGGTTTAAGTGTCAAATTGCATTCTTTAATTCTATATAAGATTTCATTTAAAGATAAAGAAAATTCTTCAAATGTTTCCCCATAAACCAATATGTTGTCAATATAAACAATAGCATTCCGATATTTCATGCCCCCTAAGACACTATCCATAACCCGCTGGAAAATCGCACCACTTGTTTTAAGGCCGAACGGCATGACGTTAAATTCATACAATCCCGAAGGGGTAACAAAAGCAGTTTTATGCTTATCAGATTCCTTGATTCTCAACTGCCAATATCCACTATTTAAATCCAGATCCGCAAAATATTTGGCTTTAGCTAGATATAAAATTATGTCATCTATTCTGGGTAAAGGATATGAATCGGTAATTACTTTTTTATTCAATGACCTATAATCAATGCAGAATCGCCACGTGTCATCAGGTTTCTTGACCAAGACAACCGGGGATGCATATGCACTTCGCGACTCACGAATGATTCCATTTTCCAACATCTCACTCACTTGTTCCCTAATTATACTGTGTTGATGGTGTGAAACTCTATAAGGAGCTTTATGAATAGGAGTCTCGTCTGAAGTATTTATTTCAACTTCCATTAATGAACATGCCCCTAAATTCTTCGAATCAAACGCAAACTGCTTTTCATATTTGCCCAGTAATTCTGACAACTTACTTTTCTGATCTGATAATAAAGCATCAGAAATATTAAAATTATTACATTTCGTGTTATTCGTTAGGATCGTATCCTTTTTTAAATCGTCCAAATTTTCATTTATTGATTCTACCGTATTAAGAAAATAGATATAATCACCTTTCGGTAACGGCAATAAATGTTCGGACTCAGTCCCGGACTGAACATAATCAAGTGAAAACGCCGCGATTTTTGTATCATTTCTGAACCATACCTTATTCCTATCCAGTTCAATGAACTGTTTATCAAAGTTGACAATGGCCTTTACTGCATATAAAAAATCCTGCCCTAAAATTATATCAGGTACTAAATCGCACACAACAACAAATGCATGATTATAAACAATGCTATTTATTGTAAAGTCCAATATAACAGAACATTCAGCTAATAACCTAATCCCATTCACCGTACGCAAACAAGAGGCGTTATCATTATATGCGTGTGACGGAATGAATTTATCCACTTTTTCAAGAAACGAAGAAGAAATCACAGAAATTGTGGCACCTGAATCAATCAACGCATTATGCACTACACCGTACAAATCAACACAAATAATAGGAGAAACGGGACGACTACAATGACCGTCTACCAATGTAGTCCCATTCACTGGCGACGCTGAAAGTTTGGGTCATTACCCTGTATATTTCCAACGTTATCACGCGAACCGCTTCTTAAATTATACCGGTTTTGAGTGTATTGGGGTCTTGACGATCTCGCATCATTGCGGGGTCGGTTTGATCCAAAGTTAGTAGTACGTGGAGAAGATGGACTCCTCGGCGGCCAACTAGAAGATCTATTTTGCGGCGTGGAGTATAATTCCTGCGGCGAGGCTTGCGCACTACGCTGCCCAATATTTTCACTGGGATAACCATCACCCATTGAATTCGTATAACTGCTGGGCTCGCCACATCGAGTCGAGGTTATCTTCACTGGCAACGATAATTCAGTGTGTGTGGCCATAAAGAGCATCGAATACTCCATGCAGGTTTGTTTGAGGGTAGCGAAATCTTTGTATAACTGAGTTCCGAAATTACGTTTAAAAAAAGATGACATACCAGTCAAACATTGCTTAATTATTATTTTCTGGTCTGAAATCTTAGCCTTTCCGGCAAGAGATTCCACACGATACACATAGTCCATCAGAGGCTCATTATAATCTTGACGAGACTTATAAAACAACGAAGCATGGTCTATAGGAGACGGGAATTCTAAACAAATCGCTTTTTTAATATCCTCATATTTCGTAGAGGACGATTTTGTCAAATTATAATAGCTGAGAGCCGGCCCACATAGATAAGTAGCCAACACTAACGTTTTTACATCGTCACTCCAACTATTTATAGCGGCGATTATCTCGAATTGCGAGAAGAAGTCCTCCGCGGACGAATTCAGACCGTTATACTTATCAGACATAATTCAACTTTTTTTAACAAAATAATATCAATTGTACATCACCAAGGCATCAATGCAGAGAGACCTTTCCATGGTATCTCATCATCATTCTAATGGCTGCAATCGCTGCATTGGCCATCTCATTCAATATTAATTTCTTTATTCACAGTCTTTTCTTAGACTTTTTTCTGGAAAACTTAATATGGTGCATAAAAAGGATTTAAGATTAAACACGTCTTCCTCTGCGTCCGCGTTCAGTCGAAGCTAAACAAAGGTAACAAAATTAAATTGCTTCATAGCTGCGATCCGTGCTGTGATATTTGCTGTTGATTCTACAAGGCAAATAATCAGGCAAATAATATAGCAAAGAAAAAAAAATACGTAACTGGAGGTACCGATTTCTTCATAAGTCTACACCATGTCAGGTGGACGTAGCTCTTTGTGGATGGGAGGCACTCGCTTCTAGCGCATAAATCCGTAGCTAAATAATGACTCCAATATTAGATTACAATATTTTTGTATTATCTTTTCTTCATTTCAATCCCTAATCCACACCATTATTTTCTTCAGCCCATCATTCTCTGACTCACTACGTCTAAATAGCTTTTTTACGATATATAGGGCGAATATCGAGTGCCAGCAACAACAAACAAAGGGAAAAGTGCGCGGAGACTGCATGTAACCAATGCAATCTCCACAGTACACTTACTCGGGAATGAAACAAGAAAAATGTTTGGTTTGTATAAATCTTGGACGATTTGTAAAGGGCGGGTGGAGGCCTAATGTTCTACTCGTTTTGTCTGAAAAGAGAATGCGATATTATTTCCAAAAACAATAATTCAACCTGACCTTACATCAAGCAAATTGAATACCGCTAAAAATGGGATTGCGTTGAAAATCGACGATGAATGTCTAGGATAGAACACACATATCCCTGAAGGCGTCTATTAACTCATAAATAACCATGACGATAATTTTACAATGAAATTAAATAGATTGTTTTTACTGCTCTACCTATTTGACGGCTCTCTACGGCCGAGGTGGTAATGTATCTGCCTCCGACACACAGGGTCGCGGGTTTGAATCCCGCCCAGGGCAAACATTCGTGTGATGAGCACTTGTGTTTGCCTTGTGTCTGGTTGTTGTTTATCTATAGGTATATAAGTACATATGTATTTATGTATTCATGTAATATATATCAGCTGTCTGGTACCCATAGTACAAGCTCTGCTTAGTTTGGGATCAGATGGCCTTGTGTGAGATGTCCCCACATATTTATTATTTATTATCATTTATCTACCCATCTGTTCCATTTACCGAGTCTCTGAAGATTGGCCAAATTCAGAGATGAAATTATTTTCTGATAGACGGGAACCCACGCCTGTAAATTTGGGCTTCAAAGTGAATTATGTACTTTGTTTAATTGACAGCCCGGGGTGATCTGCGTGCCACGAGCCGGAGTAAGCTGAGCAAGGGAAAGAGGTAAGGCTAGCCAGCGATTCGTCGTTCAAACCCAAAAAAAAACATGCTAGGGCATCTAGTAGGAAGATTCCGATGGTCTGAGCACGCAAGCGAATGCTGGGCACCAAAATCAATACGATTTTCGCCATTTTCGCGTATTTATGGTCGGCACGGCGAGTCGCGACCTGCCATAAATAACTAGTAATGGCTGTCTGCCCATCGACGGACGATGGCAAATGCCGTTAATTTTAAAAAGTCCGACGGATACGTGCCTACACTTTCGAACGAAACATGGTGCAGTGATGGAGAGGACTGTACTGAAGACTATGAGGACGAGGATTCGACAGAGAAACTGCTGGCTACATTAAACGCGAGGGCCTATAATACGCTACTTAACTTTACTCTTTGACTTTCGAATCAACCATGACATTATTTAACGATGTGTTCGAAAACTTTGAAATTGCAAAAGGCAACTTTAGGCATTAGCAAAAATTAAATCTTAGTGATTTAGCGATCATTGTCTCGTTAGATTTCATTCGAAACATCACCAACTTTATCACAATTAGCATAACATTACTGTCAACGTGCATGAAAACTGTACACCAAGTAAATTACAAGCTGGGCTCTAATTAAAACGTGCAGACATTGGAGATTATTGAGTCACCGCCAACTTCACCGCAAACCGAGTTAGGTTTCAGCGTAGAAGTGGTAACCGAGTTAGTGTTATCGACTGGACTGCGCGTAAGGCTGCCACTTGCTTGATATCCGAAAGGGGTCCAATACGAGCTGAGAGCTCTTAAACAGTCTTAAACCGACGTTATGAAGATAATATTTATGCAAATTAAATAAAAAATCTAGTGTCAGAGGCCAAGATCCACTTTGGGCCGCTGAGCCAGCGAAGTACCTAAGTAAATAAAAAATATAATTAAAAAAAATTGCTGCGGCATCCTTATCTCAGAATTTATTTTTGCAATTTTCCGACCAGAAACTAACCGCCCGACTTGGTGTTGTATTAGCGGGATGCTTGAGTCCAGCGTGGCGTTCAACTAATCAATTTAATCAACGCCGCGGTTGGCTCACGGTCTGCGGCTCGGCCTGCGCTTGCGGCGATCACAGCCCGTGCTAAGCAGGTTACCTCCATCGCCACCCTGTAATTTTTCCTAATGCTATTTGCGACCTACTAACACCACGCAGCGCACAAATCTTGTCAACGTCAACATCAATAATTAAATCGCTTGATACGGCGAAAAAATATATACCCATATGTGGACAAACAACCGGACAGGCAAAAATCACTGTAAGAGTTTTAAGGAAAAGATTCCTACAAGAGAGACCCTGTCAAACTGAAGTAAATGTGTTTACATTATACCAGACATATTGACGAAGGGGTGACAGGGAGCGGGGCTGCATAGAGCCGAGCGGACCAACAAAATGTCCTGACAATCCCGACGCCCGCCAAATGGAATATTGAACGCACAGAACCCCGTTGAAAAGTAGGAACATCGACCGTCGAAAAGTTGGAAAGCCATCGAATATCGTTTCGCATTTAGCAGTTAAGCCCAAATCTATCCCGAGTTTAATGTTTGTAATCCTTGGCGGGGAGTCAAATAAACAAATGATAAATCTAACCGTTCCACACGTCGCCAATGGATTGATTTCACAAACAAGAATTAATTTTGAAGTGTCGACGGTTTCGGGGAGGGGGAGGCGCGGGGAGGGCCGTCATTAGGAGGGCGACTCAGCACCGCGCCGACTCAGCCATTCACAAGACGACAATAACTCAATCCGCGGTTCAAGTGGGTATAAAACTCTTTAATTAGAGTGAAAGAAGGTTCTCACAGTCGAGCGTTGAAGTGGTCGCATAGTACGCCACCACTCCGTTTAGTTTGGTTCTACTAACGAATTTCACGCTGAGTTCACGGAGCCTTGTCGCGGCGAGCGGAGTTTTAATTCGGTTGAATACAGGAAAAGTAATTAGTATGAAATGAAAGTATGTCGGCGTAGGAGTGTATGTAAAGTGGGCGGGTCCGCACTGGGCCGGGCTGCGGAACTAATGTGATTCAGAGCAGGCTCAAAGGGAGGCTATATGAGGACTAATGACGACACCGGCGTGATACATATCTTCAATTTAAATTATTTGCTAAACAGAATTACGTATAAAACCGAGCATGCAATATATTTCAATCAGGCTAGCATAATATAGGTAGATAGAAATTCTAGTAAAATACCAGTGGATATTCAAACAAGTTACTATCGTAATGAACGATAATATTCATTAAGTGTTAATTTTTATTATTATTATTGATGTAATCTCGATATTACCGTGAACATTAATAATTTGTAATAATTTGTAATTTCGCACAAAAGTATGGTCATCATGAGATGACCACTGCGAAATTACAAATTAATAATTATATATGGAACGTAATAAAATATTTTGGCTTGATATATGAAGCAAAAGGCTATAGTAGAATCCCATATAAATATAAAATCATAAAAGAAAAGATTGTTTGTCCGTTTGTTCCTTATTAACGGCCTTATCGATCAAAGCATGGCGATGGAAGGCAACGCTTTTGAGCTTGAACCGATTAAAATACCATCTTGGTCATGGTTTGAACCTGCATCTCTTCGGTAACATACGCATCTTCCATGTTTCAGCGAGAAGAAAAAAATATAAAACATTTTGAAGAAATAAACGTCAAAAGAACAATGCTTCATTTCGTCCTTGTCTCCTTTTCTTTCTAATACTGAAGCGCCATTCGCTTCACCAATAAGCATCGTTATTAGAGTCCTCACTCCTACGAGTTTGCTGCATCACGCTGGCTAACGGGTTATCTACATACCTGATGGCCATGCTCTTGGCTTTGAGGTGGTGCCAGCGCTGGTTCATCTCGTCCAGGCGACGCTGCAGCATCACGGCGTCTTCCTGGGACGACAGCGAGCCCAGCAGCCGGCGGCCAGTGCCTGTGAGCGACGCGTACACATCTCGGTGCGTCTCGATCTCCGATTGCAGGTCCTGCGAACAACAACACACGATCAGATCACGAATCACACCGCAGGCCTAGCATAAAGAATAAATGGTATGTAATATACGAAAATTGTCTTAATGGTTGTTCAAGTAAACTCGTTAAGATTCTCCGCAGGGGTTCGCTATTCAGACGTGGAAAATACAAAAAGTAGACGCCGTGACCGAGGAGCCCAAATGAGCAGAAAAGGATTAACCCATCAAGTTAAATAATGACTATTCGACGAAAGCGCTTTCGTTCCACGGGGAGAACGAATTACGAGCGTGTAAAAAACATGATGACGTCATACCAAGTCTCTGAAGTGGAGTTGTTGTTTCCTTCGATCACAGAAGGTGGTTTCACTTTCCGGAAATAATGTTAAAGCAAGCTTTTAACACTAATTAAATGCCGTAAAAAAAATAGTAGAACCAAAGAGAAAATAATAAGACGTTAGGTATAATTTTAACTATAAAAAAATATTTTTTTTTCGTTGGTGTAGATGAATGCACGCCGCCGTAGCGAGGAGAAATCCCTACTTTGGACTAATCAGAAGCTATCGAAACATCGTCAAGATAAAAGGTACAAAATGTGTATATACTTGTTACATTTCATTTCAAACAAATTGCCATAACAGTCCAAACTAAAAATATTCAAATAATGTGTCTATTACAGGAGCTCGATATACAACACAACACAAAAAACTGATGGCATTGTTCGCGAAATTGAACCGAACTGCTGCTAAAATTCGCGGGAACAATTCACAGCGGAGTTGTTTCGAGACATCTAGCGTAATTGCACAGATATTTGCAAGATGCTAAATGGATGCAAATAACTTTTGAGGTATGCATCGCACGTCGGAGAATACCTCTTGCGTGCAAGCGCAGACTCTCGGAGGAAAAGCCAAATTAGTGCTGTTTATTTCCCAAGTCCAATAACGCTGCAAGTGGAAATGCATTTGCAATCAACTGTATATTTTATTCCTTCATTTCTGATTATGACACAGTATACATTACACAATATTTCTGTACATCAGAAAAAAGTGACATATTCAGTGTGCACCGCATGTTTTATTAATAAGGTCTTGTAAACAAGCCCACTTAGGTCTCAGTGGTGTATAAATTGTCGGTTGTTAGAGTCGCCGGCTCGGATACCGTTGCAAGAGCGCCGCGACTCGGTGTCCAATTTGTCCCACTGACAAGCAGATGGTCCTCAAGGCTGGTTATAGAGGAACAAGATGCCACTGTAACGACCGTGGAATAAATTGCGAGTAAGGAGGTAAGGAGAAAAGTACAGTACTTTAAATAATCTAAAGAACCGTCTCGTTTCTGTAACGCCAGATGCCTAGATCTGTAACCTTTAATTATGTAATTTAATTTTCTTCGTCGAAGCTTTTTTTCACTAACCCGATTTAAAATGATTGAAACTTTCAACACAATATTATATTAAGGCACACGCCTCTACTAAGGGTTAAGATTCTAGTCTAAAGATTAAGTTAGTAAAATATAAACATACTCTGCAACACACCACACATACAAGTACACTAAGCCACAATCTAAATAACCAGATAACCAGTAAAGCTGTAATAAACACTCGGCTTTAGATTTTCGTTTATTAATTGTAACATAGAGGGAGTGCATTTCAAAATGTTATTTCAATTCGGTCCAGTAATTTCACCGGGTCTAGCTAAAGAGCGATCACTGTCAAACAAGAATCTGTCGGTGCTAAAGTTGGAAATAGTGTATTTTCAGGATAACAAGCTTTGCGTGCGATGCCCGTGCGAATCGCGGCGGCGGCGGCGGCGGCGGCCAAACAACGCCGGGCTTAGGCGCGGCTGGCTTTAGAACAACTGACTTTACTTTTCCAGGATATCGATGTGTTTTTTCCTGACATTATGTAAAGCCGGCGGTTTTAGATTTTTGCGGCATAGTTAGTTCTGTAACTATTGGACAGGCTTATAATAGGAGAATTTATGAAAAAATTACGTTTTCGTCAAACTATTCTATTCGCCCTTCATCAATTCCCTAGAACTTCAGCCTCATAAAAACTACTTTTAAAACTAGCGGCAATCTCTCTTATTTCTGATTGTCACCAATTATTAGGAATTCTTAGATTAATCTTTTGGATCCCTATAAGGCCCATAGTAGAGATCTTTCGGGCTAACAGCAAACACTTACAAGTTCTAGACAAAGGGATCGACATGTCAATGGCACGGGAGGTAAGCAATGCTGCTGATCGAGCGATGCGCATTCATTATTTATTGATGGCCGACGCGGGCTGTCCTCCAAGGCTCCAACCCTTCTTGAATTAAATTAAATCCGCACGATATCCCGGGGCCGGGACGGTATTTTTCCCCTCCCGGGGCGGCTAACGAAGACAAACGCGGGATATCTATCAGCCTCTGTGTCGGGCTTGCAGAGTGGACTCCGCGCTGCTGAGCTGGCGAGTCTACGTTGTTAAAATTATAGTCTGGCGGGAGCTTCGGAAATCTCAGTAGCATTTTTATTTAACGAGCGTCAACAGCACGTCAACGGTGTAACGGCCACGGCTTCTTTTCAGAGCAATTCAAATTCCAACAAGAACTAAATACTTATGATGAGAAATTATAAATTATTTGTACATACATTTTTATAAATCAATGCATTTTCGTTGCAAAAAAATATCATAAGCGATCACTGCATAATGTGGCATAGTTAAGTACTAATGCGCCTTACGCATAAACGCCGCCAGCATATGGGTTGCCGTTTCATAAAAACAGTGAGCTTTTTGAGCCATTAACAAAATACGGCCCCAACGTTGTTCAAACAAATAAATAAGCAGTTTGCTGACGGGGCACAGTGCGTAGCGGGAGCGGTGCGTGCGCGGCGTGTTTCACTATCGTGAAACGCGCGCGCAGTAAATACGCTCATTATGTAGCCAGCGGGCGCGGGGGAAAAAGTACTAGGGTTACCAAACGTCACACTTACTTTCAAACTCCAACAAAACAAGCAAGGCGGCGCGTGGGATTTTTCGATTTAATTTTGTGTCTGAAATGTCTAGGCTTTTTAGGAAATGTCAGGACGCATTTCATGTCTCTCTGTCAGGACGTAAAATCTCTAAATGGTAACCCAGCTCCGACCGGAATAGGTCGAAAACAACCCGCATGCTCCATCCGACCATTGTTTGACTCGGGAAAATAATATGCACTTCATTCCAGCGACAATAAAACACCCTCTTTTAACGAAAAATTATTTTACAAAGAAGGCTTAACGTTTATTGAATACCGGATTAAGAGTGTAAGCGGAATAAGTTTAGAACTCAACTTGTTAATTAAAAGTAGCGAGGCTTGCTTAGGGGTCCGAGTTCCGACCGACTGAGGAGCTATGAATATCTACAACAAAAAATAAAAAATCATCGAAAACCCAATATCTGTTAAAAACCACGCGTACCGCGTACTGTACCAGAAGTTTAATTGAATATTATTATTGGTGATACAAACACTTGTACTCGTTCCACATATTTATATTTGAATGTAACCGACCGGTTTCATTTCACATAATTAGAAAACAAGTCAAAATCACAACAACATTTCATCAGTGCAATATGTGAAAGTGTTTGTATCATTAATAATACTATGGAGTTTCGCCGACAATCGCAAAAATAAAAAAATTAATAGTCTATGTAACACACTTGTACATTACAAACGCAAGTGTACAGGTAGTTCAAAGTGAATGGACCGAATGAATACTGGAACGATAGAGCGACTGCGAATAAATTAATATCGTCGGGACCGTTTGTTTGAGAGCGAATCGCTTCAGTCGTAGGGAGCGCCGCAGCCAATGGCGCGGAATCATACCGGAAAGCACTGCAAAGGTGCGAGCCGACCGGAATGCACCGCAAACGAAATTAAAACTAACAATTTTATTATGAAACTAGCTGACCCGGCAGATGTTGTCCTGCCATTTTCCCCAACATTCACCCTACACCTACCCTGCGCATTTTTTTCTTTTTTTGTATGGGAGAACCTTCTACGAAGTATTAGAAAACATTAAAAAAAGATGAATGAAATCGGTAAAGCCGTTTTCAAGTTATAGCGTGACCAGGAGAAATAGGGGTTCATTTTTTTTATATTATAGAAGATTAGCCTCGACTTGATACGCCCGAGCGCGCTTTGCGAGTGACGACAGGTTTTGCTGTTTAAAAACACTGCGCAAAATCGCATCATCATCATTTTATGTTTATTTTATTTTATTTATTATTTGGGTACAATCGCAAAAGAGTCTGGATCAAATAAAGACTAAATAACTTCGAAATGCCTGCCCTTTTAGTACTGTTGCTAGCGGTAACAAAAAAATGACAGAGAAATAAACGATGCAATGGAAACACTGAAAATTCTAAAGTAGATAAATTATTCTTGGAGACAAAATACGAGTAATAATATTTGTATTGAAAATTGAAAATATATAAAGGCGAATATATTATGAATAGGCGATAACGCACCGTGTAGGCCTAAAACAACTGCACTATAAATCCGACATACATAATTATTGCTGGTGCTAACGATTTTATTTTTTACCAGTTACAGTTATTTTACTAAGGACATTTTAACGGTTCATTGTAATCTTTCTGACCCAGAGTGCCTATAAAGGGCAAATTTGAATGGGCAAACAGGGATGATGGCTCGCGCGGCGCACAGCTAACTGGGCTTTATGATTGACGGTGGCTAATGAAGGCGCGCGTAAACAACACCTCTGATTCGGGGGGTGGCGGGGTGGGGAGGGTCGTCGGCCGTTCATGAATTAATAATTTTCCTATGCGGTAATACGCGCGATCTCGTGCGTGTTTCGAGCGGGCCAGTCGTTGCGTCACTGACTGAAGCTAATATGCGTGATCGGAAAAGCGATCCTTCAAGGAGTTAACTAAATAGGTAATGTATGAATTACATTTTGTAACACTTCAATCACATTTTATTTTTATTATTGATTTCTTTTTTGTTTACGAATAAATAAATAAAATAAAAGCAAAAGCTCTTGGGTGGTGTTGTTTAGACCGTGAAACAACAAAAAATGGTTCAAGACATTATCCAAAAACACAAAAAAATACCGATTTTCATACTAACTGAACGTCATCTCGAGTCAAAAAGTAAGAAAGAAGAACAGATAATTGAAATAACGTTAAAAATGTTGTGCTACATACAGACAGACAACACGAAATATTCTGCGATACTTAGTACAGACTTTGTATATGTCACCGTAAGATTGTGAACGCCGTTAGTTTATAATTTTACTCGCGATATTATAAACTTACGGAAAATTGTGAACTGAAACCAACGATTTACAATTTAACGTATTATTTTTCGTTAGTTTATAATCTTACGATGTCAAACTATCAAATTGTAAACAAAGGTGCAGAGTTCATAATTTGTCGGGTTTTATCACCCGTAAAATTGTGAACAGTCCCTGATTGGTCGGTATTGGCAGTAGCTACCAACAGAATGACAGCCAAGAATAGCCGCGCTGGGCACGTCAAACGTTTAACCAATCAGCGTGTAAGGTGCGTTCCGTCACAAGCCAATTTTTAATCAGTTCACAATTTGATGGTTTGACATCGTAAGATTATAAACTAACGAGAAATAATACGTTAAATTGTAAATGGTTGGTTTCAGTTCACAATTTTCCGTAAGTTTATAATATGGCGAGTAAGATTATAAACTAACGGCGTTCACAATCTTACGGTGACATATACGTAATTCTCATTTTAAAACGATCTTGTTAATTTCCAACCATATTTTTAAGTTTCATTGTGTAGGTCATGTTAACCATTAACTTTACTAACACGTGTTCTCTCAGCCCGTTATTAAACTACCTTATTGTGTGATATTGGAAAAATTGTGGCGTAAATTTGTGTACGGTGGTCCGCCATTGTTTACCGCTCGTTCGACACAATGCCTCATTACAAGCGACCTCATCTCGGAGGAACCGGCACTCTGAGATTTATGAGCGAAAATATACACTTTCCTGCACACTTTTACAACACGCTTACACGAAAAATATTTATCGATCACGCTTGCCACTTTTAAAATGAGGCGTATTTACTCTTAAATTATAAGAACAAGAAAACAACGTAAAAAAATACAATATTAACTTTCAACAGTATGGGTTGGTGGCAAATGTATTCTACTCTGCCTTCACCACACGGCTAAGGCACTTAGGATTAGATAATTATCATAGTTTTTTTAGTCAAAGAAATAAGAAGTGGAAATCAACCAAAAAAGTTCAGCTGAACAAAGGTCTCTCCCAATCATAACAGGACAACCGCTCCGATGGGGCGATAACAGGAAAATTACATTTTCATACCCAAAATTTCAACTTATTAAGATATCGCCGAAAAGCAGTTATTTACATAAAAAAGTTGCGCTTGATTCAATATTCGCAACAAAGGACACAGACTCCTTTGATAAAAGTTCGATCGAGTTCGGACCCACTAGGGCCGGAATACATCAATGCCTGTACTACCGACAGTTTGTTAATGTAGTCTTCCAAATGGAATTCTATTATAAAAGGATTACTCGATCAATTAAAACCTTTTAAAAAGGCGCTTTCTGAGTTCGAGCCCTTTTAAAGAGGTACAGAGAGGTTCCATTGTAAAACACACAAGTATTAATGTAACTCTTGAATTTTCCTATTTCTTATCTAAATACGAGGAGGGATCAAAAAGTAGTGAGAATGAAATAGAATATAATGACTATTGATAACTTATAATTTATTTTTCTACATAGTCTCCGAGTCTCTCTACACACCGAATCCAGCGCTTTTCCCTTTAAAAAAACAAGTTTTGTTTTGGTCCTGCAAAAAGCTCTCCACGGCATCCATCACCTCGTTATCGTTTTCGTACCTGTTTCCCCTTAAGTATTCTTTCAATTTGGGGAACAGATAAAAATCGCTAGGCACCAGATCTGGTGAATAAGGGGGGTGGTCAACCAATTCGAAGCCAGCTTGCTGAATGGCAGCCATCGCAACTGCCGACCTGTGCGCAGGTGCGTTGTCGTGATGAAACAGCACGCCCCTTCGAAGTTTCCCTCTCCTTTTCTCTTTGATGGCATTCCTCAACTTGGGAATTAAAGCTGCATAATATTGGCCTGTAATAGTGGTTCCACGCTCCAGGTAATCAATCAACAATATCCCTTCTGAGTCCCAAAATATTGAGGCCATAACTTTGCCAGCCGATGCCACGGCACGAAACTTTTTCGGGGTCGGTGATGATGGCCGTTTCCATTGCGAAGATTGCTGTTTTGTCTCAGGATCAAAATGATGGACCCATGTTTCGTCCATTGTTACGAAACGAGACAAAAAGTTCTCAGAATCTTCTTGAAACTTGTCCAACAATATCTTCGAAATGTCAAGTCAATTTTGTTTCTGACTGTCGGTTAACATTCTCGGCACCCATCTTGCGGAAACTTTTCTCATATTCAAAGATTGTTTCAATATGGATTGAATACTTCCATATGAAATGCCCGTTTCTTGAATTAAGTATCGGATGGTAACTCTTCGATCGCTCAATACAATTTTCTCGACTTTCGCAACATTTTCTTGGGTGACTGACGTCGATGGACGGCCGCAACGATGTTCGTCTTCCGTGCTCGTTCTCCCTACTCGAAATTGAGAAGCCCACCTTGCGACAGTAGAATACGGCGGAGCAGACTCTCCTAATGTTGCCTCCAAATCGCAATGAATCTCTTGAGTCGTTAACTTTTTTAAACAGAGGTATTTAATAACGGCTCGCACGTCGTTTTTCTCCATTTTCGAGAACACGTTCCGACACGAAGCAAACAAGTGACTACATTCAGAAAAAAACAATAGAGAATCGAAGATTTTTTTCTTTATTAATATTACAAATATGTATCTGAGCTATGCCTGCCAGTTTTTTTTTTTCTTACCAAGGAGTATGTCATTCTCACTACTTTTTGATCGCTCCTCGTAGGTACAGGTCAAGCGCGAGATGACTGTCGAAAAGATCTGTCAAAGTCCCCGCCACTAATGATGTAACAGCACAGCCAGACAGTTCATCATTATATTTAGTCGACAATAACGCTACAATATCAGCTACCTTTGTCCTCTGCCGGATGGTTTCGTTTCAAATTTTATCCCGTAGCGAAATACCAAGCATAGACTTTTCCATGGCTCGCTGAATGACATGTAGCCGGTGAACTCTTCCAGGCCTAGTCAAGACTGACGAACTGCATCTCCGCAGCATCACAACTGCAGTATCGAACAGTATAAAGCCAGATCTCTATTGCATTGTTACTATTATTGTGACGATCGATTTATTACCTTTCAATGACCATTTGCGCATTGCAGTAGTGCATTTGTTTAGATTGTAATAGGTATATCGAAAGAGATATTATCGACTCGCACACGTCCCTACTTAAGGGCTCGAGTCTACCCTAAATGAGGGTGGTTGATCGAGCCTTAGCCGACCATGATGACTTAACGAATAGCCCATGAAAATCCAAGTGCTTGCAGGATTTCTCATAATGTAACTTCACCTCTCTGACGAGTATGTATCAAGCTACGCATATGAAAGCGGCGTGCGTTACCGTCGGCAGTGGGCGCAGGTGCGTAATGTTCCGCTGCCTCATTAAGTTGGTAAGGTTCGCCTCAACCCAACGCTCCTCCCGTTTACACTTCACACTAACCAAAAATGTTCAGGAGCTGACTCTACCTATCAACATTATACGCATTATTACGAGTATCCATGCTTTATCTTGTTATTATTTATGCACGAATTTTGATTTTTTAAATAATAAAAGAAAACTGTTAAATAATAAAAAATACCTTGTTTTATTTTTCGTTTTTTTTTTTTTACTTTTTCTATTTTTTTTTGAAACATTAAAATTTATTTTATTCCCTACTCAATATATGTAGTTTATTTGGCATCAATAGGACATGTAAGTTTTTTTTTTTAATTTGGAATACGATTTCTGACTTCGTTTTGGCTGCAAAAAATGTGAGTTTACACACAATGGCGGGATCTGTGAAGAAGAGCTCACCGAATAAACTACACATTCGCGATTATCGGCGTATTCTTTTTAAAATAAAATATTTTCATTTACAAGCAGCTTGGTTTTCTTAAAAGAAACAAAGTACACATACCTATATCATCCTTTAGAATGTACTTAAAATAATAACCGAGATTCTTTATTGCATTTTGAGTAGTTACATAGACACCGCTCCGCAACTGTTTACGTCGTGGTTTTGCGGTAACTATTGGCCCGTTACCCCAAATTCAATTCCTGGCCGAGCATCATATTTGAAATATTGAGTAAATGTGTTATTTGTGTTTCAGGAAATCTTAGTGTTACGTGTTTTTTTATCTTTTGTGTAGCAATAAAGAGTCTTGCGAGCAAAAGGCGCAGTTGGACCGTGAATGACGTTATCAAATACGCGCCCGCATTACCGACCCTCCGACGAAGCTCTTACTCGTTTTATGTATTTTATTCAATGTATTCCGGTCTCCGAACCTCAAGATGTCACGACATGTCGTCCCGACTAAATTATGCAAATGCGCCGTCGGGGGCCCGAGCGGGTCCGCGCGATAGACGTTTAACACGCTAGTTGAGAATTAACACAGGGAATTAGTCGGTTGTGAGGAGGATCACCGCGTGACCGGCGTCGGCAATGCGGCCCGCCCGCACCCGGCCCGCGCGGGATCAACGCGACGACGCCGCGTTTTTGTTCGCAAATTAGCCACATCCGAAATAATCACATTTGTCACCCCCGACGGCTCCTCCCCCGCCCGGACCGAGTCGTGTGTTTTGTCGCTTTAGACAGTAATTGATTTTGCACTCGACAGTATTTCGCAATATGCTAAACGCTCGCCACAAATTCTATTAGCTGTTCGAATTCGATTCGAACCCCAACGACAGAGTTAAGCAAGGCACTTAATCATACAACCTCATAAATCAAGTAAAAATCCCGCAATATCAAAACATTTCTAACCCTCCATTTCGAATAAAAAAATCGGCTAGAGTCCCCCGAAGTGAATAAATCAAGTCGCAAACGACTGCAGAACCGGATCAGGCGGGTAATCCCGCGCCTGGTAACTGGGTTGTAACCGGATTTAGCTGGATATACCCGGCCGGGCACCTGCGATAACGACTGCGCCGCGCGGCACTGGCGGCAAGCCGGCAGCCGCCGACCTTCTTTGCTAAAATGCGCTTTAGAACTATTTGACCGGATATCTTTTTTATTTGAACCCGTGCTTCTTATAACGAAATTATCAAACGAGTTCAAAGGACTGCAAGAAGAAAATAACATATTGTGGTTAAAAAGCACGAAACATGCCAACTGACTATCGCATTCATCATCGTCGTGTGGGTTGTAAGGTCGACAACCGACCTCACAAACCCTGGTGTCAGTGTTAAAGAGCCGCCAAAGGCTCGTGTAACGACTAGCTAGATAGTAGCCGGGACCAACGGCTTAACGTGCCTTCCGAAGACGGAATCATCTTTCTTTTCGGACAATCAGGTGATTCAGCCTGCAATATCCTAACCAAACTGGGGAAAGTCTCACAAAGAGATTTCTACTTGACAGTAACCCCACCGGGAATCGAACCCGGAACCTCCGTGATGGGCAGCGAAATCTCGACCACTCGGCCACGAACGCTGCAGCTTTGGTATACCGTTCACATTTGCGTAAAGACAAAATGTGACGCGTGAGGCATGATCCTCCGCGACACCTTTAGACGATATTTGTGAACTGTAATCCCGAAACAAATCCCTGTATCAATTTCAGCGGAGCCGCGAGCGATCTGCTTGGTATTCAAGGCAAGGGATGGGGGGGGAAAGTGCGAGGGATGAACATGCAAGCACGTATGCCCGCGCGCAGCAACGCAACCACAAAATTAAAAGTACGTTTGATACTTACTTGATGAATTAAAATATCAGATTTTATAAAAAAATATAACTGGTACTTAATGTTTGTTTAGCCAGAGCAACTAACAATTTTATTGCCTATAGAAAAGAATAACAGAAAACTTGAATATAAATCTGCGCAGTTAGATAATAAAGAATATGGAGTTTCAAAATAATAATTTTTCGATTGTCAGTACTAGTTAAATAAAATCTACGAACCGTGTTAATAGACTGTGGAAAGTGTCTTCTATACATCTTCAACGGCTATTTTCATCTGTATACAATATTGTTAAACAATGTCCAATAATTTCAGAGAGACGCATTGCATTGATTAATTAAATGTTACACTCTGTTTGATAATATTCAGAATATCTAACAATTTGATAAGTTATCCGAGGCTACCGGCAATAACGTTTTGATCATGAAACCGCACCGCTACGACGACGTAGCAGGCTACGCGATGCACTGCCAGGTATTCAATACTATTAAATTATTTGTAATTAAATAACTGGTTCGTTGATTAGCTGCTGCTTGTGATTGCAAATAGTTGATTGCTAGGAATAGCAAACCGCAGACTGTAGTTAATATTTAGTAAATGCTTCGGAAGAGAGGGTTTCTCAATATTGCATTCAAATGTACAGAATGCGGTGTTTATAATATTACTGTACTATTAATGCGGTTTTTGATATAAATAAAAATGAAATTTTAAGTACTAATCGTAAATATAAAATTTCCAACGTGAACGATCCGGCTCTACATGCATCTACCGGAGCGGCGCCCGGCACGTGAGTGCACCTTATATTCAACAATGGACGTCTTCCGGCTGAGATGGTGAATCAATTGAGCAACAAAACGATGTTTTCCAAACCAGCAACGTCAACTTATGCCAGTATAAGAAATGCTACTCAAAGTCGTAGGTAAGTAAAATAACTCTATGAGAATATCATTTAAGATTCTCTTAATTTGAAAGGCGAGCTAATACTGGGCCGTGGCCGGTAACGCAGTTAAAGATACTCTTATTAAGCGTTGTGGCCACCTCTCTTGCCTCCTTGTGACGTCAGAGCTTGTGGTCTGCATTGGCAGAGCACCACATAGAAATCCAAATATAATTTGGAATGACCAATCAATCAATCAGCCTATTGCCGTCCACTGCTGGAGTAATGATTAATTATTAATTAGAACTTAGATGCCGACTAAGAAAAACAGCTGAGCAATATTTAAGGCGACGTACCAGCTTATAACCGCTTTTGTGCTACATTCTTATGATCTCCTAGAGAGTGGTTTCAATCTGCCTGAGTGAAGTCCTGCTCTTCCCATAAGGGACGGAACCATACGTGATGTTACCTACGCGAAAGGGTTGCGTCGGTCAGCGTAGTGGGAATGGATCCGAGTGCATCACAGCGAGTGTGTTACGTCATTGTTACGTCTCATAATCTTACTAGATTATAACTATTAATCTAGTAAGGTGCAACGTGTTGCCGGCTTAGCTACTTTAGGCCTCATTTTTTTGTCTTGCTTTGCGTAATAATCTATCTCATTAACAAACGGGTTTACTTTTGCCCAGTCGCAGGTAAGGAATTATTTTTGACGGGAAGATGCACCAAGGCGAATTAAAGTTGGTGGCTAAGAATAAGAGAGCGCTCGGTAGGCAGTTCATTTACTGATTAAATACCCACTTTGTCATTTAGTTCTTCAAGATATTTAGTTCTTGAATAGAATCACAAAAGAACCAACAAAACAAAGCTTTGCGGTCAATTGTTTCACATTAGTAGATAAACAAGATTCCGATTTGTTTCCAATACCTAAATTTAAAGCACTTTAATGTAATCCTCTATTCTTCTTCTTGTTCATCGTGTGGGTTGTAAGGTCGACAACCGACCTCACAAACCTTGGTGTCAGTGTTATAGAGCCGCCAAAGGCCACTAACTTGGCTCGTGTAACGACTAGATAGATAGTAGCCGGGACCAACGGCTTAACGTGCCTTCCGAAGCACGGAATCATTTTCCTTTCAGACAATCGGGTAGTTCAGCCTGCAACGTCCTAACCAAACTAGGGAAAGTCTCATAAAGAGATTTTTGCTTGAAAGTGTCCCCCACCGGGAATTGAACCCGGAACCTCCGTAATGGGCGTCGAAATCTCGACCACTCGGCCACGGAGGCTGTTAATCTTCCAGCAGAAAGGCGGCGCGGGCGCTGAGCCGCGGCCGTAGAGCGACATACCCTCTCATTTGAATACATCATCGCCCCGACACCAATCCTATTACAGTGTTTTTCAGACGGTATGCGAGAAGCTAAATTGGACTCGTTATTGAAAAGGGATGAATGTTAAACAGAAAGCTATACGAATCAAACACTTGCGAGATTTTACAAATGATGAAGAATTTATTGAAAAGTAGGATACATATTTTATTTATGGATATAGATATCATTATGCGCAATTTATGTACTAATATTTAAAAAAATATAATTTACGTTTTTTAAATTGTACAACTGTGGTAACCGATCGCCACTTTTTGAAATTGAAGCATTAATTATGTACTTGTGAATGGATGAACAATATGAGTCTGAAACTGTTCTCAGACAATTAACGCTAAACTAAATAGATCTAAAAAGTAAATAACCCTTTTTAATATTACGTAGGATTTTACAGAATGGTGAACTTGCGGGTTAAAAATATTCTACGTAACAGTTTTGTTAAAATCTGACTTCACGAAAGTGAACAACTGCTTAACGAATTTGGAGGCAGAAGTCTCATGGGCCCAGCAGTAATTACACTTATGATTGTGAGGTTTCAGCCGCGGCCTGCAGCCAATCACCAATCACAATCACCAATCCAATCAACCCTCCAGCGGGCGCCCGGGCGGGGGGGGAGGATGGGGGGGCGGCACGTGCTGATCGATGCCTGCCCAAACACGACCAAACTCTTCATAAAGACTCGCTATATCAATAACAATCCATCAATATCCCACAAAGGGGAGAGTTAAACACATTTCAGACGGAAAATTTTATAGCACTTTTGTGTAAAAGTGTAGCTACCCGCTCTGCTCCTTCTCTTTTTTACATCTTTTCTTACCCAAAGGTTGCCTGGAAGAAATTGCTACCTTAGCAATAAGGCCGCCTAATTGACTCAACCAACTGTAAAAATATTTTCTTGTAAATTGTGATTGGTGTCAATAAAGAATATTTGTATTGTATTGTACGTGAGATCTCCTCCACTGAGTCAGGTAGGGATGCTATAACACACATAATATTTAGAGCCTAAACATGAAAAACGCATCTTGTCCGATTGGAAACGAAATTTAGATCCTGCTTCCATTGAAATTCTCGAACCAGCATTTGAGACTAATGTTTAGGTCAGAGAGCGTAACAAATATTAAAATAAAATAAAAACTATCGGGGGTGATCCGGTAAATACAAACCAATATTAAAATTTTCCCAAACTAATTAATTAGACATACCTGACCGGAAGGACAGCAAGGTAAAATAAATCGCTTTATTATATAGAGAAAAAGATCATAACGGCGCCTGGCAGACGTTTCTCAGACCTTCAGGTCTATATATAGGGGTTTGGCCAGATTATTCATAAAATATGCCAGATAAAAGAAATTTACATATGATCGCCGTGATATATGGGCCACCGCGAGACCCTTTGCCTTTCTGTCCTTTTGGCGGTACTTTCGGAGGCACTCGGGATGTGCGCATGATTACAAATAGAGGAGTTCATTACGACCGGCGCGAGCGAGGGTAATGGGGTGGCTAATAGGGCGCGCCGATAAGACGGAGGACCTTGCAGCCCACGCGCTATTACCTTATCTTCAATTTACCTTGACTTTAACGGCGGATTATTATAAATTGGGAAGATCGAAATTCCAATCAATGTATTATTTATCAATTTATTATTTCTGTGTGCGCAATAAAGTATATTCATTCATTGTTTTTTTTTTATCCACTAACAAAGTTTTATTTGTTCAGCTTATAAAATACATTCACAACGATAAAGCAAAGAAATAGCCAATTATTCTAGTAGGTAACTGAACGCTATGTGACGCTACACAAAACCAATTCAGTTTGTTGCCTCAAGAAACCAATGCAAATTGCAAGAAGCGACAGAGCTACGGTTTCTATTTACTGACAAGTTGGGCCAAGGCGGCGTTCACCCGACCCTCACGCGCACTGGTGTGGAGAGGCCATTAGACCAAGTTAATTAATAGGTACCATTCCTCCAACCACGCTTCCTTTCACTCGGCACCGTGTCAAGTGGCTACCTGGGTGTAACTTTAATTACCAGCACACGTGATACCGGCGACCTTGCACCGTCGGCATACAGCACACTTTCCAAGCATACACGTGTTCAGTTAGGGGGGTATGATTAATTAAAGTCACTCGTTTCATGACACAAGTTCCTAATCTGCAAACTGCGACGCGCCCTCCCGTCGCGTTCCAATAAGCTTCAATAGGTTTCATATTCATGGAGTGATGACAATCGCGGCGTCTTTTACTGAATGTAAACAACTAATGGCTCAGCTCACGAAAGTAAATAATTTTTGATGCTATTTTTGTGAAGCGACAAAAATATTAACTTACATAGGTGCAAAAGTCTCTATGAAAATTTAGGAAAAGTTGTATGGCAAAAGTTATACTGTTTCATGGCTAAAAAATTGTCTTGGCGATCAAGTGAAGGTAGAACTGCAAGCTCACAAAGAGCTGTTTTAGAAATTGACAGTCTTCGTCTTAATCGCTTTGACGTTGTAGCGTCGTCACCTTGCTTAAAAAGATGTATTCGGAAAAGACTCACCTTCTCGAAGTGTTTGACTTCCGCGAGTAGCACGAAGTTGATGTGAATGAACCTGGCGTCTTCGCATGACCGCGCTTTGATCCTATATCCTGGCTTATTGTAGAAGTATTTGTAACCCGTATACTCCGAACTTTCAATGTCCACTTTTAATGCACCTTTAAAGTCCCAATCGCCTCCGCATCCGTAGCAAAGACCCTTGGTTATGAACTTCTCCCAGCTGCGGGGCAGGCTGGTGTTGCGGGGGAGGCTGCGCGTGCGGCGCGGGTCCGCCAGCGGGGGCGCCGGGGGCAGGGGGGGCGGCGCCGCCCCCTTCGGCGGGGGGCGGGGGCGGCGCGGCCATGTCCCCGCCGGGTCGGGCGCCCGGAGGCCGCGGAGGCTCCTGTGCAGCTTCCACTCTTGACGCTCGCCGGTATCAGCTACCGGCCTCCAGCGCCATTTTGAGATCACTCGTAATGTTTTTCGGACGACTCAGTAACAGTTAGTCCGTCCGCTCATTTGGTCTATAGATTTGTTTTGAACTGGCTGCTCCAATCAGATTTCTGTTGTGCATTTAACACTAGAACGAGAACCCCACGTATAACCCCCGTAACGTTTTGTTGGTGATGTATTCCATAGAGATGTGTCAATAGGATATAGGGTACGTAGACAGCACGCGAAAGAGGAAGTTTTGGCGGGGTCGAGACGCCTCAGAGTAATAATTATATCAAACCATAATGTAACAAACGCTGCAACTTCGAAAACTTGACACTCTACTTATTAATTAGCGAGTGAAATCCTAAACTGAAAGGAAAATGGCGCCTTTCAGCGAAATCACTAAATCATCGTCTCCCCTGCGGGACTCATTGGAGGCCTATTAATCAAACTCTCGGGAGATTAATTAGGAAATCAGCAATTAAGGCTGGAACCAGCAGAATTAGGAAGGGCGGATTGTGAGCGCTTGATCTGGTGCAATGACGTCGCCTGCAAGTTCCGCGGCCACGGTACCCGTCCGGAAGACAAGTTCTGGACAAACATGACCATCCTCATGTCCACGACAATGGTAATTTTAAATCTTGGCAAACTTAGTTACATGGCGTGCATTTGTGCGGAGACGCTGCGCTGCAATCATGCTTTCAAACTTTTTAAGACGATGGAACGATCAAATTTATATAAATTTATATTTGATCGTTCGTTTTCATTCGTTCGTTTGTTCTCTTATGATAAATTATAATTTTTGACCGAGCGAGCGAAGCGTCTCCATTTCAGCTTGGCCCAAATTGCTTTTGCATGTCTGTATGTTTGTTCTTCTCTACAAGTCGCGTTTCTAAACCGATTATCGTGAAATTTTGTGAGCAGGTTTGATAAATGAATAGTTTTTTTTGTCGAGTCAACTTTTTTTTTTAAATGCCGGAGTAATGGGGTTTGCCAGCTTACGAGATCTACCGCTGAAGCTGTTTTCCTCTACAGGTCACATTTCTCAAACAATAAAAAAAAAAACGAAATAAATAAATTTCAAGGGGTCGGGGATGTTTGTTGAGAAACAATAAAAATAAATAAAGAGATAGACTCGCGCGGTCTACACAGAGTCACTATTTAGAATTTCGTAGCTCGTTTACAGCCGTTTTTGCGAGATCTCCGTGTTACTGTGACCGACGGTGGCGGTGGCGGTGGCGGTGGCGGCGGCGGCGGCCTAATCCCGCTCTAAGGAATGAGTTGATGTTGTAATCCCCGCTACCCGGATTACTCCCCGCTTCCGGGACGAACACGCCGCCCGCATAAACGCTTTGTATTTATAAAATTATCGCCACAAAGACCTAAACAAAACAACAAGATCACATTATTTTAAATAAGCGTTTATTGTTAGTAAATATGATTAGGCATACTGGATGTCTACAATACTTAGCTACAATATTGTGGATGTTCGTCATGATTTCTGATTGTCTAGTGCTGTCGGAAAACAGAGTCATCGGCAAACGAAGTTACCGGCGAACCACGATATCGACGAATAGAACTTTCGGCAAACAATTACATCGATAAATGGTTTTTCGGAATACCGTTCTGAGCTCAGGTTTCATAATGTAAAAGCTATACGGCCGTGCCCCCCGATGTTTGTTATTATCAAAGACATCGTTAGTTCGAATAGAAACAAATTAGGTCAAAATTTTCCTTTTGGTTTGTTATGCCCAGTTTGGCAAGTATTCAAGCCCCAGCGCCGCCGCCGCTCGCAACAATCGCGCGCAAACTTAAATCAGTGCACAGAGAAAATTTAGCTAATTAAAAACTTGTCCGGGCAAGTTTCATTGAAGCAAATACAAATAAAGTAATGACAGAAACAATTATTCCGGAGCTGGCGGGGCGCTGTTCGGGGTAATTACGCTGAAGCTGGAGAGGAGCCAAGCGGCTACTTTCTTCTTCGCAAAGGGGATAAATTACACGCTGTATTGTTTATACAACACTTGTTCTATTTTTTTCATTCTTTTGTTTATTTTAATAAAATGTTATGTTAGATTTTGTAAGCCACCTTGGATTTTGTAGCAAATTTGGTAGCATAAGCGTATCAAAGTTTTCGTATTCAGGTTGTTTCATTAATTTGAATAATTCATTACCAACCAACAACTCCAGTTCTACTGCGATCGAAGCACTAATTTTATTCACAACAAACCTTAAAAAAATATTCATCTTCAGAATACTATTGCCCATTGGCTTCAAATTTCGCATTTTCATTTAATTCCATGAATTTTTGAAAATTTCACAGAAGCTCCCTCTCTCAGTCGCCAAAGGTTTTTGTTTTAATTTCATCATCATGCATTAATTTTGTCATGCATGCCTGCTCGCCCCGCTGGGGATAGAGCGTGAACTAAATTAATTTTTATAATTTGCAACATTGTTATCTAAGGGGGCTATGATTCCACCTACAAACTATTGTATAGTTTGTTGGAAACAAAATGTAACACACTAAGCTGTTGCTGAATAAATAATTATAAATATAAATTATTATTTTTTTTACTTATCAAATAGCCCATTTCTCATTTTGGCTACTTCTCTAGGTGACCACTTCGCTATAGGGCCACTTGGCAAAAGGCCTATTCCGCATCCTGTCTTCTTCTCAATGTGTCTACTTCGCAAACCATCTACTTTTTCTGTAACACCATTTCATTTTCGAACAGTTAGCATTACAATTCTGTTTGTCAGTAAGTGAAAAGCTTTTATAGACTACATAGGATGAAGCATTATTTTCTAAGTGTTTTAGATATAATTTGAAAGCAAAGATAAAAATTAAGCAACTTTTATTATTATTTCAATAATAACTACTGTACACCCGTAAGATCGATGCACTCCATCCAATATCAAGTAAAGGATTAGAAGCTGGATCCGTAAATCCTTTTCCTATTTCAGTTCCAAATATTTCAACCGAGGCATCTTTTTTACTAGCAATACAAACTCAACTTGCACGAAAACCACTATTGAAATCAGAGCGTAGCATCTAGTGGAGTCGAAAAAAGGCAATGGAATCTGTGCAAGACGGAGATCCACAAACATTTGTGAAACGGAGTGAGCCGGCGAGGACCGGAGAGAACCGGAAGCGCGCCGGACGGATCCCATCTCGGACGAAAACCACTATTGAAATGAGAGCGTAGCATCTATTGGAATCGAAAAAAAGCAATGGAATCTGTGCAAGAGAGAGGCATGGACGGAGATCCACAAACATTTGTGAAACGGTGTGAGCCGGCGAGGACCGGAGAGAACCGGAAGCGCGCCGGACGGATCCCATCTCGGACGAATTTTTCTTCCAGTTTCTCAAAACGAATTTCCTATTTGGTTGAAACTAGCTACCTTTCACCGATAGAATTCTCAACTAGAAAAATAGAAATTCCGTTACAATATTTGAAACCACACTTTCAAAATGTGAATAATATATAATAAGTAATGGCAAGCTATACCGCTGGTATTTTCCAACTACGTGTTGGGAATACCAAGTATGAAGAGAAAATTGATTTTAGTTTAGTCGGAACGAAGCTAGTCGTTTTAAAGTTTCTATGCTCTTTTTTAAAATATAGGTAATTTTTATTTAAAACGTGAAAGAAATAATAATAACATAAGATTCGGAATTATGTACATGTTCAATATTTTTCGCAAACAATATAACTTGTTTGACGTAGCGCGCAGATTTTACTTGAGTTTAAGCTCGATGAAAAACACGCCGTACTCAAATCAAATAATAGGGCGCTGGATCTCCGAATCCCGCGCACTTCAGACCCGACCCTCGGAAATAAAAGAATCCGGCGCGACGCTGCCAAATAGAATTGTGTTCCAGCGACATGAAAAATGCTAGGCGACAACCTTTGCCTACGCCATCATAAGCCGGAGTTAGGCGGGATTAGGAACTACCCCAATAAAAATCAGAATCAGAGTGTACGAGGTTAAGAATAGCAATTAGTCACAGTAAAATTATTGCAATAACTTCACATGCGATGGCAGGTGTAATACGACGAGAGACGTTTTTACAATACCTATTTATCTACGAGTGTGGGCATCAGAGAGTGCAATCCGATTCATTTATTTTTAAGAAAATATTTTGCAAAACTTCAGTTTTTTTTTAACAATTGATACACGGATTATAGTATTTAGAAGGGTGCCTTCGTGTTGTTTCAAATTGTGGTCAGCTTTTAAACTTTCACCGCAGGACCGCGTAGTCACATGAAATCCACATGTTTATATTAGAAACAAAATACCATACACGAAATAAAGACAAATCTATCCATATATTGCGAACTTTACATTTATTTTCTGGTGATTCACAGCAGACAAATGGTTATCAAACGTCACTGCTGCTGCAAAACTTGGATTTTATGCTCAAGAAAATCCCAACTTACAGAAAAAATAAGCTTGTTTTACAAACGACTTTTTACAGCCGGGGTTCGTGATGCATGTAAATAAGTTTTCCGACCAGTTTTTTGCTTGAGAAATAGCATGTTTTTTCTCGATCAATGAAAAGTAGATGGGTGCTTTAGACAACGCTGACAAATGACTTCAGAGCGACACGTTGCACATCAACGTCATTGTAATCGTCGGTGTTCCTTTAGTTAAAATTCACGAACAACAAGATTATACAATTCCAAAGGTAAATATTTGTCTTTGTAGCCTCTCTCTAAACTCTGAGGTAGACCCTCTCCGTGTGGTCATATTGTATTTTATTATCTACTTTTTCTAGTTATAAAAACAAAATACGTAATAGTTTTGAAAGATAACTTTAATTTATCACATTTATTTTATTTTTATTTATTTAGGATCATTAAGTAGACATTTTACGGACTTTGATTTTAATTGAATAACGTTTGCATCAACGTTGTAGCTCAGATAGTTAGCATTAAGCAGGTAGAGAGAAACTTGAGTTAAGAACTATGTCTGCCGTTCATGTTAAATTGTCTGGACTATCTTCCGATAGACAGGGAACAGTTGTTCAATAATTCAACGGAATCAATTGGAGCCGAGTTGCGGTCTCAGGCTCCCGGACTACTTTGCTTACTGTTCCTACTTTAATCCACCGCCTGGCTAATAACTTCCCCTGCTGTTTGTTTGTGCTGCTCTGTGAATGTTTGTGCTCGTTTGTGATTGTTTGCTGGCTCAACTAACTACAGCGGTCAGACTTCACGGATAGTTACAGCGATATTGAATAATCCATTTCAAAATTAAGAGATAATTCAAAATTTAAAATTTTCGTCAGCTTATGCGTCTAAAACCTATCAATTTGAATAAAGTTTTTGCTATGCTTAGAAGTAATTTTACTGCGAAAAAAGTATGTTAATACAAAAGTAAATATGAATACGCCACGTAAACCAATGAAATAATATGAATGATCGTAAAATACCATTATCCTCTTTTTGTTCGGCGCAGTCGGGTAATGAACCGCGGACCGGCGCGGGCGGCCGCGATCCGTCTTCCGAGTTCGCGATTTATTCACACACCCTAAGCTTAATTAGAACCATCGACATAGTAGTATAGTCGTGGAAGCGACAATGTAAGCGAAATTATTTTATATTCAAGCCAGAATAGAAGAAGCATGACAAGTCGAGTGTGTCACTACGATTTGTTTGAACTTCAACTGCACGATTCAAATATCGTCAATTTCAAATCCTAATATCTTCATGGGCGGTTACAAAGCCTATTGGCCCATTGGCGTATTTAGAGTCATTTCAGTATTAAGCAAAAAAAGAAAGAAACTTAATCTGAAGAGAAAAAATAACTGGTGCAAAGTCGACCCACCTATATTATATAAGCTACAAACTTGAGCTGTGAACTGTTAAATAAACTACAAAAGGCAAAATCAATCACAAAAGGACTTTGGTCATTTGATTATCACATCCAGTCTTCTACATCGGCGGCGGGATCTCTGCAGTCAGAGTTTGAGTGAAGTGCGATGGTAGCAAATGGCGCTTAGATAATCTCCGTGCGCCGACGCCGACGCCGACCGACTCCTGCGGCGAACTTGACTGGCTCATTGAGACAACTCCGCCGAACTACCCGGATATCGGGACATTGATCGACGGGGCCGCCAGTTAGTTTTGTGGTTCTTTAGTTACTCTCGCCGGAATTTGTAGGGATTGGTGTGGTAGCTTTGAATGGAATACATCTGCTTCTGGACCTATCTAGGCGCCTATTCCATTTTTTAAATATTTTAGTGACAAGATTTTAACTTAAGTCAAATTCAGATATAAATAAAAGTCAGACAGAAGTTTAAACTGAACCAGACGACCTTCTAAATCGAAAGATGTCTAAAGTTATTCTAGAAATCGGTTAAACTGCAATCTATTGTCTGTTCAGTTTTACCCGTGACCTGCGACGCTTGCACCGTCTCACCTACGTTACATGCTCGAGAACTGTTGGACATGTGCCGAATATAGCAACGACAAAGGCGAAGGCAGCGATCTGATCTCGACCGCTTTAAATAAAGATTTTCTTTACGCGACCAAAAACGATAAGAACAAAAAAAACCGTGGAAAATAAATATGAAAGAGCGCTGTAAGAAAGCTTTTAAATAGTAATTCTATGTACACGATATAAGTAACGAATGGGTAAGCATTAATAAATGTCGTAGATTAACAAATAGATAACTTTTTTCCACGGAAAAAACACCTAATTTTAACGAGGAATACCGAAAACCACTACATAAATAGTTCGTCATATTTCGAAGGCACTATGCGGTACGCCACGGCAAAGCTAATCTTTGTCTTGATCAAGTTCGCTAGAACTCAGAAACCCTCAAGTTGAAAGCTTCTCTGATAGAATTTATCTTAACTTGAAGTAGTAACTTGGTGCCGTGTCATCAAACAATGCGATCTGAACTTAAAGTTCTTGCGGCGGCGGCGGGACGGTGGCGTTTCTTAGCTGCCAGGCTGCTGTCCGCTCGTCGTCGTATTGTTGTCGCAGACGCTAAATTTTAGGCCGATTAACTGTTCGATGAGTTATCGGATTTCAAGCCTGAACAGTCGCATTCGACCGCACAGAGCCGCGGTAAGTGAACTTCACTTAGTACGAACATTCTACTGCTTTTAAGTCGATGTCTTTGTAGTAAAATATACCTATATGTTTGATTTTAATACGAATTAAATTTAGAATATATTTCTATTTTCAGTGGTCACCTTTCAGAAACGGCTAAAGGTTTTTTAAATATTATTTGCAACATTTCAGACAAATAAATGAAGCTGAATTAAAGGAATCAGTTACGTCATATAGGAATTATCATAAAACTCTTGCTTTTTATCTCCAGCACCTTCATAATTCTTCTCTTTCTTTAAACGGAAAGGAAACGGTAAGTCACTAAGTCACTTACATATTATTTTAAACCGACAGAACCGAAAAGTGTTTTCAAAAGCTTGTTTCTCGATTCGACGACGACGTCGCAACTTTCCAAGCGGGAAGAAACGGTTATGCGGACATAAATTGATTTGTATGCGCAAAGTTCGAGTCGAGAAGAGAGGGCAGCCTGGCGCCGACCCAGGTGCGCAGATAACTCGCCTAGAGGAGTTGTCTGGGAGAGATTACCATCGCGCGACGGCAAGCCCGCCTCGCCGCCTCACCGCACTCAGATTAGCGACCAAGTATTGTTAAGCTCCTTAAGATCGCGACAAAACATTTGTACACGGATATCTGTTGCGTACTTAGCAGTTTTCTTTGATGTACCAACTTCAAGTTTAGTAAAGATATATTTTTCAAAATTTAATCTTAAGCTTTTGTGATTTATGTCGTCTTTTGGTAGATCTACGACGGTAATATCAACTCGTAGCACGTCTCAGTAAAATTTGTTTCAATCAAAGTGAATTCTTATAAGCTGTTTATTAATAAGAAGTAGGCATGAAACTTGATCAAGTTATTCGATTTGGCAAAAAGATCAACAGGTAAAAGTGAATTCGAGTAAAGTAGGTACTTATCTTTACGTAAAACCAATATTCGGTGTTCGTGCTTCGAAATCATTTTCAGTGAATAGACGCGGCGCGGGGGAGTGGGGGGAGGATACAAGGGGAGCGAAATATGACTTACAATAAAAGGATATAAAACTAACTTGAAACTGATATAAAACTCTAATGTAATTGGCTCTATGGATTCCATCTACAGTAATCTATCATTGAGCGCAGGATGACGGTAGTGAGAAGGGTGGCTGCATGTGCTTTCGAATTTCAAATTTATTACTGTACGAGAACATACTCGTTTTCGACGCTCTTACGGAGGAGGAAAGGAAATCGGCACGAGACTGCCAAAAAATTAATAACTGGTGACCATCCTACCCCTCGGAGGGGACATACTCGATATGAACAACCACAATTTATTAGGGAAAGCATTCAAGCTAGGAACTTACAGCTGTATTAGCTGACTTATAATAAATTTAATTTTTATACTACGAATTGTTGTATTATTTCTGGAAAAACTGGCGTGTAGCGTAGTGTGTATAGTATTGTAAGATTGACATTGTATTAAATTCTATAGAACAGCTATTGAAAAGGCTGGGTGTGATCAACCCGACAAGCTTTGTTCTCATAGTTTTCAAGCCGCAAATAGGCTTTGCGGCCGCTATCTGCGGTCGTCGTCGGGAACCTACAGCCTTATCTACCAAACAAAGTACTGTATAGTGCAGCATTACTGCAGGTTTTTTAATAACCTTTTTGGTATGGCTCTTTTTTCTTTTGGCCGGTTTTTATGTCACATTTTCAAATTTAAAATTTTCTTGGTTTGACCTTTTTCTAAATTGTTGATTGTTTTTTTCTGAGTTGTCGTCTGTCAGGAGATGGAAACGTTTTATCCCTTGAACGTGGTTGAATTTTTTCTAAATAAATATCTGTCTGCCTTGGGATACGGTTTCTCTTGCTAATGCGGTGAATATTAAGTCGGAGTACTAATAAATCTGATATCGCTGATAATAAATATCGCGGATTCCTACTTTGGACCTGCCGGGTAAGTCTTGTGCTGTCTTCCTCCTGGTTTTTATCGACGTACTTTTTTCTTTCCCTGACTTGGTCGGATGGCGATTATTTCCTTGTAAATCTTTACAGTGTATTTCCGGTCTCTGCGGCACACACACGAGGGTCCCCCCGTGCCTTTCTCGTTCTCTCGCCGTGGATCCGGACCCCTGAGGCCACCGGGCGTTGGACGTGCCTGGACCCCTGCGTTGTGCGCGCCCGCGCCCGTGCCAGCTGAGTGCCGCAGACCCGCGCTCCGGCTTCCCCCCTGGGATACTGCCCATCCTTTTTTAGCCTGTTTTTTATATCAGTGTATTTTTGTATGCGGATTTTGCCAAATTTAAATTCTATTTTCTAAATTCTAAAAAGGCCCTTTAGGTTTCTTTGGCCCTCCTTTTTTTGGTTCCCGTTTGGCTATACTCTCTCGGGGTACTCCGCGGTTTTGGTACACCTTCCTGCATCGATACACCACAACACAACACTACTCCAGCGACACGATATCGACGGAGTCCCCTCAGGACTCGACTCTCGGCTCATGCTTGGCAATTTCTAGGCCTTTTTAAATTGATATTATACCTTTCGGACAAATTTAACTAACTCTTTCTTTGTACACCTAAATTTAACGTTTCGCCTGTGGTCGTCGACCACAGGTTAGCTAGCTTTCTTTTTTTACGCTACAATAGGTATTCACAATAGTGAGTCAGTTAAATATTTAGATTTTGTTGACTCATAAAATTTTGGTTGTAGGTACTTGAAATTCGAAGTATAAAACAACAGCAAACGGTCGTAAAAACTTTCCTGCGTCGCTACAAAATAAGCAAGTCAAATTTTGAACGGCACGGGACTCGATATTCTCGCTAAATCCTAGAAGAAATTGCTGGCAGCGATAAAGCCTTCATTTTCATGTATGTTATAGATGTTACGAAGATGTTTTGTTTAGCAACGAATAGTTTGTTGTGAACACGAACTACGAATCACTCTGCGTAGCGCGTAGCAAATTCGTAGACGTACGTAGCGCGTTCGTAGCGGATCAAGCGCACGTAGCTACGAAGCGATCATTTTGTACCTGAAACAATAAAAACATTTAATTACTCTACTGTATCAAAACTCGAAAAAGAAAACGTCCAAAATGTCGTGAAGAGGTCGTCGTGAAGCCTAATCACTATTTTCTACAAGAAAGTTTATACATTACGTTTTCTTCGTATAATTCATTTTAACCTGAGCAATTTTTATTGTGGTTTCGCAATCAAATCGAGGAAACGGAGCTTGAAAAACGTTGAATCGTATTTGAATGGAATTAACATCTTATTTCGGCTACACGAGCGGATCCGAAGGGACAAGATGAAATAACGCTATCTGCAGTGAGCTATTGAACGAAGCAAATGCGTACTGGTGGTGTGTTTAGTAAAAACTTAATAACATAAAAAAAACATTTTTTCGTATATTAAAATAACTCAAAATTCAAAGCATATTGTGTATAAAATCAAATATAAAGCAATCGTATTAAACGGAGATTTAATTTAAATGAAACCGCTCTTAGCAATTAACTGCGAAACAGCAGCGGTTCGAATATTGTACTGAAACAAAAACAAACACATTTTTAAATCAGTAAAATAAGTTTATTTTCATACGCAGCTGTACATTCTGCTGGAAGCAGAAGTGGTTACGATGTGGGGTTATTTAGAACATTCCGAGTTGTAGTATTTTTTTTTCATTACAAAAGTGGATAAGATTTTTTACACCTTCAAACTCATCTCTTTCAATCATTCACATAAAAAAATCATTGACATAAAAAAGTTTAAAAAACAACGTTTCGTGTCTGTTTTAATTTATTCATCGCTAAATTTCGGTTCATTTACTTTTTTGCTGCTTTTAATGTAAATATCGTGGCTTAAACTAATTAGGCCGGGAGTCGGTGTAAGCGGGCCGCCCGGGGAAATCTCCGCCGCATCTATTAGCCAGCTTATTGGCAGAAAGCTCCTGAACTAATGGAAGATGAATTAAATACCTATTTTGTCCCAACTATCTTTTTAACGCCCGACGAAAGCCAGGATGTTTAAAGTTTAAAAGTTGCGGTTCAATCAAAACGAATAAACTAATTTTAATGTCATTTTAATGTCCAGAAAAGTGCGCCCGCTGGTTACTTATTGTATTTCCGATTTTTTTTGTTTCGAATATTGTTTTTCCGCTAACATTTTGTCATTTTTTAGTTAAGACTTTTTTTTATAATCCTAAATTATGTTTGCATTTGTATTAACTTTCCACGTTTTGATTGACCTTTTTACTTGTTCACCGCTGTTTCAAATTTCCGCTAAACTATTTACCGGTATACCGAAAATCCGTCATAACATTAAACATTTTATTACTTGTCCGATACTTCGATTTACCATCATATTACAAGGCGGATTTTCTTTTCTCCGTTTTATGCTTTTCGAGTAATATAATGATATAATGGTTACCTATCTTTCGTCCGTATTTTTTAAAATCGATTATTATTATACCGAAAACTATTTGCATTTTTTTCACTTTCCCAATTAATTATTTACCGAAATTATTTTTCCCATATTATTATTTCCCAGATATTTGTTTAATTTTTTATTTAATTGACCTTTGTTTTGATTTACCACAAAGATGGATCTCCGAAGAAACTTTTTCCAGATAATTCAGAATTCTACATAATTATTTTACCCAAGCAGGCAAGCAAGCAAGCATGCAAGCATGCAGGGATGCATTATGTTACAGTTAAAACCAGTTTTTAAATAGAACGCGTTTTCCCTAGTTAGAACTAGTTTTACTAAATGCCTTTGTTATAACTAGAAATACCTAGTAATATTGCATGCCTGCAAGCAGGCATGGGTAGTCACAAGACAACCTAACCCCGAAGGGTATCCCCTTCTAACCTAAAGTCAGGGTGCCCCGAACTCCCGTGCTCGCTACGCTCGCACCCGCCCTGATTTTGAGCATTAGTTAATGACATGAAAACATGATTTCGACATGTAAACTTATGGAAATAGTAACTTCGGTTATTAAAACTTATGGAAAATGAAAATATATGGAATGATACAGCTAGCAAACAAAAAAATGTTGTTTTAAGAATATGGTTACAGTTATTCTGGGAAATTATACTTCTGGTTACTGTATTTATAGGATTATGATGTTCTGGAAAAACAAATGGGAGCTAAAAATTCTGTGAAACGTTTTCAGCCTATTAAAATTCGGGTAAAAAATATTCGGAGTTATGAAATGTTACCATTTTTAAGTAATTAAGTAGTTTAATATAGCTGACAAATAAGTTTTCGGAAAAATGATACTTCGGAATGCCAAACATATGTCAAATAAATTGTCTGGCGTTTATAAAAAGGACGAGTGAATTTAAGGTAATAAGTAAAAAAGGTTAATCGTAAAACGGAATAACGTTGTGCGGAGAAATAATAATTCTGTAAAGTGATATTGCGGTGATTTAACAATATGTGAAGTCATACATATGGAAATTGCAAAAGTACGAATCGTTTACGGAATACTGAAATTCAGATATCAATTTTTCGGAAATGTGATAGGTTACCGCGCCCGCTATATTACCACTTTGATAGAAATAGCTATAATAGTTAAAACCTAAACGCACGGAGTTAGTTAGTAAGTTCTAGTAGTTTAGTTGTTTCTGTTAATTTCTTTCGAGTAAACGAATCACTTACTCATAGTGGAGCCAGTATTCACGATTCATTGTACCTACTTATATAAAAAGCAAATCTTGTAAGAGCAGTTTGCTCTAAAGTTATGCCCGTAATCGTAACTCGGTTAGAACTCGAGCACTTAAGCCAAGCGGCTGCGATCGAGCTGGGGAAGATTCGATGCACGTAAATAATTTACATCAACCTTCCCCTTCCCCCCCCCCGCTCCACACCGTACCCCTTCTGATGAGCATCCAATAAATCGCAGAAAAATCACCTCCGCGACACTCTCTCAATTCGTTATCTCGTCTCCCGGGAGCAACTCACTTACTCTATAACCGATTCCGCAGCGGTTTATATCTTTGTGAAGTTGAGTGAAACTTCAGTTCCTCGCTTCCATAAACTGTACAAAGTATCCGTAACGGAATATCGTTACGGGGGTTCTGTTAAAACCTTACGGAAACGCCGGAGTTGCTAATAACTATCATAGGCAAGATTGAGTATTGAAGTCGTCGCCGAAATATCCTCGGTGTATTCGGATGTCATACGTCTTCATTTGCATGAGGGGTTGCACGCACAGGTTACGCAGCGCTGTGAACTCAATATGGCGGCGTCGGAGTTTGCAGAACAGGAACAGACGGATCGGCCATCTCAGCAATAAGGCAGAGTAAACAGCTGATCAATAAGCAAGTTTAATATCCTGCCCGCACCACTGCCGACTGCCGACACCGACTAGTGTTTATGAAAGGAATTCCGCCCCGAGATTTATGAGCGCCTAACTTGTGCAACTTTATTAGAGTTCGGACTGGAAGCACTGGACGGGAAAAATGAGCACAATACCTACTGGGACAGCAGAGTCCGCTGCAAAGTGTCAACTCCTGCTAGCGGCGGCAGCCTTTCATGCATAGTTCCAGTTAGCGCACAAACGCCAAGGTCCAATGTGGCAATAGATGCAACTTTTGCTATGGCCAGCAAAGGCGTGAATTAACAAAGTTATTAGTTGGACGCTAGTGATGTGAAAATATTCAAAAGCTCTCACGAGCGGTTATTGTCGAAGTGTCTTTTATGAACTTTTGTAACTTCCATGAAGTTGTTGGTATTTGCAAAGGCAGCTTCTCTGGTAGAGCGGCGAGTGGCGCGGATCCGCTCGACGGTGGATAATACTAATCTGTCTTCACAGCGTTTAGTGCCGCATCAGCTGCCAGCTATTTCCTACTTACAAGCGGCGCGAGTTAAGAGAAAGAGGTTTCCTTTTCCCTCGAGCGTGACATCGAAATTACCTACTCACATGATATTTTTATACCGGCATTTGTCTGGCTTTGCTTGTGATGTGAATATGAGCGCACTAATACTGTTCGCTAGCTTATCAAGCACGATATAAAGTTCACGTTATATCTAAGTAGGTTTATACTTGTTTTCGGTTTTCATTCGTTTTTACGTGTAGAATTGCTTGATGACGGAGAAATTCATTGCCTCTGCCAATATGAGGGCACATCTCGCGGGAACACATCCCGGGCGCGCGAACTATTCGTTGCTCCCGCCCGCATTCTTTGTTTATATGCATCACGGCACACTAGCTGCCCCGGCTTCGTCTGCCCCATTTCCCGCGAACCCGCACTTGGGCCAGCCGAGATTCCCGACTTAATGCGCTAAGAAGCACGCAAACGTTACAGTTACTGAGAAAATGGTATCCACTTTGTAGAAATTCGTTTACGCATCCAACGCACGGAGGTACTTCAAAAAATAAAGTAAGTCTTCAATCGGTAAAAACACCGAGTTGTCAAAACGATAAGTAAGCAGACGAGGGGAGCGCGTCACATTGCATGCGATGAACATGAGAGGCAAAAAATTCGGTGAGAAGAGTCGATCTCGAGAACAAATGATCATTGAGAGCGATACATGTGTCTCCTTGCGGCTCATTAGCTCCGCGCGGAGAACGTTTATTTTTCAGCGAATATCCCACCTCCGCACCCGCACCCCCCTTAAGACGACACTCGCCCCCTAGGGAACCTTAAAAAAAATTCGAGGTGTGTTTTTGCTCGACAATCGAAATGGCTTCATTCCCTCTTTTCTTCGATTTGTAATGTAATGAATCCCTCTACGGTACCATCATGAAGGCAAGCGAATTCTTTACAAAGTAAAAGATGGATATTGTCCGATATTATTCGAATTCTCAAGACGTCTGCGTCGTGTCCTCGACTAAATTACACAATTTCGAGCGTTGGCTATTCCCATCTGATGTCTCATCAGTATTTACGAAGATTGCTCGATAGCAATAAATCTCGATAGATCTATGTTTTGGACGGTCTGCCCGGGTATTAATTGGTTGTTATACTTTTTCTGTTCGCCACCTGTTTAGTTGCAAGTGACAGCGTGTCTAAATGCGGGAGTCTGGAAGGAACCGAGGTGAGGACCCCTACAGGGGTTCGCCGGGCGGAAGCTGGAGGAAATCATTCGTGAATTGCTTACTCGTACTTGTTTTCTTTTCGGGCTATTTGAGGCAACGTGCTCGTGCCGCACGACACACGGACGATAAACGCACGGCTATTAATATACAGATAAGTGATTAGGATTACCAACGATGCAGTTTGTAAAAGCCAGGCGCGGACATACTTAGAATTACGAGTTTCTCCCACGTAATATAATCTTATAAAATTACTTTTTCCTACTTCACCGTTCAAGTTTGTATTGTGTTTGAATCATATAAATAAACTTTGAAAAGAATAATATTTCGCTGTGGCTCCGCTGCACATTTCTTAATAAAAGTGACCCAGAATAATACAGAACAGTTTAGTTTGCGCTCCCAGTTTTTACAATAAAACATAGAGAACTAATTTAAAACTACAAGTGGAACAAGAATACTGGAGTTATTTTCTGAGCTTACAGGGGCAAAGAAAATATTGAAACAGAGGAGCAAGCAAGGAGACTCGAAGTACCATTTCAAAAGGACTTCGGAACTCTGGATTAACTACACCAACCGTGTCAGCAAAATGGTAGCAAATGAAAAGGCTTTCAGGCGACTTTCTTTCATTCAATTTTTTTAATTAAAAATACCACAGGCTATAGGATATATTTCATCTTTAAAATTGAAAGCAAATGGGCGTACTAGCATAGAAGCTGACTAGATATAAACAAAAGCCTGCCTGTTCATCCGCGCGCGCACGCTCGTACAGGAGAATGGAAATCTGCTGACACTGGAAGATAAAGCACGGACCACCCACGATTATAAAAATGCTTATTTATTTATTTTTCAACTGTAATGTTTTAAATTTGATGGTTTAATGTTGTTTATTGCACGCGTCCGCTGTACTTAGTTTACTTTTAGATTGCTGTATGAAAATCGGATCCGGTAATAAATTGAAATGTGCGTGTACAATATAATATGTTAATCTTTACGCAGCAGACGCTCTTGAAAACCACTAGATTCAATTTAACTGTGTGTACTGTGGAGATTGCATTGGTTACATGCAGTCTCCGCGCACTTTTCCCTTTGTTTGTTGTTGCTGGCACTCGATATTCGCCCTATATATCGTAAAAAAGCTAATTAGACGTGGGGAGTCAGAGAATGATTGGCTGAAGAAAATAATGGTGTGGATTAGGGATTGAAATGAAGAAAAGATAATACAAAAAAATTGTAATCTAATATTGGAGTCATTATTTGGCTACGGATTTATGCACTAGAAGCGAGTGCCTCCCATCTTCAAAGAGCTACGTCCACCTGACATGGTGTAGACTTATGAAGAAATCGGTACCTCCAGTTACGTATTTTTTTTTCTTTGCTATATTATTTGCCTGATTATTTGCCTTGTAGAATCAACAGCAAATATCACAGCACGGATCGCAGCTATGAAGCAATTTAATTTTGTTAGCTTTGTTTAGCTTCGACTGAACGCGGACGCAGAGGAAGACGTGTTTAATCTTAAATCCTTTTTATGCACCATATTAAGTTTTCCAGAAAAAAGTCTAAGAAAAGACTGTGAATAAAGAAATTAATATTGAATGAGATGGCCAATGCAGCGATTGCAGCCATTAGAATGATGACGAGATACCATGGAAAGGTCTCTCTGCATTGATGCCTTGGTGATGTACAATTGATATTATTTTGTTAAAAAAAGTTGAATTATGTCTGATAAGTATAACGGTCTGAATTCGTCCGCGGAGGACTTCTTCTCGCAATTCGAGATAATCGCCGCTATAAATAGTTGGAGTGACGATGTAAAAACGTTAGTGTTGGCTACTTATCTATGTGGGCCGGCTCTCAGCTATTATAATTTGACAAAATCGTCCTCTACGAAATATGAGGATATTAAAAAAGCGATTTGTTTAGAATTCCCGTCTCCTATAGACCATGCTTCGTTGTTTTATAAGTCTCGTCAAGATTATAATGAGCCTCTGATGGACTATGTGTATCGTGTGGAATCTCTTGCCGGAAAGGCTAAGATTTCAGACCAGAAAATAATAATTAAGCAATGTTTGACTGGTATGTCATTTTTTTTTAAACGTAATTTCGGAACCCAATTATACAAAGATTTCGCTACCCTCAAACAAACCTGCATGGAGTATTCGATGCTCTTTATGGCCACACACACTGAATTATCGTTGCCAGTGAAGATAACCTCGACTCGATGTGGCGAGCCCAGCAGTTATACGAATTCAATGGGTGATGGTTATCCCAGTGAAAATATTGGGCAGCGTGGTGCGCAAGCCTCACCGCAGGAATTATACTCCACGCCGCAAAATAGATCTTCTAGTTGGCCGCCGAGGAGTCCATCTTCTCCACGTACTACTAACTTTGGATCAAACCGACCCCGCAATGATGCGAGATCGTCAAGACCCCAATACACTCAAAACCGGTATAATTTAAGAAGCGGTTCGCGTGATAACGTTGGAAATATACAGGGTAATGACCCAAACTTTCAGCGTCGCCAGTGAATGGGACTACATTGGTAGACGGTCATTTTAGTCGTCCCGTTTCTCCTATTATTTGTGTTGATTTGTACGGTGTAGTGCATAATGCGTTGATTGATTCAGGTGCCACAATTTCTGTGATTTCTTCTTCGTTTCTTGAAAAAGTGGATAAATTCATTCCGTCACACGCATATAATGATAACGCCTCTTGTTTGCGTACGGTGAATGGGATTAGGTTGTTAGCTGAATGTTCTGTTATATTAGACATTACAATAAATAGCATTGTTTATAATCATGCATTTGTTGTTGTGTGCGATTTAGTACCTGATATAATTTTAGGGCAGGATTTTTTATATGCAGTAAAGGCCATTGTCAACTTTGATAAACAGTTCATTGAACTGGATAGGAATAAGGTATGGTTCAGAAATGATACAAAAATCGCGGCGTTTTCACTTGATTATGTTCAGTCCGGGACTGAGTCCGAACATTTATTGCCGTTACCGAAAGGTGATTATATCTATTTTCTTAATACGGTAGAATCAATAAATGAAAATTTGGACGATTTAAAAAAGGATACGATCCTAACGAATAACACGAAATGTAATAATTTTAATATTTCTGATGCTTTATTATCAGATCAGAAAAGTAAGTTGTCAGAATTACTGGGCAAATATGAAAAGCAGACGTGATTTAATATTTCACCATAATTCTCTGAAACCGTTCAGATTGCGTGTTTAAAAATATGGAGGGTGAGCTTAGTGTATAGGCCACTCATTTTAGATATGCTATCGAATATTTATAGTTCTTCGGAAAAGATCTTGTTATTCGGTTAATATTTAACGTAAGTGACGCATAGTGTAGGTGATCATTATTTTTCTACATATACGAATAGGCCTGAGCTCCTGTTCCAGACCTGCCGCTACTTCGATTTTTAGACTTTGTATTCGCGTTTTTCATTTGTTTTTGTCTTAGCTTAGGTTGAAATATTTAAGTTTAGATTAGGTGTGATCACTTAAAGTTTGTTCATTATGTTGATGGGATTTTGTTGTCATAATTTGATTTATCTGATATTACATAATAATAATTTCGTTTGTTCTTGTTGGTCAATTATAGCAGCATGGTCCAATGTTAATATTATGTTGAACGTTTTGTGTCGCTGTTAGTTGTTCTATTAATTCTTCAAAATTCATTTATTGTTCTTTTGGTTCATGTAGTGTACCATGAGTTGTACTTGAATGAATAATCTTTTGGCGTGGTTTTAATTATTCGTATTTGGTGGAACGTTGTTCCACCAGGTAGCTGTTAGCTATGGCTTCTTGTACAAATCATAGGGTTTGTTAAATGAAATATTATACGCACTTTTAGGTAATTAGTTAGGTTTATCTTTTGTGATCGGCTGATCATTTTCCTGTAGGAGGAGGGATGTGGAGATTGCATTGGTTACATGCAGTCTCCGCGCACTTTTCCCTTTGTTTGTTGTTGCTGGCACTCGATATTCGCCCTATATATCGTAAAAAAGCTAATTAGACGTGGGGAGTCAGAGAATGATTGGCTGAAGAAAATAATGGTGTGGATTAGGGATTGAAATGAAGAAAAGATAATACAAAAAAATTGTAATCTAATATTGGAGTCATTATTTGGCTACGGATTTATGCACTAGAAGCGAGTGCCTCCCATCTTCAAAGAGCTACGTCCACCTGACAGTACCGTCTAAATGGTGATATGAGAAAACATGGAGTTTGAGACGCAATCGACCGCGAAAAATATTCATACGAGATCCCATGCGATCAATCGCCGCTCGCGACCCGGCGCTATGAATACGTATTTCTTCCTCAAAACTTGCTATATTTTTCTGTACAATTTCTCAGCTTTATTTCGGCATTATTTTTACACCACATCCGCCCATAGAAAGATGACAACCTAAACCATGACTTCATTATATTTTATTATTATATTTATTTATTTTTATAAAATAAGTCTTAATTATCTCTATAAAATCTTATTACTTAAATGAAAGTTTAATTTAATTTAATTGTTACATTATGATTAAGAAAAAATATTCAAAAAATAATACCCGTCGTCGTTGTATTACAACATCAAAATCAACATGTTGTATTAACGGCGAGTATTTTTTTAAGACTATTTATGTAGTTTTTTACACCAACAAGAAACCAACACGAAAGCAGTAATAAGATATTCATTAACATTTTTCATTTCATAGAGTAGAAATCCGTAGATTGTAAGGCGCGACTACGCGCCGTAGAAAGCCAGTGCTACGGCGTAGAGGCCAGAGATTACTGTTAAGATAAAAGCGTAGACGGAAGGGAGTTGCATTGTATTGTGGTGATGGACCTCCATCACTGAAATCAAATAAGATTATATTTGAGAGAATAGCATTGATTTATTTGAAATGAATTTTAATATTTTATAAGGTTATTGTTCGGCAAGAGCTATAAAAAGACTGTGTCAAAACAATATTCAAAACCGATATGTTTCGAATTTTTTTGAAAATACAATTCTAGAACAAAATAAAGCTGCCAGTGTGCATTTATCACATGCCAGCATTTTTAATAATAGATCAAGGAGAATAGGTATTGGTATACCTAACACATTGCTACGCGACCGTAGCAAGCCAGTGCTACGGCGTAAAGGCCAGAGGTTACTGTTAATCTGTTAAGATAAAGGCGTAGACGGTAGGGAGTTGCATTGTGTTAGGTATAGCAATACCTACACTCCTTACTCTGTTATTTAAAAATGCTGGCATGTGATAAATGCACACTGGCAGCTTTATTTTGTTCTAGAATTGTATTTTCAAATGATTTCGAAACATGTCGGTTTTGAAGGGTGTTTTGAATGAGTCTAATTTGAGAAGCCTTTCGACATGTTTGTCTAGTACTATAATATTCTCTTGAGAATAAAAGATTGTTTTCCCCGTAAATTATACCTTTTCTTTTGTACTCGCCCCACCACTACCAGACATTGCTACGCGACCGTAGCAAGCCAGTGCTACGGCGTAGAGGCCAGAGGTTACTGTTAAGATAAAAGCGTAGACGGAAGGGAGTTGCATTGTGCGAAAAGGGTGGAGACGGTATAAATAAAGATTAGTTTGGTTGTGAGAAGGATAATTTATTTAATATTTTTATCTCCTCAAAACACAAGCTTTCGTGACGACAGTCTACAATAGATATCGTAGGTCTGCTGGAAGATATTTCTTTAGAAATAAGTAGGCCTGTTGTGTCGTTTTTCTTTGTGTTATTGTAATTTTCTTGTTTAATGTGTAATAAATGGTTAAATAAAATAGAATCAGCTGTTGAGCGTTCGAAACATATTTGTTTCTTCTAAATTAAAATAAACCCGACGATTCTATAAGTATTTACTGCCAGCAATAACCAACGAGGCTGAGACGTATAGGTATGAACACATACCTAACACATTGCTACGCGACCGTAGCAAGCCAGTGCTACGGCGTAGAGGCCAGAGGTTACCGTTAAGATAAAAACGTAGACGGAAGGGAGTTGCATTGTGCGAAAAGGGTGGAGGCGGTATAAATAAAGATTAGTTTGGTTGTGAAAAGGACAATTTATTTAATATTTTTATCTCCTCAAAACACAAGCTTTCGTGAGGACAGTCTACAATAGAATCAGCTGTTGAGCGTTCGAAACATATTTGTTTCTTCTAAATTCAAATAAACCTGACGATTCTATAAGTATTTCCTGCCAGCAATAACTAACGAGGCTGAGACGTATAGGTGTGAATACATAACTAACACATTGCTACGCGACCGTAGCAAGCCAGTGCTACGGCGTAGAGGCCAGAGGTTACCGTTAAGATAAAAGCGTAGACGGAAGGGACTTGCATTGCTACGCGACCGTAGCAAGCCCGTGCTACGGCGTAGGGGCCAGCGGAGGGGAGTTGCATTGAGATTTGTTTTGTTATTCGATTCCAGATTAAAACAGTAAGTATTATTTTTATCTATTTCTGTATACGAGTCGTGTATTAATATCTAATTTTGTGGTGTGCTATATACTAGCGTGCTAACTTTCTTAGAATATTTATTTTCCTGATTGTACACAATAAACAATTGTGAAAACTAAGATCGCTTTACATGCGGAAACTTGTAATTATCTTCAATATAAATAAAATAAATGTGGCCGACAAATATTGTTTTAAAAAAATCCTATAGAAAAATAAAGTCTCCAGGGACTATATTTTCTCTGTGCGCTACTGCCGCAAAACTGTTAAAGGAGGTTTCATAGCCAGTTGTATTAAAACCTTACTTTTTAATTTTTTTCTATATCTGTTGCTTTGACTGTCTGTGTGTCACTCTCTTGATTTATCATTGTGTACATTATATTGATTTGTTTCTATCTTAGTTTAAATAAACAATCCGCACTCTTTAACATGGTAGCAAAGCGTTAAAATCATAGAAATGATCTAAAATATAAAGTTGTAAAAAGATTTCCGAAAAATAATTACGTAAAAATTCTGTTCCAATTTTTTGACGAAAATGTCATCATCAGGCTCAACCAGCTGTAAGATCGATATCGGGCAACTAAAAGGAAAAGAAAATTGGGCCACATGGCGCTACAAAGTCACCCAGCTTTTAAGGGGCAGCCAAGGCGGATTGAGTGCTGTTGAGAGCAAACTCGCAAAACCTATCCATCCGGGGTCTGCAACAACTGCAGTGGAAGTGGCTAAGTATGAAAAGGAAACTCAACACTACAACGAAGTTGACAGCCATGCCGTTCTGTTGTTAACGGCCAACATGACGGACGAGACGCTGCAAAAAGTCATGAGGCTTCAAAATGCTCAAGAGATTTGGGACGAGTTACATCGCCTGTTCGACTCATCGTCAGATGACAGGACGTACACATATTCGCTGGATTTCTACCATTATTGTAAAGATCCGACAATGGGACAAGTGAACGGGAAAATAGGACGCTTGTAGAAGCCGCACGCAGTATGATGCACTCTCATGAAGAACTCCCGATTGCCTTGTGGTGTGAGCTGATAAGTACAGCCGCATATGTCCCGAATAAGACAGGGCCCACGTGCATAGATGGCAAATCGCTATACGAACTTTGGTATCGTCGAAAACCAGGAATAAAGCATGTCAGAGTCATTGGCAGTGAATGCTACGCTCATGTACCCAAACAAAAGCGTAAGAAGCTTGCGAAGAAAGCTCAGAAATGTATCCTAATCGGTTACGAAGGTGATGATGGGTACCGTCTAGTGAGCTTCGACAAATGTGGAAAGCCCACGATAATCAGATCAAAAGACGTAACATTTAATGAATCCATCATAGAATCGATTGGATTAAATGATGAGATTGAATCAGAACCTGACAATGAAATCGAGTACAAACTTCCCTCGATCAGAAAAAAGGGTCAAGTGTCAAGAGCAAGGGAGGATGAGCCTAGTGAAATTATCCAGCCGCCTATTGACATGTCAGGTGCAAGGGAGGATGAGCAAGATGAAGCCAATCGGCCATCTATCTGTATGCCCCAGACAAGCCAAAATTTTCCTGACTCAACGGATGAAGTGCCTCAGATTGATAATCAGGAACAGGAAAGTTACAATACTCCATATGATTCAGAGGAAGAAGCAACAGAAGAAGAAACTGCAGAAAGGGTCCTTCGAGATAGAAGCCAGCTACGACCACCTGCGAGGTACGGTTACTTTGTCTTGAACTTCAGTTCGTTCGAGACATACAAAGATGCATTGACAAGGCCGCAGATGGATAAATGGCTGAAAGCTATGGAAAGCGAGATGAAATCGCTGTCTGAAACTAAAACCTGGATTTTGGTGGACTTACCCAAAGGTCGAAAACCAATATCGTGTAAATAGATTTATAAAGTTAACAAATGCGGATGGAAGCCTCGACAAATACAAAGCTAGGCCAGTGGCTAGAGGATTCTCAGGATTGGTCTGATGATCAGTAACAGAAATATCAAAAAGGGAGGATGTTGAAGGAGGTTTCATAGCCAGTTGTATTAAAATCTTACTTTTTTTTTTATATCTGTTGCTTTGACTGTCTGTGTGTCACTCTCTTGATTTATCGTTGTGTACATTATAATAATTTGTTTCTATCTTAGTTTAAATAAACAATCCGCACTCTTTAACAAAAACAACAAATTGCTTTTTCTTAAAGAGATAGAAATAGTTAAGAACAAAGTTTACACTGATCTGGTGCAAGCAAAGTTTATTTATGAGAACTACTACCAACAAAGTTAGAAAATCACCCGATGAAATGTTTTATGTTTTATTTACCTTTCTTGTTTATAAAAGCTCTTCTAGGCGATTCGAATAAAACTATATTTGGTGTAAGTGAATCTGATTATAATAATTATAAGTTTTATCGAACACTAGCTGTCCGCCCCGGAATAAAACTTATTCCCGTAAAAAGTATCCTGTGTTAATCCAGGGTACAAACTATGTCCTTTCATAATTTCATTCAAATATCTAGGCGTGAAAGCTTAATAATCATCTAAACATACTTTTACATTTAAAATGTTAGTGTGATTGTAATAGTAGTTGCGATAATCTCGAACAAATTGATCGCTAAATAATTGTGTTCATTAGTCATTCGCTGGTAATTGCGTGTGTAAAAGCGCTGTCCCTGCCGGCGCGCGCGCATTCGATCGACGCTAATCGCCGATGCTATCGCGACCGTTATTTTACGCCAGATACCCACCCGCTAAGCGGTGCGACCTAACACTCTATTTGGCAACCAAACGCAAATGTTTCCTACATAACGATTTCAAGTTTTCCCATAGTGGGCCGTCTTTGAATGTTTTGCACCCTAAAGACTGGAATGTTGCGTCAAGTTGGCGCACATGTGACCGTCGTCGTCGGCAAAAACGCCGGCGTCATTGGCCCGTCAACAAATGCCAGTCCCTGAACTCAAACCTACTATTTGCCGCTACGTTTTTTCCCGATTTGTGTAGTCGACAATTTGTTTTGGCTTGTCGACGTCCCGCGCCAAATCGGCCGCGTCGTTTGTTAAAATGTATCCGTTTTTTCCTCCCGCCCCCCGCGGCCCTCGCCCGCCCCCGGGTGACAGTTAATGTGGCCCTCATTATCAACAGTTTGTTACTCGCTTTTTGTTTGTTATCGCTGAGCTTCTCACGCATTTAGCTCCATTATCCGGAACCCGGGATTAGGGGCTTTACATGTGACGACAACTTTCAAACTATCAAACAGTTAAACCTCAATTACAGTAATGGAAACTAACAGAGGGGACCGTGGGGCGAGGGCAAAACGTTAAACCTATAACTGCACAGGACATTTAATCTTTTGCTCTTACCTTGTAACTCTCACAATAACATAAGGCGCTTATGTGGCCCCGCTTAATCTGTTAAGAAGTCTCTTTGTGCGGCTTTAATACGGAAAAGCCATTAGGTAAAGGAAAAAAATCTTACAGGTATTATAGGTAACGATATACGTTATTTGTGATAAATTAAGATCGCATTCGTTTTCATGGTCCAAGTACCTTAAGAACTAGCAGGATAGACAAGGGTCGGAGACATCAATCAGGCTGCCCCGCGCCCCGCCCGCATCCGCGCGTTCCCGAGCCGCTGCCGACACGCCCGTGATTTGTCAAACTGTGTGTTTGTTTAATGGTGAGTCGGTACTCACAGATTGATAGTGGCCGGTCGGGCCGGGCCGGGCCGGCAGCGGCGGCGGGCCGGAGGGCGCGCGCTAATCGGCTGCGGCCGATAACCCGCGCTTGCCGGAGACAACCGGCCATTAAGGACCGAGGTAGACTTTACACGCGCCATAAACTTTCCCTCGACACGGAACGGGCAGGGAGGAATACCTTGCGATGGCTACGTGTCCGGATCGCTAACTGCGTCATCAGTAATGTATTCGATATGAAGTGAGAGTGTAGTTACAAATAGGAGGTGTTCCAGGTGGAGGAGCCATTAGCGGCGGGAGTAGTGGTCCAGCCCATTAGCCCGTATCGGGTGACCACTTAATCTCGCTGCGGAGTCGGCAGCTTCACCCCACATTTGCAGACTTGTCTCCCTAGCAGCTTCGTCAAGGTATTTTATAGCGAAATACGAAACATATATTTCTTAAGTCTAGTTTTGTGAAGCGCTTAGAAGAGTTCTTTACAACGCTTTTGATAGAGTCAAAAAGTTTTAGCAAATTAATTTCGTTGAATAAAATTCGATATTTCAAAAAAGGCAGCTGTATGTTAAAGACAAAAAATTATGGACTTTTATGATGACAACCCAGTTCTGCTACTCGGCAAACTTTTCTCCTATTGGAACACAGGATTGGGTGTGGTGCGATTTATAATTCCCGTCACGATTATCATAAAAACTTCAGAGCTATAAAATTTATCGTCATGTTTCATTATCATTTACAGCCTACATGAACCTACTGCTGCAGATATCTGTCACGGCAATACTTACATTCCTGTGAGGATCAAACTGGATGATGGCGCAGGACCGTGTGGATGTGATCACACGAATACATTCTGGATATTCGTGTACGAGTATTGTAACGGATCGAGTCCTAATCTAGCGAGCAGCGACGGACTGATATACAGAACCTGCCGTCACAATCGAGCAGAAATACGACGGAAATCGATTTGCTCCGGAATACAAGTCAAATAGCCCGTTCGCATTTCGACGTCCACTGCCCGCCGCGCTAACTTATGTGCCAATTTCGCTGGCACTAAATCACCGATGGACCTCGCCGTCCAAATATATTGGCCGTAAATTTTGATTAAATCTGAGTAAATTTTCATATAGGTTTTGAATTAACCTTTGGCGCAGGGCAGTGTGACGAAGGCTCGAGATTTAGCGAAGGAAGTTGTGCGATACTACGAGGTGAGTGCAGTTCGCCGGTCCGGTGTCAGGGGATCGCGTACAGTTTACAGCCGGAGATAACTTCTTCAGGGATACTTCAAATGTCGAGCATGCAAGAGTGAATATGGAAACTCGCCCGCAACCGAATCCGGTGGTGGACGAGGGTCCAATCAGCGGGACATTCAGCCCGCAACTTTCAATTTTCAATTCCATTACAGTTCATAACACTTATGCTGTGATTGTGCTCCTTCCCCCGCCGGCACCCCGCGCCCCTTTCCCGCCCTCATACGGAAATTGAATTCCAATTATTGTCTTCAGCGGGGACCCGACTCCTTCTAATTCACTCCGTAGATTACATGAAAAGAAATGAGGGGAAGCGGTGTAAAGAACGCAATGTGGTGAATAATGAAACAGCTCCTAAAGCCTGGCGTGTTTTTGTGAGTTCCTAATTACCTTTTTACCCGAATGTGCAAAACAAAAATAATGCAAGGTTCCATAAATTCTTGTTAATTCCGCGAGTGTCTCGGGATACTTTAAAAAGCAGTTGAGTGGTCTTGTTTGTATTAAGTGGGTATCTAGAGTGGAGGAAATTTTATTAAGCAGGCGACGACGACGTAGTAGACTTTGGTCGAGATGGCAGGACGAGCTAAGCAGTTTTTCCAAAAACTGGCTTAGCAATGCTCTCGACAGAAAAGGGCGGAAAGAAAAGAGAGAGGTTTCTGCTCAAAGTAGTGGGACAATTTAGGCTAAGTAAGATAAGATAGCACTTAAAATAAAAATCTGTGCTGAAAATGTAGACAGCCTGAGTAGAAAGTTACTAGCTCATCAACCGTCCGTGATGTTTCATGAGAGCAATGTCCCGATTAAAGAGCAATTTGCTGCACATTACGGTGAAGCTGCGAACATCCAGCCGACCGCAGACCGCGGCCGCAGCAAACTCGCTCGGCTCGATATGTTGCGGATCCGGGCGAGCAAAAACAAGTGCTTAGTTCTGAGCATTAACAGGTCGGAAGTTCTTAATGCTCCAGCTCCTTATCAAAATGAACTGACTCGCCAATTCCTACTTTCTTGCCGTTGTCTTTACGATCCCATCAGCCGAGAGACGCTTAATGCTGAACAGAAGTCTCTTAAGTCGTATCATATGTAGTAAAATTATTGAAAAAAGTCTTATCGTTATACCTTTATTGCTATTTAGTGTTTTTCTTTGCTTGAGACAATATTTCAGCAGATAAGAAAAATCTAAATTAAAGAAGTAATCTGCCAAATCTTTCAATTTCTTCAACCTCATCTCTTCTTGTTGATAACACTTTCTTTATGCAAATGTAATATTGCTAATGTGCTCAAATTGGAGAGCGCAGTTCGAAAGCTGTTAGCTCGGAAAGACGTGAAAAGCTGCCACAGTATTTAAATATCTCTGAATAAATAGTGAAGATGGTGGCGCAAGCTGGGACCTACTTATTTTAATATTCTGACCCGATTAAATACAGGAAGCAGGAGAAAAGAATCGGAATAAACTAGAGTAACTTTCCTTGTAGTTCAATTGGTTTATATCGTGAAAAATTGTAGTAAAATTTGGATCGCAATGGCGCCGCCTCGATCTAATTGAAGATAGGATCGACGGATGATACACAAAAAAGCGGCCAAGTGCGAGTCGGACTCGCCCATGAAGGGCTCCGTAGCAGTAAGTAACATAAAAGTACTAGATAGTAGCCGCGGTTTACGATTTATGATTTATGACGTATTAAAAAAAAACTACTTACTGAATCTCGTTCAAACCAATTTTCGTTGGAAGTTTCTATGGTAATGTAAATCATATATTTTTTTTAGTTTTATCATTCTCTTATTTTAGAAGTTACAGGGGGGGGACACACATTTTACCACTTTGAAAGTGTCTCTCGCGCAAACTATTCAGTTTAGAAAAAAATGGTATTAGAAACCTCAATATCATTTTTGAAGACCTATCCATAGACACCCCACACGTATGGGTATGATGAAAAAAAAATTTAAGTTTCAGTTCTATGTATGGGGAACCCCCAAAATTTATTGTTTTTTTTTCTATTTTTGTATGAAAATTTTAATGCGGTTCACAGAATACATATACTTGCCAAGTTTCAACAGTATAGTTCTTATAGTTTCCGAAAAAAGTGGCTGTGACATATGGACGGACAGACAGACAGACATGACGAATCCATAAGGGTTCCGTTTTTTGCCATTTGGCTACGGAACCCTAAAAAGCCATCACTGAACAATTACGAATTTTAGCAAACAGGGAAACAATTTTTGCAATGACAAAGACGGAAAATAATAAAACGATCCAGAAGAGTCAGAACATGCAATCACGACTACCAGCAAATATAATGTTCTCTCCCTCCCATTAGTTATTATGGGAAGTGCGATAATAACAGTCGTGCGGTGTACGACGCCTTTGGTAGCTCAATGTGGCGCAGAGGCGGTATTCTTGCGAAAATCGCAATTTTCCTCGTTTCCTCCAGTTAAATATGGATCAATGGGCAGATCCGCCGGCGCCGACGTTAACGGCTCGAGCCGGCCGCCTGTCTCGAATATCCGGCGAAACAAACAGACCGCCACTTGCACGGGACGCATACGGCACGCCCAGCCCGTATCTTAATATTAGTAGGGAGGTGCCGAGTGCATCGCGTTAAGACTCGAGTACACGCAAAAAAATTTTTTTTGACGTTCTGGAAGTAAGGGCCACATTGGAAGAATGAGTCAGATTTTGAGCAAGAAAAGAAGTTGCTAAAACATCAAACATTATGAACCTATAGGTTCATAATGTTTGATGTTTTAGCAAAGGCAAAAAAGATTTCAAGTCATTTTAGAGTCCAGCCATGACTTGCAGCGGCTGAATGACGCTAGTATCAAGGTTTGTAAAGTCTGTTAGCTGATAAACAGCGCTGTGTTGTAGTGCCTACATGGTGTTTTGCGGTACGCAAAATAGAACGTACGATATATTATGTGAATCTTTATATGTTATTTTTATTTAGTGTGTGCTGGGAGTGTTCGCATCAGTTGGCTCGTTGACGCGCTGGCTGGTGTGAATACTCCTTGACTGCTCAGATCGCCACTGTCGTGGTGGCATCTGATTTCGTGTTTTATGTTAATTATTATTATTTTTTTGTTTGTAACTAGTTGTGTTTTGTTTTATGTGCCGTAAATAAATGTTTTATTATTATTATGTCATCTCTTCGACCATACGTAACAAAATAGAAGACATTATTTGAAAGCAGCCGAACTCATTGGAAATACGTTACGTTACACTCATACGTGAAATTTTCAATAGAGCCGTCATGTGTCTCGTGCCTTGTTCGTACATTCCAGGTGCATTTTGGCCGTTGCGATCAATTAGCCGATAAGCGTCGTGTGCCCGCCGCCGCCGGCGCCCCGGACCAGAATACAAATGCGGCCGTTCCGAATACCACAACGCGCTCTACCAAAAGCGCACTTAGCGCCGACACGGCTCTCTGACCAAACCGAACTCGCCAGAATAAATAGCTACTACGACCGAACGTTTAATCTCGTTCCCAAATTAATTTAATTAATCTGCCAGAAAAAAGCTCGTAAGATATTATTGGATTTCAGTGCTGGAATTCTCGCGCGAGACAGGATGTAAAATTTGTCGCGAGGGGGGTGTGGGGCGTGGGGGGGTCTCGATGCCTCCTGCACTAATCCGGTAAGTCGCGGAGTCCCCTCGGTACAGCCTTAAGCCGCTAACGCTCTCCAAGTTTAGAAAAATTGAGTACGTATTTATTGGTTCCCAAGGAGATTAGCTGCACTCCAGCCGCCGCGGCCGCAGTGCCGGCCGTACGACTCCGCTTCCGATGTTTTTTCTTTGCTAGTTGTCAAATCAGTGAACATCGAACAAATAAGTCTAGAGTGCCAGCCGCGTACGCCGCACGACTACAGGACGCGGGCACGTAGCCTAGTCCGGGCTATTTCGACAAATGCCTCTTGGAAAACACTACAAAGTTTCTAATTACCATTAAGAGAGGATAGAATCCCAAATAGGTACGGACTTGAACATACTTGCGGGAACGATAATACATTTAGATGTGTTGCGGATAAAATGAGAATATTATCCTGCATAGATTTCTTTGTCGTAAAAACGGTAGGGAGTTTATACGAATTAGGGAGTAGATTACTCCTGGGACCAGCTTGAGCGATCTTCGGGGAGAGGAGCTGAGATTACCGTGGTGATTCCTATTGCTTGCTATCAAGGCTTAGTGTTGCTATCTGTTGGCGCGCCGCCGCACGGTGCTCCTAGCAGTTTCTACCAACGCACTTAAGGAAAACATCCCAAGGATTGAATTCATTTCTTCTTCATCAACTTAAGAACGAGACAGTATCTGGCCGGATGAATTGAAGAAAGATTAGATTAGATTGAAGATGATTAAAGAAATATTATTATCAAAGAAGAAACATTTCTATAACCAGAAAATAATATTGATTTTGTTTCACTATCCGTACAATAACCGCTAAAAGGCTAACCACCATACTATAAACGACTTGTGGGATATCAGTAAAGGGTATGCTCAAAGGCAGCAAGTTTGGTCTGCGTGTATCTAGGTTCAATTGGCGTAGGAACAGGTACAGCGCAACATTGAGCCAGGATAGCGGCTCGCCATCTACATTACAGCTGCAGAATTATTAGCTTTAGCGAGATTAACTCGATTCGGCTAACTGCGGCGAAGTAATCGAATTGCAGCCGGCGCGCTAACAAACTGCCGGCTAACTTGCGGCATGTATATTCGTACTGTAGCGCCTTAGTGTAGCGCCAACTCGAATATTGAGTTTTAGGCTCGGCTCTAACTTCGCTCTGCATTTGCTGCGAGTGTGCTCCGAATATAAGTTAGGCGATAATACTCCCGGAGCTGTACCGACGCCGTTTATAAAGCGTTCCGTCTAACGGTCATAACTTTAGCCCAACTTTCGCGAAAGCAATCACGAAGATGCACTCCGAAATGGAACTAATTTCGTAATGAATTTGAGTTAAATGCTCTTGCTTCGTTAATTAGGCAATTTGGAGGATTTATGATGACGATGACGGTCTCCAGGGCCCCCGCCTGCCACCCGCGCTGCCCCCCGCGATTATACCTCGGCGCGGCCGCTGAAAGATTAAGAAGTCGCCGGATGAACATGCTTCCTTACTTTGTTTCACGGTGAGTGCCTTAGGGTTGCCTGCTGTTACATTGCTGAATTGTCACAGCTTATCCACTGAATAAAGTACCTTCAAAGATTTTGCTATAAATAATATAGCAGAAAGTTTAGTAACTTCCATTTCGGCATTTTCTCTAAGTGGTCTTAGTATCTTGGAACTTGTACTCTGCAAAAACCAACACAATTTTTTTAAGAGTAGTAAGTTGTAAGAGTGTCAACCCTGTAGAAAGCTTTATTCAGAGCTTCCTGATAAAAAGTAAAGTGAAGTGACAGCCCTGTGTCTACGGTCGACCATCCATCAGGCGAGCAGGAGTGCTCCACTCTCCCTGACGATAAGTAACTCCTCGAGACCGAAGCCAGGAACAGGTCAATCATTTGGAGGATTAAAACGGCTTGCAAGCCACTCTCCGCATCCCGAACAAAATGGCCCCTTAACGAAAAAGCGCACAATTCCGCCACAAAAGACAATAAGTAAATAAAATAGCTACGCCCTTATAGTTCAGATGGTACGCTTGACTACAAGGCTTTGTCATGATAATAAGGATTCAATTCCGCGATTCGATTGTCGCAGTATCGCAGCTCGTCGTCGTAAAATTAAAGCGGTGGGAGCATCGCCAGCGAGCGCAATAACGCGCGTTATAAAAGAAAGGGTTTTCTCGTTCTCATAATAGCCTAATTGAGGCAATCTCTTCAGGATTCCCGCGGAGTCGGCGCGCCGCCGTCATACGACGCTCCAAATATTCAATTAAGCGGGGAAAGAATAATGCCGCCGAGCTGCGCCGTTCTAGGCTTAAATTAAATTCCCGCCATGGAGCTCTCACATTAGAGCCTCACGCAGGCACTATCTACATTATTTTAAAATACTATAGGTAACAATATGGCTCAAAGCGGCTTTCAACGCCCCCCGTCCCGAACCGCGTCCCCCGGAGAGTGCTCTCCCGGTAAAATTATGAGTGAGGAGCGTGGACTGGCAATTTATCTTAGTGCAGACTAGGAACTTGCATTATACGAGTATATAACTTTAGCGCGGAGTAGGCTGGAGCGCTGCTTTCAGGCGTTGGTGCGACGTGACGGTATCCACTTGAGCGTTTTTAACTTTAAAGTAGCATAAACTTAGAAAACAACAAATACAGTAGCCTTCCAGGTAAAATACAGAAAAAATAAATAAAAATAAATAAAATACACCCGATATCTATTTTCTAAATAAAAGACACATATATTTGGAAAATAGACCGCTTAGTACACGAAACTCTCACAAATCACCTTGCTAGTACGAGTACTTTAGCGCTCGTAGAGTTTAAAACGGAAACTCGTATATCGCTACGAGCGACAGCCATTGTAACACTAGGCAGATAAAGAGCAGGTTACGACCTCACCAACTTACACAAATTCGGTCCAGCGAAGGAGTGGGGTCTAATAGGTCTAACACAACCTTGTGCTTATTGATCGATTAAACATTTTAGACCTGAGTGAATAGTAGTATTCACTATTTTAAAGGCTATATTATAAAGGGTATAAAGTACGGCGGGGATTTAAAATATAACCTACGAAACACTTTTTTACGATCAGCCATGGAACCAATAGGGATGGGAAAAAATTGTATACTATTACCCAGCAGTAGGACATTATTCGCTGTGTAGCGCCCAAAGTTGTAATCTCGGGCGTTTTAACCCGCTGCGTTTATAAAGCCAGCCTTCATAGCAAAAGTGTTTAGATAGGCTACACCTTCATAACAGGCGTCAAAGAGTCCAAGTGTTTCAAGATGTGCTAATAATTTGCGACTTATCTACAGTCCTAATAAATAGTGGGATATATTTTTATCGTGTGCATATTTAAGACCGTCATATACAATTTATCCCAAGGAACATGGTTTGAAAATATTTCTTCTTTCCATACAAAGGGGCTTTCTCAAGCAACGCGTTTAATACCTAGATCGTGAGGACGAATCTAAGCGGTAAGTTGCCTTAATTTGGTAAAATACGAATCCTGCAGTAATGTATATGGTGTGGTCGGGAGAGAAGGCGACATACAGCGCTCGTTAGGTATATAATATAATATTGTGTAATCAGCAGTTTATACAGTGGCTGCGTGGCCGCTCGTGCCCTATCGCCGCGACACATCTCCCCGCCCCCCGCGCCCCGCAGCGCAGGTAAACCTACCATATCATAACATTTCAAGTGCTGTTTGAAATAACGAAGCCAATAGTCGGTGTACTTCCGTGTATAGTGACTATGTATGTTATACAAATATAAGATACCAAACAACAAAATACAATTCATTGAGAAATAACCCGCGCAGCCTCTAACTGTGTCTTACACAGTTTAGGTGGGGGCATTGATATCGACTGTTGAAAATAATTATCATGTTATCGTTTTAAATATAAATAAAGTTCTGAAAAAAATAATGATTTTATAATTATAAAATATACTGATCGGTTTTAGAGAATTTTTTTTTTGGATTTTCGCTTCCATTTAGAACAATAATGATGATATTGTAAACGTTTTTGTAAATAATAATTCGAATATGACATAAACAATATTGATACCTTTATTTCACTTCCAATTCAGGGTGTATTTCCAGATTTAATGAAATATAGTAAAATAATACCTTTATTTAAGTCAGGAGATATAAAGGATCCCGGTAACTTTAGGCCAGTGTCTATACTTCCGGTACTCAGTAAAATTTTTGAAAAGATAATACTTAATCAAATGCTGTCTCATTTTAATCTGAACCATCTACTCCATAATCAACAATTCGGATTTACTAAGGGGCGTTCGACCACCGACACTGCAGTTGCTCTCCTACATCACGTGTACGGGGATTGGGAGGAGTCGCAGGATGCTATTGGGGTGTTCTGTGACCTATCTAAAGCTTTCGACTGCGTCGATCACGAGACGCTGCTAATAAAGCTGGAACATTATGGAGTTAGAGACGGAGCCCTAAATTGGATCAGTTCCTATCTAGAAAATAGAATTCAAAGAGTTCAAATAAACAGCACGAAGTCACTGGGATCTAAAGTCAAAATCGGCGTGCCACAGGGCTCAATTCTTGGACCGTTCCTATTCTTAGTATATATAAATGACCTGCCTTTTATGGTACAAAACCGATCTAGGATAGTGTTATTTGCTGATGATACTTCTCTAATTTTCAAAGCTAGCAGACATAATCAAGATATTGACGAAGTAAATGACGCTCTTTCCCAGATCCATGATTGGTTTACGACAAATAATTTAATGTTGAATCCCAAGAAAACAAAATATATAAAATTTTCATTGCCTAATGTAAGGAACAACAACTTAGCTATTGTCTTGAATAACGAAAATTTGCAATATGTAAATGAAACAGTTTTCTTGGGGATCACTATCGACGCAAGGTTACAATGGGACCCTCATTTAAATGCGTTATCTGCAAGGCTCAGCTCGGCGGCATACGCAGTCAGAAAGATTCGTCAACTGACTGACGTTGCTACTGCCAGACTTGTATATTTCAGCTATTTTCACAGCATTATGTCCTACGGAATTTTATTGTGGGGTCAAGCTGCTAACATAAATAACATCTTTGTGTTACAGAAGAGAGCGATACGTTCCATATATGAATTGCGTGGTCACGATTTCCTAAGGGAATTGTTTAAAGAAATTGATATCCTCACAGTATCCTCACAGTACATATTTGAAAACATCTTGTATGTCCGGAAGAACACAATGCTATTTCCTAAGAATTCTGATATACATAATATAAATACTAGAAATAAAAATAAAACAGCGCACCCAAAGTTTAGACTGCGTACAGTTAATAATTCATTCATGGGGAACTGTATTCGCTTCTATAATAAAATACCAGATGATATTGTAAATCTGTCCGATAGCCAATTTAAAGCTAAAATTAAAACTATTTTATGTTCTAAGGCCATTATTATACGATAAATGATTACTTAGATGATAAAAACGTCTGGTCAACTGTTGTTCCAAATCAGCGGAGTAGATTGTAATTATGACTCATGTATGATTCTTTATATATTTAAAAGAAAAGTACAAAAGATACAATTCCTGTGGAGTTTCTTCTGGCCGTTCTTCTCCACAGAGGGCGTACACTGGTAGTGAACGTGCCATCCATGATAGCTTTGACGTCGAAAAATGATTTGTAAAAATCTTAATTCGAATAAAAAATTTTGACTTTGACTTTGAACAAGTATAGATTTTGAACTTACATAGGTATTTATCCTCTATTCCGCCCCACCTCAAAGTGATAGGGCGACCAATAAAAATCACTTAAAATTACTGCCATTTTTAAAAATAAGAAACGGAGACTAATTAATACAGTGTCTTTTAAAATAGAAACAATTTCTTCTCTGAGTTGCCATTAAAACAAAATGTCAATTTTGGAACCAATTCAGACAGTGTTGCTATTTTAATAAACAAATACTACTAATAAATATTAGCAATTTATCTAAAATGTTGCTATTTTATTCAAGTAATACCTTTATACCCAATATATTTTTTTAAATATTTTATTGCCTGGTTACACGATCTTTAAGCCAATAATTTACAATACTAATAGTGTTGCTATTTACATTATAATATACTTATATATTGTCGCTTTTCAGTTTGCCAGTTTTTCCCAAATATCTATACTGAATGACATGACATTTTGTTTTGATTTTGAAAATGGAATTCATCGTTTCAAGTCCGCGCCCACTATATTACCACTCTGGTATAAATAGTGATTAGGTCCGTCAAAAAAAAAAAGGAATTCATAACACCAACAACACTAACAACACTTGAAAGCCCAGAAAATACTGAATTTTAGGAGGACGAACTCTAGATGTGAATTAAGAACAGAATCGTAATCGTACTTTAACGTTTCAATATAATTGCCGCGATTGTCCGACTCTGGTCTTTCATCGTGACCACGAAATAGTAATTCTTGCTTCCCCAAAATAATGACTGTATCAATGAAACGTTATAAACTGTTTATTACTAGCATTAGGCTGTTGGAGCAGATTTCGGCTTGTATGGACCCTTCGCCACTGATACCTATATAGGTATTTGTATAATCGCATATACCTATATTTACATCATTCACTTCGAAACTCAAAGTCAAAGTCAAAATAATTTATTTCCATAGGATGTTATTACATCACTTAGATCCGTCATTACATTTTTTTGGGAAAGCAATGAAGAGCTGAATATCCAGAAACTATAGACATAAACTGTTTCCACAGAATGCATCGGGCGCATTAACCGAACTTCATCAGCCCGACACGAGGCGACGGTTAACAAACAAGAGATTAGGCTACACCACCGTGCTAAAGCTAGGAATAGCCCGGTGCGGCCTGGCCGGCCCGATCAAGCGGAGATTATTACTCCCACCAGCTACGAGTAAGCTTTCCCGGTAACTCCACAACTGTATGACAAACTGACAGTGAAAAAAGATTTTTTAAATGTGTATAGCTGATATAATGTGCTCCAAAAATATGAAAACAGGTAAAAATAAATGTAACAATTACTAGATACTTTTAATAAAAATCTGGTTAATCTTGAACTCTCTGCATCTATTAAGTATGGAATTTTTCATTTAAAACAGAGTAAATATTCATAGTTTTCATGTTATTCTACCGAAACAGTCTTATTATTTCTTGCTAATGCAACACAATCTTTTACGAGACTATCACAAAAAGTGTTCTTGAAACTAATAATTTAATACATTTACATCAGATATATTTTTTGAAGATATATTGATGACCTCGAACTAATTAAGTACTTTCAATAATTTTAATTTCACCCTACCTAACCTTTAAAACGTAATATTTCTCGCTGACGCAGCATGTTGATCTTCTTGTTTGTTTTAGTTTTGCGCTCCGCAGCATTTCTCCGCGCACCTTTCTTTCTATAGAGAGTGTGCATTAAATGAACAATGCCTTGGAACAAGCGAGGCCCACTACATGCTGCCAGCTCGTCCCTGTACTCCCGAAGGTAATTGAAATCGCCAATTTGCTGCCATTACTGCTAAACGCTGCGATTACCGTCAGTTCAACGATAGTTTTAAACAGCCGGTTAATACTCTGTGATAAAAAGATGGATGATATCGCTGGCTACTTTTTTTTAGGGTGAGTCGTAAAAGACGGTTGAGAGGAAAGGGTTTTGAAAGGGTGGAAAGATGTAACTTCTCAGATTTTTTTTTTGTTTGATTTAGGAGTAGTTTCTGTCTCTGTCATTAGTTCCACCTGAGAATCTACACGCGATTTCACTACAAATACAAAAAATATTAACTTTTATCAAAAACAAATTGTTTTACACAATTTTAAAGGAAAAATGCGCAGAAGTGAGAGATTTTTAGTTAAGGAATGAAAGATCGCAGACTTATAGTGAGAAGTGAACGAGATGCTCCGACGTGTTAATATTTTATGTAACAACTAGCTACCCGCCGCGCCGTGGCCTCGCTCGAGTGAATTTCAAAGTTTCTTCGGCAATAAAATATTATCCCGTAATAATAAATATAGGTAAAAATATCTTCTTCCTTACATTCGGCTTTGGCTGACATTCTTAAGATTAGTTTAAGTATGTGAGTGAAGTGTCGTATTAATAAGGTTTTTGTAACGTAGTACAATATCCGCATTTTTCACTAAGCTTACGAGATAATCACATGAGCCCCTCAAGTTATGGCTGCCTGGTACTTCCAGCTGGAGCGGCCGAGTAACCTAACACCCGACTCCGAACTCCTCGATAGGTAACCAACCAAAGAGGTATCCCTTGTTATTTGTTCTTAAACGTGTTGTATAAGAGTGGCTTCTAAACAGTACAGGAAATAATTATTGTCCATTCATCAGCTAAATTGGCAGGTATTTCTTGCTTAAATTTACTCAAATAAATAAATAAATAATAATTTTATGTAAACTAAGTTATTAAAATAAACTACGCCATATACTTATTGTGAATTTTTAAAAGATTTCAAACAAATAAAATATTTTATCACTATAAAGAAATCATACAGCTGTTATTTTATATGTTTAGTTAGTTTTAAAAACGTCGCATTACAATATTATTTAGCAAAGTTATAATTTTCTGTTTATAAGTCGATTTAATTTTGCAGTCTTTTTAAACGATTGCCGAGCATTAAACGATTTTCTCCAGTTTCTATGGCCACGATCTGATTCTATCATCAGATCCTGAACACCTTGTTACATAGGTACCCAAAGATTTACAAAGAGCGTTGTCGCTTAGCGAAGCAAGCTTATCCAACCTCTTTAATATAGGTACCTACTTGTCAAAACAAAACTAATAAACTCTTAAATAAGTTGAGTTCCAGCTCCATCGTCGGATCAGCTTTATCGTACTTGTTGACCGAGCGAGCGAAGCGTCTCTGCTTCAGCTTGGCCAAAATTGCTTTTGTATTGTATGTATGTCTGTTCCTCTCTACAGGTCGCGTTTCTCAACCGATTCTCGTGAAATTTTATGAGCAGGTTCGATAAATTAATCAAATTATTTGGAGAGCCAGTTTTTGGAAATTTTAAAAAATGACGGAGTTATGAGGGTTGCCAGCTTACAACATCCACCGCTGAAGTTATTTTCCTCTACAGGCACATTTCTCAACAAATAAAAAAAAAATATACCAAGTTATGAGAGTTGGAACGTAAAAAAATCATCCAATTAAAAAAAAGTACTCGCGAGATCTACAGCTCACAGAGCCACTAGTTAGTATCTATTATCGAGCTCCGAGCTATGTTCCAAGTTTCAAGTCTTTAGTACATCGGAAAGTTAGTTTGAAAATGAAAACGAGGAAGAAATGTAAAGTTTCTACGAAGTTGAATATTGCAATAAAGTTGATAAGTTATACTTTATAATCGGATGAAAGAGGAAGCTAACGAGATAGTACTCGTGATGGGATATTGTAGTTTTAAAAGCATGTTGGAAATGTCTTTGAGGGTAGATTGAAGCTGTTGCAACTAAGTTAATTTTCTCAGAATGAATGGAAAAGGGAATTGACAGGTTACCCTTCGAAAGAGGCGGAACTGAAGTCGCGATGAGATCCAGGTCTTTAGATAATAACTATAAGCTTTCAAGATGAAAATGACGGAGAAGATTGGTACAAACTTCTGCTAAGTCTTTAAATATATAGCAGCGCTAAGATTTTTGTCACGTTGCTGCATGATAATCACTTTTATTAGTTATCTAATCTGGACCGATGTGCGAAATAGAGACGATAGGCGCCAAAGTGAACTTCCATTTACATAACACCTATTCAGTAAAACCCTTCGCGTAGCCCTCGTGAATGTATTGTGATTAGACCCACTAAACCAGTTTTAAAATAACACTAGTTCAAATATTTTTCTTAAAAATCTACAACCCTACTCGTCACGCATTTTAACAATTACAAGATATTATAAATCTATATTTTTTATTTTTTTACGTGGCTTATCTACAATTTTGACTGCCAGACCTCGTTAATTGTATCGAACGGCATAGATTCCTCTTTGAGGTTGGTCACATCTGCATTTAGAGGATCCGTTCGGAAGTGCCGCCCAAGTGAAATCCCAGGTTTAGGACCGCATCCGCAGCTGCATCTCAGACCCTCTCGATAAAAGGTGAGGTCCCCCGATACCGGCGGAGATTGCGACTGTAGTTAAATTGAGATTTAGTGTCGCCTCACCGCGCGCGTTCCTATCACTTTCCACTGCTACTTCCCGATATGGCATAATTTTACATCCAAGTCGAGTAACTTTAGCGAAGTTAGACACTTTAATTGGGCTTCAGCTGTCTAAATCTTCATTACCAATTTATCTTTTATATGAATACGAACGACTATTTAAACTTCAGTTTAATCACAAATTCAGCTGTCTAAATCTTCATTACCAATTTATCTTTTATATGAAAACGAACGACTATTTAAACTTCAGTTTAATCACAAATTCAGCTGTCTAAATCTTCATTACCAATTTATCTTTTATATGAATACGAACGACTATTTAAACTTCAGTTTAATCACAAATTCAGCTGTCTAAATCTTCATTACCAATTTATCTTTTATATGAATACGAACGACTATTTAAACTTCAGTTTAATCACAAATTTATTAAAAGAAATCCTGCAATGTGTAATCTAAACTTTCTTCACCTCCGTTATTGTGTTGTTGTTAGTCATTAATGAAGAGAAAATAATACTTTGTGTTCAATGGTCTCCCTAGAGCGCCTGTCATGTGAAAGCTGAGCTGAAGGGATCGTTATTTGTAACAATGCAATGAAACTAATGAGAATGCAGCCACATTCGGGGTAGTTATAGAAAGAGCAAACAGCCCGCGCTGGAGCATCCTTTGTGGGTATTGTCGCCGGCGGCAGCGGGCGGGTGCTTGCTCGGCGTGGCGCGACGTGGCTCGACGTGGCACGAGCGGCGTGGCGCGACGTGGCTCGACGTGGCACGAGCGGCGTGGCCCGCCCCATCCGAGCGCCCTCCACGCTTTATTGCGGCTAATCCTCACTGAATTATGCAAACAGTCTCAGTGCTTTAATGCTCTGAACTTAATTAAATGAACGGGAACATAAGCACACATTTTATCTTGCATCTACGGCGCATATAATGTTTTTGCGTCCCGATATTGTGGGCACAGTGGAGTGAGTGACGTGAGCGCAGATCAGGCGGGCGGGACGTCCCGCCAAGAACAGCCAATCAACAGATTAACTGACAGCGATACACTTGTTCCATGTACCCGACGTCAGACCGGGATAATCCTGGACGCGGACAGGTTAATCCGGTGTCGTCCCACCAAAAATGTAACAACTATCCCGGCCCGACCTCGACCCCTGTCTATCGACGGGAATTTATTGTCTACTTTGTACTATTTACCGGTTGTTTAGGGTTATAAAAATACCGCTTTGTCAGCCTCGTACGTTGTAACCGACTACAATATTCACGGTGAAAAATCTGGGATGCGCTATGTCGTTTATTTATCTTATCACGTACTAGAGAAAGTTTACCGTTGCACAAATTTGGAGTAAAACACGTTTTTTGTTAGAGTAAGTGATTGTAGAAGCGGAGCTCTGGTTAACTATAGAATGTTTTCTATAAACTATAATGTAAATGTCACACTGCTTATCAACACAAAGACAGTACATTTAAAAGATAGCTACTTTTGCCTAAAACATGTAGTATGATTAATAAGACACATTTGGGATCAGCAACAACTGGTAAATAAATAATGTTTGAAAATGCGATAGGAAAATGCCTATGCGTCACACATCTGGATTATTTACATATTGTAAATAATATTATTACATCTGCACTGCAGATCTGTTAACAACACCAACAATTACCATAATTTTGGATTTTCATAATTAAAATTCTCAGACAGCGTCTTTTTCTAAAATGTTTAATGAAGCAGTCAGACCCTGAACAAACGGTTCTCCTGAGTTTGGCTTGGAGAGATTTCCTGGAATACTACATTTCTCGTTCATTTTATTAAGAAGTCTTAAGTTCGTTAGTAGAGGATTAAAATCATAATAGCCGAAAGGTTTCATCGCTAATATTCCTTAAGAAGGATAATAAAATTGCTTAAAGAACGTAAACTGTGAGAGAATTCTCCACGGGACTAAACGCAGTGTTTGTTTTCAACATAGTAAAAATATCTGAAATATTTTGAGAGGAGAATTTTAGTGTAAAACGTTAAAAGTTAATACGGCGGACAAAGAGCGTGCGAAATCGATGATCAGCTAATTGTTTAAAGAGCTGATTATGTACACGCGCGCTGCGGCAAATAAGGGCTCTAGCACACAAGTGAGAGCAATTTGTCGAACTATAATATAATACATAGGTATTACAAGTGACAAAAGTTTTCAGTCTAGCTCTTAAACCAATAATTAATTTACATAATGTGTTAAAAATGTTTGTCTTACGCAATTATGCACTCCTACAATTTTGTAGCGCTAAAATTGGGACAAGCTAAATGATTTATTTAGTTGTAACAGACACTGAGCAGAGCCTTGCAATGGGACTTTCGATATATATTTTTTGTTCATGGTCTTAGCACAAAATAGGTCAAGCGGCGCTTATTCTGTGGTATGTCAGTAGACGGATGTATGGTCGTGTCTGTGATCAAGGCGCTTGCGCGCGCGAGTCAATTGGATAGACAACTCCCGCTCACGCTGATGTCAGCGTTTCAGCTGACAAAAGTACAGCGAGCAGCATAAGCTGGTTACGTGCGGCTCGGGTCGTACATTCGCCGACAGATGTCACGCCGGCATTGTGCACCGTTCGGTGGCTTGTGTGATTTGTCCCCGCCCCGCACCCGCCCCGCCCGCGGCCGCGAATATCAGCGCGCCGCAACTTCCTGCATGCCACCGGAATTGTTGATGCCACAATATAAAAGCGTCGCACGATTGAAATATTTGACTAACTTTGACTTTGTCACTGCTATTTTCATCCATTTTTCGAATAATGTCGCAAAAGGTACGAGAGAGAACGCTGCAATTTGTTGCATGTATCTTCCAGCGGAGGATGAGTGGTTGGACGCGCGGGACGTATTGCAGCGCGCATATTTCTCGTTGAATAATACAGGGATGTTTCATCGGCTGGAATGAGCATTGCTCGCAATTAATTTCAGGCTATCGACGGCGCGGAGTGATATAAGAGCGGCGGCTCCGAGCGATTGCTCGCGTATTGTTCGCGGGTGTAAGCATGCGTAGATACTACCACGGCCCGGTAAACACTTTAAATGCACACGCCATAAAAATAAAAATAAATATTATGGAATACATTTATAACCAGTGTGTCCTACCCGTTTTGACATACGGAGCCGAGACGTGTAACATGACAGTGAAGCTGGCCCACCGGCTACATGTCACTCAGCGAGCTATGGAAAGATCTATGCTTGGTATTTCGCTACGGGATAAAATCCGAAACGAAATCATCCGGCAGAGGACCAAGGTGGTGAAAGGTATTGTACAGAAATGTAGCAAGTTGAAGTGGCAGTAGGCTGGCCATGTCTGTCGCAGAACCGATGAGCGTTGGAGCAGACGGGTTTTCGAATGGAGACCGCGTCTCGGGAAACGTAGTGTAGGACGCCCCCCTGCCAGGTGGACTGATGACCTGAGGAGGGTCGCTGGTGGTGGCTGGATGAGGAAAGCGGGTGATCGTGCGCTTTGGCGTACCCTTGGGGAGGCCTGCGTCCAGCAGTGGACTGCAATAGGCTGATTGATTGATTGACATTTTCCAGAACCTCCACGTAACATGGTGTAGGGAAGGTTGTTTTACTCGAGCGACGAGTCAAAGGCTTGAACGCTTTGCTGCGCCCGACCTCTTCGTAAATCACGTTGCACTTTTTAACTTCCCATTTCATGAATTAAATTGTTTTTCGTTCTCTTTGAATGTATTTTTTCATCTCTGAAAAATTCTGTTGAAAGAACGAAATACGAGTAAGAGAGAATACAAAATATTCCCATACAAATGAAACCAACGCGAATAACGGATATTTAGTACTTAAACGCCATTGTTTTGGGCTTTAAAATTTGAATGTATAGGTAAGGTACTAATGGATTGGTGGCTTATTGATGTGAAGGTTAACATCATCCTCAGAAGTATGTAAATATCAAGTCAAACAAACAGTACATTAGACGCATGCTTGATCTTTCCATTAATGAAACTGATAACGAATAAAATATTAATAAAACCATTACATAAACTCCGGTACTTAATTTAAATCAGTCGCGGAAACTATAAGGCCATTATTTACAGTACAGCGACTCATTAGAATTCGCGCGTTTGTCAACAGTGTAATCCCGCCGCGGCGGGGGTAAAAATAAACATGACATTGTGGAGAATTAACTGCGATTAGCATATTCATGCGGCAAATATGAAGTAACACCGTCGACGAGGGGGATAAATGATAAATGATAATTTATTTGGCAACGTTCGTTACAAGTCAATATGTACTCGTATATGTCACCATAAGATTGTAAACGCCTTTAGTTTATAATCTGACTCAAGATATTATAAACTTACGGAAAATTGTGAACTGAAACCAACCATTTACAATTAAACGTACTATTTTTAGTTAGTTTATAATCTATCGATGTCAAATCGTTAAATTGTGAACTGTTTAAAAATTGGCATGCGACGGAACGCTCCTTGCACGCTGATTGGTTAACGCACTTCAACGAGTACAGAATGACAGCCAAGAATAGCCGCGCTGGACACGTCAAACGTTTAACCAATCAGCGTTGTCTAGCTCTTCGATCGTCTAACTAGACTGAATTCCTATCTTCCTAAAATACATACAAAAATACAATTAAAGCTTAAAGAAGAGTTTAGTCCATAAAACTGAACAACTTTCCCCAAGTAATATTGGATGACAGACGCCAAAAAACATGGCCCTTTCATACAAAAACGGGTGGTCATCTGATCAGTTTACAATGGAAGATACGTCTTTTTTGCATTTGACAATTATTTTCCTTGAGTGTGTAGCAAAGCTGCTATCCTATCTTCTCCTGCTATTTTGTTATTGGCAATCCTGTACTTTTTAGAACTAGCTGTTTCATAATCCATTTTCATATTTCAAATCCATCCGTTTCGGTTGGATTTTTTTCATCAGAATTTCCTGATTCCACCTCAAGACACCAGACTGTTACCATCCTTTCCATCCGGTCTCCTGTGTATTTTTATTGATAATAGTTTTTTTGGCTGCTGAAAAAAAAAACGCAATAAGCCCACCCCCACCCGCCTCGGTAGGTGCACCGCATACGTTCGAGGAATTTGGTAACAGCGCACCTACGACGTAGGGGCCGCGTAGTCACATTAGGAAATTATTGCGCCTACGAAGCGGGTTTACCCGCAAGGCAATCTTAGCACGCTCCACCTACGTAGTAAGTGCATAGCAGGTATCGTGTCGTGGCGGCGGCTGGGCCACAAATGTTGTTTAGTTTTCATGGAGTGAATTCCCCCTTTCTGTTAAACGGGTATTTTTATAACATACTGTATAAAGAGGCAGTTTACGACACGTTTATATTATATTGGCTAAGTTAGTTCTCTAGTTACTACTATTTTCGTCTGACCTTAGTCTCACAAAGTGAAAAGCAACGACTAGGGTAGAACACGATTGCCCGAAGATGTCTATCTCAGCTAAAAGTTGTATAATTTCGGATATATCGATGTAGGGATAGCGATCCACACCCTATATTTAAAACGTTGTAAATTTAGACAAACCTTAATAAAAATTTCCAAACTGAACGTAATTTTGGAACAAGTCGCATTTTTTTTTGTTCCGAAAGTTACGACCGAAAAATCGATACAAAAGACATCAACGCGTTCATCGTAGACATTTAAGTTAATTTCAGATATATCACGGATTAAATATACGAAGTTGACATGTTATATTATATCGTTTTGGAAGTTATCGGTTTGGTTACATGTGGATAGTTTTTGGACGTGCTCTTATAAACATTTCGTTCGATTGCCAGGTAAGGCTAAATAGAGAAACTAACTTTTTAAACCCAATGTTATGTGAAACGAAAACTAGAAGAGAAAGGATAACCAGATGGTAGGTTCTTCTGACCAATAGCATGCGTCACTCACGCACAGTCGACTGTCTCTCGAAGTGAAGCTTAACACACCGTAAATATCGCCCCTACTGTTACAAAACAAAGGCGGTATATTAAAGATAGACCCTATCTATAGAATTAATATAGTACTAACGTACCTACTGTAGGTGGGTAGGTAAATATATTATAATATCGAAATGGTTTCCTAGTTCCAGATACATATGTACTCACTGAATGCTGTGTTCAACGAGTATGAGTGCAGCAAATACATACCTGTAACAAACAATTTCAAACATTAGTTCCAGTTTAATTAATGCATGAGCAAGTGAAGCTCTTCGCGGTATCTAAACGAATCTGATACTGATAATAATTGGTGCAGGTAACAAAAATCATTGATACAAAATGAAATTTAACATGTTTTAAAACAAACTTAGAAATACGAAAAAACGAATTGCTTTTTGTTCTGTTTAATACCGTGTGAACATCCAAGGGGGAGAACATGCAACAATTAACGGATGATGACGACAGTATCACTGCTATTTACACAATTTTATTTTATCCCAACGACAACGAACAGTCAAAAACCAGTTCCTAAAACTTACTGTAGACGGCAGATCATTAGGATTGGGAAAGTTATCTAAAAAGTGTTCACGGATATTCATCCCGAAATATATTATCCCAAATGCGGATCGCGGACAGCCGCCGCCGCCGCGCGCGCGCCGGCTGGAAGTGCCCGGCGATGAATCAAAGGAGCGTCCAGGAACTGCGAGACAAACTGCATAGTTATTATTTCCAATCCTATTGCAGCTGTGTGACAAAAACAAAATACCTACGATTGCGTCCCGTATGTCTGTCTTTTCGTCCGTATGTTACAGTCATTTTACTCGTCGATTATTGTCTCTTGTAGAAGTTAAGCTATGAGAATTCTGATTAAAATAAAGCACTTCCAAAATTGGTATGACCAAGATACGTTATTTACATAAACGAGATATTTTTGTAACGGGAAATCTTCCTTGTGCGTGGTTTACATACACTTGGCCAGTTGAGACTAGATTAAAAAGCCCATAATTATATTAGTCAGTGGCGTGCAAAAGAAATGTCTACGTGAAGCGTAGACTGATAGAGTTGCAAGTGCAAGTGTTAAAACTTTGCCGGTATACGATTTGAGTGTTTTTGCTGTAGTCTTACTAATATTACGTAATAATTTTATTAAGAATAATTGGACTACGGCGAAGCAAAAAGGAGGGTTATGATTTTAGCCGCTATGTATGTTTTTACTTAAATATGTTTCACTTTAAAGCATAGATATTAGTGATGTTCAGAGGGTAGCCGTAGTCGCATGCTACCTTGCCTTAAGGGTTGCTCATTAAACTATACATTTTAGGGTAGGTGGCATGCGACCACGGCTATCCTCTGAATATCACTAATATCTATGCGTTAAATTGAAACATTAGATATTAAAATAAATAACTGAATAATTCATTAATAGATAGGTAACAATTTGAAGATATTTTCTTGTTTCTTTTAGAGCTCGGTTTTTCCGTAGTTGGGTTTTGGTTTTTAAACTTATTTTTTTCAATATTCAATCAGCAATAATTTAGTTACTGAAAAAAAAAATATTTCAAAAAGCGACGACTGTGGTGTTTCTTCGCTGACCTCTCCTCTTCCACTTTTTTGTTAGTGAATTCACCCAAAAATGTTATGACAAATCTAAGTGATATAATAACATCCTATGGAAAATTTTACTTGATATTTTTTTTTATAAATAGCTGCTTTCTCTCCATCGATGGTGACCAGTCATCGTCATCAGTCATCGTCATCAGGCCGCGGGCGTGACCTGGTCAGCATTAGAGATTGGCGTTTCCGTCCAAACCTTGAGACTTGACTGTCTTCAAGGGCGTGAGATAAAAGCTAAGTGAAAGTTAATGGGGCCCGAACTCTACCATCATTAGCTAAGATTCAATTTAATTAGATACTTAACTTTTCTAATCAATCGTCAGTAAAAGTTGGTCATGGATATTTTTGGACAATTATTACAGTGTTTTATTTTGTTCACGCAAATATTTTGTTCCTACGTTTACCTATATACGTGATACAAGTTCGCCATTTGGAAAGGTAACAAATGATTTCTTATTTTGTATTTGTTGTATCCGGCAGCGAGACCTGGCCTGTCCTCGGCAGACATGTCCAGCAGCTACACGTCACGGAAATAAAGATGTTGCGATGGATGTGTGGCGTTACGCGATTAGATCTAATTCGTAACGAACACATCCCTGGCAGTCTCGGAGTCCGTGACGTAGCGGATAAGCTTCAGGAAAGTCGCCTCCGATGGTATGGCCATATAAGCCGCAGACCGTCAGACTATGTAGGGAAAAGATGCCTCGACCTCACTGTCCAGGGCCCTAGATCACGTGGTAGGCCTAAAAAGCGCTGGCTGGACGTTTTGAAAGCGGATATGGAAGAGAACAATCTCACACCTAAGGATGCCGAAGACCGGGCAAAGTGGAGAAGATTAAGTAGGAAAGCGGACCCCAGCACTAGGCCGGGAAAACGCTAGGACGAAGAAAAAGAAGTTGTACTTACGTAAGATATTTTTAGAAGACTCCGAAATTTTTTAAGTTTTTAAATGCTTCAAACGAAATTATTTTTATCGCAGCGTGTGAATACGAAAACTCTTCATAAAGGACATCTTCCTCGCGATTTTAATAAGCATAGGGCGCGGCGGCACAGAGAGCACCTTAGCCTTATTTAACGTACAATAATATAACATTTGTGACAGCCTGCATTAATGAAGGGAAGGCATCACCGCGCACCATTTACATACGGATTTATCATCCACGATAAAGCTCTGAGACTCTTCGTAAGAAAACCGGCCAGTCTTATGTTTATTTCGATTTTATCTGGACTTTTCCTTTTTTCTTTTATTATCTCCGAAGATCTTTCACGCTATGAAGCAATTGTGGTTGTATATGAGCAGCATTTACATCGGCTGTCATCGTAAAGTCGATGGAAAGGTTGTAAACCAAAGTTTGTGGTTCTGTTCTGGCTTCATAACAATGTTCATTTAATATATCGTGAGGTTTGAACGAAGCAGAAAGGTCAAACAATGTGTACTGCAACAATTTCTCCAAGACCTCCTCGTAGTCAATTTACAAACAAACCTAATTAAATTTCTATTGAGTGATAGGTGAAAAGAAAATATGAAATCTTCACGATTAAACATGATGACAGCTCTCTCAAGCAAAACACCGTCTGCAAGGGATGATATCACACTATATTATAAATTCTTATTAATATTATAAATTCTTACTAATATTTATGTATGGATGGATATTTGTTACTCTTTCACGCAAAAACTACAGAACGGATTGGGATAAAATTTGGAATATTGGAAGTTATGGAACATAAGATACTTTTTCCGGGAAAAAATCTTATTCCCACGGGAAAATCTTACACAACGCAAGCATAGCCGCGGGCCGACCGCTAGTGTAAAAATATTCGTATATTTGGATGTTTAGATGTTTGTTCCGCTTGCACGCCTAAACTACTGGACGGATTTGGATGTGGAATGGAGATAGTTAGTAACCTGGACTAACTAACACATGGGATGCTTTTTACGGGAAAATGTCCTATTTCCATGGGAAAATCTTACACAACGCGAACTCTCGCGTTGTCTCGGTTACTCAGCCGCGGGCAGACCGCTAATTATGGATTAAAGTAGTAGACCAAGACAAAAGCTAGTATTTCTAAGTGACGTCAAAGAAGTTAAGCTGCAGCTTCAGCGCCGACGGCATCAGGTTCAGGTGAATGCGCATTGTTTATGTAGCTCCTTCTGTCCGTCCATCTGTCTGTCCGTCCGTCCGTTGCACGTCGCATTATGTATGACTGGCTAGACGCCAAGGAAATTAAGCCCGTTACAACTTCTAATACGCTCCGTGCTGTTAGTTTCAACCGTCGCGTCGCAGCGTATTATGCGACTGAAACGTTAGCCCACTTTGCGGATAGTGCGCGTCAGCGTTGTTCTGTAATACAGCTCGCTAAAAGCCTCAGGTACGAGTGCAGCGAGCTGGGCAGTCTTGTCCAATTATTTCCCGGAGGTAGTTCCGTCGAAGCGCTGCACAAAGCGCTTGAAGCCACGAGCAGTAATTGTGTGGCGGAAGTAAGTCACATCGGCCCGACGCGCGCCGTGTAATCCGAACGGCATACATACAAAAAGCAGCCTCCCGCGCCGTCTCCCAATGCCCGCAGTAGGTCACTTTGCTTAATTAACATTTATTCCAAGAGCTTATTGCCCCGTTTCTCGGGTGAAATTAGTGTCAATTCAATTGCTAGGCACCTGAGAAGCTGCCGTTATTCATGAAAGTTTTTGACATAAATAATTTCAAATCACAAGTGTAGCACGTTTTGCATTTCATGTTTTTGCACTAACCAAAGTTGTTGCTACATTAATTATTGCCATTTTCTACGGTAGATATAACAAATTATTGTAGCAACAGATAACGCGTTAGGTGTCGGGAAGGAAAACTCTAGAGAATCAGTGGCATAACTGGATAGAGCCTGAGGCAATTACAAAAATTAACACCCGGGCCGGAATCCCGCAATCCCGCAAATGATTTCGCAGGAGTGTTTATTGGATTCCCCCGGGGTGGGGCGGGTGACGTGCGGGGAGGGGGGGGGGGGGCTGTTAATCACGCGCGGATCATGAGACGTCTCGGGGCGCCGCCGCCGGACGACGCATTGCTCAGACTCTTGTTTTCTTTGCGGACGCTATTATTTTCCCTTGAGTGGTAACTGGTAACTTCCTCTTTAAGAGCTTGTTTCATTTGTAAACTGAATAAGCATACCTAAAGCAAGCATCATACAGGGATTATCAAGATATCTTACACTTGTTTTACTATAGTCTATAGTTATAACGATATTGTTGTGGCTTGAGCGGGTCGTTCGTACGGGACCGACTTGCTTCGGAATAAAAGTTAGAGGCACTTATCTGCGCGCCCGCACGGCCTCCACAGCTTCCGACTTCTCATCTCTTATGAAAGCAAAACACGACACATCAATAAAGTGCCCACTGTTGGAGAAAACTCTGGGACGCCGTACTGGAATAAAACTATATGGTTTACGGAATAAAGTTAATATCGGCTTGTCTCCTGTTGCGACGTTTCGTTATACGTAAAGCGATATGCAGATTTCATATTCAATTTCCGATAGCAAAATTTATTGTGGGGCTGATGCGACTCCACGGAATATTTTTGATTTGTTATTGTTGTGATAGTGAAGGCTTGTAAAGGCTTTTATTTTCAGCTAGACTGGGAATACTAGTATCTTCAGCGAATACTTCACCCATTATATGCGTTGAACCGTTATTCGAGACATGTGGAGTGAGACAGCACTAATTCCGCTTCCTGCTAACAGCCCCAACCGATCCCCTCCACCCCACTCCCGGCGGCCTGAGTCAGAGTAGAGGGGAGCCTTGCTTGTCACCGGTGCAGTTTTGACACGTCACATTGGCATCGACTTTCGTCGTGCGAACACCCCTAAAAAGATTTAACAACGTTGTTGTTCGTTTTTATTTTTTATTTCTTTTGTTATTTTATAATTTACCCACAGATACTTTATTCTAGCCAGAGCTCTGCGGAAGAGTTATTTCTGGATTCCCGCCTTGCAGAAGGGCTCTATGGATAAAACACCTGACCGAAGAGCGAGTAATGGGTGCGGAATCCAAAAACCTGCGGAGCGACAGCAATCTAAAGAACGCGAAAGGTCCGGAACCGAAAAGCGTGCAGGCCGCGGGAGGCCTAAAGATCGCAAGCGCCGGCGGACGCGCTCGTACAGTTCTAGCAGTAGCTCCCGCAGCTCTTCGTCATCTTCATCTTCGTCGAAGTCATCGTCCAGCTCCGCGGACTCCCGGCGGCGGCAGCGGCAGCAGTCTACACGGCGAGAGAGGAGGCGAGAACATTCCGCGGATAACAACAAACTCGAATGCTTGACAAATCAAGTAAGTGAAGTGTTAAAACATTTAAAAAATAAAAAAGTTGATGATTTACGATATGGGCGTGATTCAGAATTTGACTCCGATTTGATCTCGTTGCATCCGTCGCAAAATCTTGCACACTCGCTTCTGTCTAGTGAACCGGTTTTAAACAAACCTAAACAACGTAAACATCTAGATTTAGACAACAAGTTTAAGACTAACTTGAAAGAAGCGACCGTTGGGAACACGTCAGATTCGAAGCTCGCTATTTTATCTAAATTGCATCATTTTGATAATAATGACTGGGACAGAGTCCGTATTATTGAAACTGAGAAAAACTATCTCGCAAAGCCTGGCTTTTACGATTTAGATGTTAATACCGAATTAATATTCTATGACCCAAATTCAACCTGGTTAAAGTCCCTCGACCGTTCACTTGGTGCTATGACTCATGCTCTTATTCAACAAAATTAAATTTTCAAAAGCAACTTACAAAATTTAGTAGAATGGTCATACAAACCTGATTGTGTTTTGACTGCAGACACAAAGTTGTCTGAAACTTTATTACAGCTTGTTTGTGGCCGCCGTGCCGACACAATACAAAAACGCCGCGACAGCATTCTGTCAGGTGTCAAAGATCGCTTTATACGCGAGGATTTGCGGAAAATTCCTCCTACCAGCACACACTTGTTCAACTCCGAGAGTATGAGCAGTTTCTTAACCAAGGCAGGTGGGACAAACAAGATCTTTCACCATAATAAGCGCCCAGCGGATGAGCCGATAACGTCTATACGTAATAGACAAGATCATTTTCGTGCTAAAAGACCGCGGAGGTCTGTACGCGAATTCGATTATGACGAGATGGATAACAATCCTGACCCGTCCACTAGTAAAGATTTAAACAAGAATCGGAGCTTCTCAAGTAATCAAAACAACAGATCACACGCGAAACGATCTGTCGAGAAAACTAACCAGTCTACCCGCAAAATTCCCAATAATCGCTTTCGTAAATGACTACAAACAAAACTCGTTTTATGGCGGCTGTTTAATAAATTATTTAAATGTCTGGAAAAATTTAAACGCTCCCAATCGGGTTCAGATTAATCAACATGCACCGTATACCAGATTTTTTACAAAAGGGAGATTGGGCCATCAAGATCGACCTAACACAAGCGTACTTTCATATACCTGTGGCTCGGTCACACCGACCCTTTCTCAGAGTTCTGTACAGAACGGAACAATCGAGCGGACCAGAGCTGCTACAGCTCACGAGCTTACCGTTCGGGCTGTCCTCGGCAACCGCGACGTTTGCGACAGTCTCCAACTGGGTTGCGCAGCTGTTGCGCGACAAAGAGATGAGAGTAATCGTATACCTCGACGACTACTTGATAGTGAATCAGGACCAATCGACTCTGACGTCTCAAGCTGCGGAAGCTGTTCAGATTCTGACCTCATTAGGGTGGTCCGTAAATTACAAGAAGTCCGTTCTGACCCCTACACAAATGGTCGAATATCTGGGCGTCTCATGGAACCTCAGGCTAAATTCGAAACAACTTCCAAAGGAGAAACAGCACAAGCTCGCCCTGAAGTTAAACCACATTTTAAACATGAGCGAGTGGAGTCTCAAAGACGCCCAGAGCGTACTGGGTATAATGAATTTCGCTTCGTTCACTGTTCTAAGAGGCCGGCTTCATTGCCGCCCAGTACAAATGGCTTGCACTCTCCTTCCAAAAGACCAGCCATACTCCAAGCGCGCGCTTGCTCCTGCAGCTCGGACAGAATTCAACTGGTGGCTAACGGCTCTCACAGCGAGCACGCCGATACATCCTCAACCCGTCTCTCACTTTTTGATGACGGACGCATCTGGCACAGGCTGGGGCGCAGTAGTAGACGGGATTATTTCGAGTGGCGGCCCTTGGCTCCCTGAACAGATATCCTGGCACAGCAATTTGAAGGAGATGTGGGCCATAGTCCAGGCAATCCAAGAACACCGCTATCGGTTTCAAGGAACATCTCTGCTTGTGCAGTCCGACAACAAAAGTGTAGTGAGCTCACATGAGGAACGAAGGCGGTTTACGCTCGAAAAATCTCTATCAGATGACTTGCACCCTATTTCGTCTTCTAGACAAGAACAATATTCATGTAGTTCCGCACTACATACCGGGACAATACAACGTCGAAGCAGACACACTATCGAGAAACAAGATACAATCGGAATGGAACTTCACTCGAGAAGCCTGCCAAGATATATTCAGACGCTTTGGGAAGCCACAAATCGACCTGTTTGCTTCGAAAGACGCTCATGTTTTGCCACGATACGTCACACGAGACTGCAGCGATCTGAAGGCCGAATATCACGACGCTTTCAGCAAGATCTGGATTTACAACAAGGCGTGGGTGTTTCCACCGCCACACCTGATTCCCCGTGTTCTAGCACATCTCAACAGCGCAAGAGGGTACTATCTGATCATAACCCCGCGCTGGCATAAGGTTTTCTGGCGTCCAGATCTCAAGAACAGGGCAATAGCGCCACCATGGACTATAACGAACTTGAGGCGCCGATTAGAGGACACTCGGACCCGACTTCCACCAGCTCATGTCGATCAAATGTGCTTAGAAGTATGGTTAGTGAAGGGTGGAACCATCTTTTGACTGACTGGTCACCTGAGGAACAAGAGTTACTAGACTCAAGTTGGAGACCATCAACCAAGAGAGTATATTCTTCGATTTGGTCTAAGTGGCAAAATTGGTGTGCTGGTCATATGGTAAATAGCCTTAACCTAACGGGGCCAGAGCTAGCTAAATATTTGGCTAATCTCCATCTAAAAGAGGGCCTTGCATATAAAACCATACTGGTCTATAAATCTACTATTTCTACTTTGACAAACCCCAATTCAGATTCTCTTTCTCAGAATTCAATCGTGAAACGAATTCTTAAGGCTATTTTAGTAGCGAACGCAAATGTCCGACCTAAAATATCCTCGATATGGGACCCGAGATTAGTGGTTGAATGGCTAACATCTAACGTGCCGACCATCCTTTCGTTGTACGAGGTTTCACGTCGAACAGCACTGATACTTCTACTCGCTTCGAGCCGACGTGTGCACGACCTTACTCTCCTGCACATAGACAATGATCACTTTGAGGATTCAGGCGAGTTTATTACTTTACATCCGATGTTTGGTTCCAAGACTGATAACTATTTGCACAGACGGTCTTCCTGGAAGCTAAGCAAAGCGGAAAATGATTCTATATGCCCAGTAACATGGATAAGAAATCTCATAGAAGCGTCAGCGCAGCGCAGGGAGAATACAGGCTTGACGGAGTTATTTATAACGGCGCGTGGAAGAGCGCGCGCGGCGTCCCGCACGGTGCTGGGCGGCTGGGTGAAGGCGCAGCTACGCGCGGCGGGCGTGCAGGCCAGCGCGGGCAGCCAGCACGCGCAGCGCCGCCGCGTCCCTCAACCGGCTCGACAACTGCTCCATCGACGAAGTGATGGCTAAAGGCAACTGGCGTTCTCCGAACACTTTTGCAAAATTCTATTCCGCTGAGATTTGCTCACGGAGACGTAATAATAATAATCTTTCTCAGACATTCCAACCTGTTTAAGACTGATTGTGATTTTATTTGTTTCATGTCATACACAAATCATACTATTCATGACTTTCTGTTTCTAATGTGATTTTCTATTTACAATAGTTACTTAAAAAATATTAGATGCCTAATTAAAATAAATCTTTTCAGGTTATATATTGGTTTTTTCTAATTTCCTATCACACATTGGCATACTCCTAGATGTCAATACATAATTGCTTGCCACCAGGCGATAACAAACACATCTCACTCTATAGGTCTCGAATAACGGTTCAACGCATATAATATAATGTTTTACCTGAAATTAAAACAGTTATTATATGCAGTAACCTTATTCGAGACCTATATTTTGATTTCTGCCTGTTGGCTAATTACTTCACAGACTTTCGTGAGATGAAAATGTGACGTGACAAAACTGCACCGGTGACAAGCAAGGCTCCCCTCTACTCTGACTCAGGCCGCCGGGAGTGGGGTGGAGGGGATCGGTTGGGGCTGTTAACAGGAAGCGGAAGTAGTGCTGTCTCACTCTATAGGTCTCGAATAAGGTTACTGCATATAATAACTGTTTTAATTTCAGGTAAAACATTATATTAATCAGAAGTAACGACCGAGAGGAGAAGATAATTAGCAGTACTTGACAAAACTAACAAACAAAAAAAAAAAACTTTTTTTAAGAGCTTTCTGTCCGCCTGAAAGCCAGATAAAGAACATAATATTACAAATTTTATATGAACTGTTATTACAATCCCACGACCATGGGTGGGTGAAATGTGACGCACAGGACCGTATCCGGGTCTATTCCGTGACAGCGCGCCGCATCGCCCCACAGCTGTCACACGGCGAGATAATCGTCCTTGTGACGTCACGCGTCGCGTCTTAACGCACACGACATGCATGATTAAGGATTTCAGAGTTATGATGCGAGTTTCATGCTAAGCATTTCAACGTGCAGGCATTGTCGTACTTTTCATGCTGAAAGCCTGTGGTAAATTTAGGGATGCTTCTAATTCTAATGAAACGTCCAAATATCATGATAGTGCCGTGATAATAATAGGAGAATCTTCCACAGGATACACTGCCGGTTACCTGACAAGCTTAATTGGCTGACACGTATAAAACATTTTTTATATACCTGGTATTACTTTGCCTTTTTCCATTGATATCACTTCATCACATTTGTTCCTCTTTTACGCTTAAAGTACTCAACGGATTTGGATGAAATTTGGAATGGAGAATTGGAGATAGTTTGTAACCTGGATTAACATGTAGGATACTTTTTACGGGGAAAAATCTTATTCCCTTGGGAAAATTTTACACAACGCGAGCGTAGCCAACGCGTTCATAAAGTACAGTAAGTACTAAGTACCCATATTTTTAACATTTAAATGAATGTGACGACTGATCCTAGGCCAAGGGGACGAGATGACTGATTTAAAATAAGCATTCATAAAAGTATGAAGTTATTTAACACTCTATCCTAAACGTGATCATATTCTGCTATCATGCATGACCCTACCGATTATACCGGATGTGTCGAAGCGCGCCGGTAACCCTACGCCGAGGGCTGCCACCGGCGCTATCCGTCATTGTCTCTGGATGAATGATTAGTGTGACAGGTACCCTCGGAATTTGTTTATGAATTCCAAGACTAAGGGTTATTGGACTTGGATTGATTAATGTAGTGTTCCGCCGGATTTATTGAATAGTTGTTTCAGCAGAGCATTTGTGATTAACGTCTCGCCGGCAACAAATACGAGCAACAGCACAGTTTGAGTTCGGTGGTTTAGCTCCGGGGTGTTATAAGTTTAAAACTTTAAAGTATCTGTCTCTAGTGCCCCAAAAAGATGGACTGGGTTTACTGTTTTTATTTCTTTTGAAACCGGAATTATCAGGGTAGATAATGCATTCAGCTTTTATGAGTATGTCCTTTTTAACTGTGTAACATAAGACAGTGCGGATATCAAAATCCACTGCTAGTACCTACAAGATGTTCCGTCGACCGCTATTCCAGGTCGTCAGTCCGTTAGTCTTGACGACGACTCCTGCCATATTCGGGGCAGCTGGCGCGCGGTGGTCTACTGACTACTATGCATCCGGCGTCATTCCCCGAGACATCGAGCACACATCGCGCTCACGTCAGTAAGGAGGGGATCAGACCTTCAACTAGAACTAGCTGATGTGATTTGAATTGAAGATCACGGAAACAAAATGTTTATTTTATATGAAGTTCACATTGCATTGTTTATCAGTTGGCTATTACGAGATCGGAACAGCTGCATTCTGCTCACATTTCTCACCCAGTCCATTATCTAAATAAATACCACTCTTACTCCAAAGTTCCCAATAAATTGACGGGCGATTCTCGCCTGTATAGCTTTGCGTTTCGGTAAAGAAAGATCATAAACGGGGCTACATAACACACGTAACATCGTTGGGAAACTTTGTTTGGGATCCTATTGTCCCAATTACCACGGTCGGTTGGCGCCCCTCGCGAAAGAAGACACACACATTCCCTCCGGATTGCGCCGACCGTAGATAAATAGTTTCTTTATTATGAATGCATTGTTGCTTGAGCGCTGTCGGAACGCGGTTCAATTAATATCCTTGGGGATGGTCGTTTAAATGAGGATTTATAAGCGGAAACAGGGACGATTTGTCAAGCTGTCCACGCGAACATAGCACATCTTGCACACTGAGAAGATGCTACGGGGCGGGGGTTTTAGTGATAACGCGAGATGAAAAATTGGCGGCTCTCTGCTTCACAAAAACCGGTACATTCCGGAACAAACAAACTCCGATAAACCACGTGTCTAGGCGAGCGAATAAACCGGTAGCGATTTCCTTCCCGTGAATAAATAATAAATCTCCCAGTGTTGATTGTTGTTGTATAAACCAGCAGGCGATCACCGCTCCCCTACCCCTCTCTAGCCCCGGGTCAGCAACTAAATAACACGGCAGTTAATCCTCGTAAAATATTTAATAACATTCCCATTCCCAGAATTAGAAGACGAAATAAAAACACCTGCTCGTCTGGTGGTTTCTGTGTGTTTATATATCCTATGTTTTTGTTTAGAGATTAATTTTAATAATAATAGTTGGGCTGGCAACGCGTCTCCGGAAGATGAATGGATTCATTTGAACCCAGCTGTGTTCTGCGCGGCGATGCTCTGAGCTACAACAACACGTTCCTGTTTGGATCGACGCACTCGCACCGAGGGATCTCAGCAGTTTAGTGGATCAGTTAGCGTGACTGTAATCTATTAGTGCCAGATCGCAGCCGAACTATTTATTCTTGTTATTCCAAGTTAGTTATATTAAGAAATTGTTTTTTCATACTGGTCAGCTAAATAATTTAAGTTATTTACCATGCACCTACTCGTTCATTATTATTAAAGTTGTGGTCACGCTTGCACTTTACTTGTACACAGTATCATGTTTGACATTAAAAGTATATTACATATGTTATTCAATTAATTTTGTTAAATATTACTTTGTTTTTATTGCGTCCAATGGCTAACAATAAGATGCTTAACGTTTACTATCAGAACGTGAGAGGATTACGTACAAAATCACATTCCTTTTTATCGAATATTGTGAGGTCGGATTATGACGTAATTTGTTTGACTGAGACTTGGCTGACAGCTGATTTTAGTAACAATGAATATTTTTATAAAGACTATATAGTTTTTAGAAGGGATCGGCCAAGTAGTAGGTCATCGCTGGGCGGGGGGGTACTAGTTGCAGTGCGGAGCGGTCTGCGCGCGCGCTGCCGGCCTGAGTGGAGCTCGGGGCAGGACTCCGAGGAACTGTGGCTGACGCTCGAGCTGCCTACGCCCCGCTCGCCGCGGCGCGGTGCCCGCGATGCTGCCGGCTCATTAGAGAACGATTACCGTAATCTACACATCGCATGTGGCTATTTTCCGCATAATTACAATCATTTTGAATACCTTAACTCATTCTTTGATAATAGTTCTGACTTAATTTTAAATAATCCTGACGATTTCTTTCTGTTAGTTGGTGATTTTAATATCACACAAGCTTCTTGGATTTTGGAGCAAGGCGTAAACAGACTAGCTTTAAATGATGATAGTGATAATAACGTTTTTCTTGTTAGGGATTTTTTGAATTACACTGATTTCACACAATTTAACTGGTGTAAGAATTCTAATGGAAAAATATTAGATTTAATTTTAAGTAATGCTGACTGCACTGTTTCTAACTGCTCTGACCCTTTGACCCCTGAAGATAAACACCATAAGTCCTTGGAAATAACAGTGAGTTTACCACAGTTTATATTTCATAAGGAAAAAATACGTAGAATACGAAACTTTCGCAAAGCAAATTATGATGATATTCGTAAAGAACTAAACGAAAAAGATTGGATTGTAATGTCTGGTATGAACACTGAACAGGCAGTTGACTTTTTCTATTCTAACTTAAATGACATAATAGCTAAATATATACCTGTACGCATAATAAACTGTTCCAATAATTACCCCCCCTGGTATACAAAAGCATTGATAAAAATAGGAAATGAAAAACGTAAATATCATAAACGGTGGAAGGCTTACGAGAATGATTTGGATCGTGTTACTTTCAAAATGTTAAGAGATCGGGAAAAGAAAGTGGAGGAAATTTGTTACAACTCTTATATCAAAAACTCTGAAAACAAGATCACTGCTGCACCTAAATATTTTTGGTCGTTTATAAAGTCCAAATTTCCTTCAAATCCCATTCCCGACAGAATGTTTTATGGAAATAATTCTTCCACTGATTGTGAAACAATCTGCAATTATTTTAATGATTATTTTAATTCTGTTTTTGTAAACTCGACAAATAATATTCCTGATGTTGATTACAATTATCTTGATAGCTCTGTTAACCTCTCATTCATAAATATTACTGAAGAAATAGTGCTTAAGGCTTTACAGAAAATTGATATTAATAAGGGTTCAGGACATGATCAAATTCATCCAGTTTTCATTAAATCCTGTGCCAAGGAGCTTGCTCGGCCGTTGTATTATATCTTTCAAATATCGTTAAAAGAGGGTTGCTTTCCAGAAATTTGGAAAAAGGCTTTAATAACCCCTATTCATAAAGGTGGTTGTAGAAATGATGTAACTCTATACAGAGGTATTACAAAATCCTGTCTCTTTGGTAAAGTTCTTGAAAAAATTGTCACAGTCGAACTTACTACTCTCCTTTCTGGATATATATCCGAACAGCAACATGGTTTTATCCGTGGACGTAGTGTGGATACCAACCTTGTGACTTATACAGATTTTATTGCTGATGCTCTTGATTCCGGTTACCAGGTAGACGCCGTGTATACTGACTTTTCTAAAGCTTTTGATAAAATAAATCATAAAATTCTTATAAATAAGTTGAAACAGGTCGGTATACACGGCGATCTCCTTAGATGGATTGAGTCTTATATCAGTAATAGAAGTCAAGCGGTCTCCTTGAAGGGATATACTTCAAAATTTCTTCCTGTGTCCTCTGGGGTGCCTCAGGGGTCCCATTTGGGCCCCCTACTATTTATTCTGTATGTTAATGACATGTGTGCATCATTTCGGCACTCATCCCAACTGCTTTATGCTGATGACACAAAATTTTTTAAAGTTATTTCTTCTCAGGAGGACTGCGACGCACTACAGACGGACTTAGACTCTTTTTCTTCTTATTGTAACGATAACCTTTTACAGCTAAATGTAGATAAATGCTATGTAATTACTTTTACAAGGAAACACAATCCTTTAACATATAATTATACTCTTTCTAATAGAGTCATAAAAAGAGTTCAGGAAGTCAGAGACTTGGGTGTCACACTTGACTATAAGCTACACTACAATAAACATATTAATAATATAATTGGAAAATCATTCAAACAATTAGGACTAATACTAAGATTATCTCGACCTTTTAAACAAGCCAAAACTTATAAAATTTTGTATAATTCATTTGTCCGAAGCCATCTTGAATTTGCAAGTGTAGTTTGGAACCCACAATATGCGGTGCATATTAATCGCATTGAGAAAATTCAACATAAATTCATTAAATCACTAGATTTTCGGACTGGTAATTATTTTCAAAATTATTTAGAGTCTGCGCAACGACATCGAATGGCCTCCCTGGAAGAGCGTCGGAGTTATTTAGATTTATTATTCTTGTACAAATTAATCAATAATAACATAAATTCTCCATCACTATTAGCTAAAATTAATTTTAAACCTAACCGTATCTCATCACGTTCAAAACCAACTTTTTTACCAAATCCTTGTCGCACAAACTATGCAAAAAATTCGTATTTTAGACGTGCAATGCGTAACCACAACACATTGATCAATGATGTAGATATCTTTGCCTCAACTTTACCATATTATAAGAAACAGGTAGGTAACAAATTATTTAAATGTAACACGGTTTAGAAACCAAACTAAGCGCCCCCCGTGTGTGCTGATTTGACGTGGGCTCAATATTATGTAACAATGTTTGTTTATGTTTTAAGGAACTGTAGGTTTTTAAGTACTAATTGTGTATGTCTATAATGATAAATACAACTGTATGTTTCCTAAATAAAAGAAAAAAAAATAAAAAAAAAAAAAAAAAACTAGGAACTGGAGCCAATGGCCTATCGATTTCACGCTCCATAAATAGCGGGTCGGTAATGTGAGTCCCCGGCTCGGGTTCCTAGGCCCGAGCCCGCGACCGCGCGCCGTCTTCCTGGCCACACGCGTCGGGGCCGCAAGGGTTAGCGAGATCGCTAATTCCTCGGCCGGAGCAGCTCGCAAACAAGTTTTGGATTACACGCTCTGATTCCTGCTGCTAAGCTTCCGTGACAAAATCGTAAATTTAGAGGATAGGTAATTAAATTGTGAAATAAATTTGTTCCACTCGAATTAGTAATTTCGTCATGGCCTAGCGTGCAGTCGATGTTTTTGAGAAGTTCTGTTATTTTTGTGCACTAAAAACACAAACATTGGCGTACTTTGTTTAGATGCGTATAATGTCACAGGTTTTTGATTAAAACGATAACGAAGATATTACGAGTCCTGTGGAGTTTCTTCTGGCCGTTCTTCTCCACAGAAGGCGTACACCTGTAGTGAACGGGCATCTTGCTTTGACGTCGAAAAATGATTTTGTTAAATCTTAATTTGAATAAAGACAATTTTATTTTTATTTATCTTTTAATTTAACGTAAGATTTTGTTCAATAACCGAAGGAAAAATCGAAAAGCAAAATTGTTGCTTAAAAGATGATTTTAACATATTCCTCAGAGGCTTATTTATAAGCTTATGGTTGTAATGATTGGCAAAAAAAATAGGAGGCCTTTGCCCAGCAGTAAGACAAAAAGCAGAGGCTACACAAAACGGATCAGCTGATCGGGCTGCGCGCGCGCCTTTGCTATCGCGCGAGACTCGTCACGCACGAGCCGCGGCTCCGCTCGCTGTCACACGCTCATCGCCGCACTCACAACACAACTTGTTTGTTTACGCGAGATATTCATCGCAACCCCGAAGCGCCTCTGGCAAATTGAATGTCGTATCACCTCTCAGGCATTTGAAATTCTATGTAACGACGTGAGAGCTCCCCTGTTATGAGGTGAAACAAAAGTGCATCGCGGCGCGGCAGGTTTCCTTCTATTCGGGTGCGATATATACGTGCGGAATAGATACTGACACTGAATACTAATTTTATTCTTCTGGGAACAGTAAACGCAGTTCCCGCTAAAACTGTTTTCCGAAGCGAGCAAACAGAAGCCTCTTTTGGGCGAGGAAAACTATTAAATCCGGTTCTGTGGCGGAGCAAGTTTACGGCCTTAACGAATAGGCGGCGTTGGCGGAAATTTAATAACAGAGAGTGTCGCGACGGCTTCGGTGTGGACCAGTCATCCATTGCAGGCGATATTGCGCCATCACGCGCCAGCTCATCAATAACGCACCCGCACAAATGCACCTCTCAATCATCAATCATCAATAATGCGGCTCAATTGTAGTCCTTCTCTGTATTACTAGGTACAGGAAGCTAATGTATAGCAACTCAATTTGGGCGAACTGTGCTTGGTCGCATTGGAAAATTTCCGTTCGGTTAGCGAGAATGAAATTATCACTACTTATGCAAGCGACAACCAAATAAATAGCTCGTCTACTTGTTTGCCCAATCCATTAGTACTCGTATAAAAAGTGTGTCGAACGTCGCCTGAGCGTATGTAGGTATAGTTAATCCTACGAGTATGTGGATAACGGTTGTCGCCGCTGCGCTCGAGTCGCGTCGCCAGATCCGATCATGATCTACGACAGTGCCGATCGAAGTCGCGGCTTATTTATGTCATTACTTCACATCAGTATCGGCGCTTTCCATCGACGACGTACTTACTTACCTATAATGCTTGGAATATTTTACTCGTCGGATATCGCGGTTTGATATACATATAACGTAACTGTTGATGATCGGTCATTACGGGCTCTTTTGTTGGTCCTATTTTTGTGACAATGTTTGTTAAAAATTAATGATGTTTCAATAATAATCAATTGAGTTAGATTTAATGACACACGTGTAGCAAAGAGATAGGCACATGCATTTTTATTGCGTTCAACACGGATATTACACGTAAGGCCTAAGCGTGTATATAAACATACATTGGTCCATTAAAAACAGTACACGAATTTCGATCAATCGATCACATTGGATTCCCTAATAAAGCTTATTCATATTTTGAGGAAATGACGCTCAGCGCGCGCGCTCGCCCGCGGGAGCGTCAAAGCGAGGCTCAGCTGCGCCCGCGCCGCGCGCCGCGCACGTGCGCTATCCTTCCGCATTCACAGTCCGGACCATGTTTGCATTCGTAATCGCCCTGCCTCTGCCCGCTTAGGACTAGCCATAACAGCTGATCGCTATGGAGATATGGTGAAGTCCAGTCTTGATACTTGCTCTATAACGTGATATCACAATTAACAATAAACCTTTATTAAAGTCCAGTGTTAAATATAAATTAGTAGTACAATTTCTATCGTTCTAGTCGGGCAAAATAAAAAGAGTAAAAAGTATTTAAAACTGCTAAGAAATTCATTTCCCGTTCAAAAATACGACCGCGCCAAAATCCAGACTTGAAAATGTTGCGCCGTAAAATGCTAAAAAGACAGACTAATTTGTTGCCTTTGATTCTCATCTTGTCTTTGCTATCTTAATTAGGTTAAGAGCCTAAACTTGAGCCAGTTTAATTGCTACTAAAACCGAGTTCGTAACTATCTACTTACTACATTATAAAAACAACGTCCACGGAGCACTTTCGTTAAAGAAGTCGCTCTACAAGATCAACAGATATTTAAAAGCCGAGTAAACAGTCTGCGGCGCAGTAAGTGTAGTGTCGTATCGAGGAGAGTGACTCGTCGACTGAAGGCGAAGTGAAAGAATATCCGGAAGCAATAATGTCAACGAGTGGCGCTAGACACACGACGACGGCGCTGTTTGGTTTGCCGGTGCTGTCAGCCCGTCGGCACCGGACGACGCGGACTCTCGCCCGAGCAAACAAATCCACCTGTCCAATATCGGGACCGTTAAATAAATGTACTTTTCATATCCATGCCACCAACGATCGTCAACATTTCATGTTTACAAAACGTTTAATGAAACATCACTGGTGCTATATTTAAAATACGTACCCTACTCCTAACAAGATTGATTTATTATTTCCAGGGAAAATCTATTTAAAGACTAAACAGCCCTAGGCGGAAATAATCCTTAAAACAAAGAGTTAGTTCCAAATTATAAGGCACAACTTTAAGTTTGGCGTAACTTAGAAATTGCCGGGAGACTTGATCCTACTGCTCGCGATATTTGCCGGTTGCGGCCGAAGCAAAGGAAGGAAGTTGCGGGCGGATGTGTCCGTGGGACGGGCCCGGGACGACGGCGGAGCGGACCTCTGACGCTGAGCAGGGTTGCTTGTCTCCGACATCCGCGCACTTCTCTGAGGCACACATACCATACAACTTTGACGTGTCGAATATAACCGCTCATCTTGACAATAACGTCAACTGAGATATGGGTGTTGCTCACGCCGCCGCGCATCGTCGTACTAAGAATTTTCCGGTGTTTAGTGAGATTCTATTATTAATTTATTACGGACTAAATTAATGAGTAATAAAAAGCAGCTGTTAATGAAGAAGGCTGTCAGAGCGACGGCGGATATTCAATGTTCCGCGGCAGAATGCTCCGGCGAGGACGAGGGTTGCGCGCCCCAACAGTTAATAGATACACGAACCGCTCCAAGACAATGGAAATTTAATATTATATTAGGAGCATTTCGAATGCTTTAACGGTCAAAGCACTGTCTCCATTAAGATACCATTATATGCAAATGTAAGTGTTCTTTGTGGACCTAAATTAGATTTGTGCTGCGGCCCGAAGCAGTCATTTAGAAAATGGATGTTAGCTCATTTTAATATTTGTCCGGGTGAACTGTTCACAATTTGTGTTCGCTTTATGTTCGGACTCGCTTTTTGCATCGAGCTCGCTGTAGACAAACAATGTTTTTAAACATGTTTGTGGACAGGATTATTTTAAATAGTAATTAATGTGGTAGGGGTGGCGAGTGGACAGAACACATGTAAATAAATGATGTTATTATGATCGGGGGCGTGCTGGGCCGGGCGTGGCGGAAGGGGGGGGGGGGGGGGATGTTTTGTGCCATTAGTTTTACCGGCTTACTGAATGCGCCGTCCATATTTCATGAAAGCGCACGGCGCGCGCCGCAGCATGCCGCGCGTCGCGTCGTCCTCGCACATTTCTCATGCGTTCTTTAGCTGTCTCCTCGCTGCCCACAGTATTTTTCTTGTCCCGAAAGCTTAAATTAAGTATTTGGAAAATAGCTATTCACTGAAACTCGAGTTTTATGTTTGGACGCGAGCTGCATCAAGTCGGTTTAGTCGCACTGTGGGCGATATTTCATTGAGCACAGTCGCAATGTTAGCACTGTGCGCGCGGCGGCCTCGCGCCACCTGAGACCATAAGTCGGCCAATTTGCATGCTGCGGTCAGGTTTCACAGTTTATGTTATGTGCGTGGTCATCGCGACGCGACCTGCCTGCGCCTGCGCGCTGAACGAACATACAGCGCCCTGTGACAATTCTGTGCCGAAAATTGCCACCAAGCTGGGTCTTGTTAAAATTTGTGATTATGTAGAGTTTGGCAAAACAAACGATACTTCGTACTAACAAAGCGTAGTTTTACTGTATTCACTTTTGAGAACAATTTGAGCTAAGGATCAATTTTATTATATGGATTAATTCGACCGCTGTACCAGGATTCAAAATTTCTCGTCATTTTTATTTTTATTTTTTACATTTTTATTTTTAGAAACAAACAGTCACACATGGTTGTAAAAAATACAAGAAAAAGATTTAAAATATAGACTTACAGTTTCCTCATTATGTTAACAGTAGTAAGGTAAAAATCAAAGTAGATAAAGTATATAAGATAAAAATACCCAAGCCTTAATCACTTAAGAACACTAACAAAAAAAAAAACAAACGTTCCGAAATTGAAGCCAATTTACACCATAGATACAAGCAATGGATCTTTTTCAAATAATAGGTACGTTTTTTCTTCGCGAATCGTCTGCTACTGATCTATATTTTAAAAATAATTCATAAAATATGGTAAATTTAGAAACAGTCCGATCCCCTATTAGACGACTGTAACTGTCCAAGATGCGAAAAAAGGAGAAAGCCCGCTTAAGCTCCTGCGTTGACTCCGAACCGATTTCTGCTCTCAAGAAATCGTAAACGCACTTTATATGGACTTTTTATTACGCTTCAGCCTTCTACGCACCAACTGGATAATACCATCTATTCTATTTGGTAAAGTGTGCCGTTAGTACCGATATTGTGGAGTGGTACAATACAAACAATCACGACTAGCCTTCTGTGGTCTGAGATCGTGGCGTCCCGGATTGGATATCTAACGTGAGGAGACAAGATGGCTACGAGCCAGCTAATTAATGTGGGCGCGTATTTACATATCTCCCGACTACCATGAATATGGTTCATGTAAATTACTCCGTTGGTATGAAAATTGATAACGGAGTGTCGTACACCGCTGTCAGCTGACATGTCTAGTTAGGGAAATGCAATATCCAGCTTTTTCTGTTTTATCGCCTTCTTACAACCGAGGGCAATAAAAGCTGCTGTATCGGCACGTAAACAATATAACGACTAGTTTTTTTTTTTATGTCGCCGTGTCAAAAATTGTATCGCATGGGTGTGATAGCCGGCTGTAAAGTTACGCAGGCGGGCCAGGCCACCAGCGACTCTTGGAGCAACGGACAGTGCGGTAATTAGACGATATTACATATTTAACGTTTATTTAAGTGTGTTTAATTTATCGTAAAATTATCAACAAATCAATTGTAATGTATAACAACAAGCGTAGTTAAAAATTTACCCGAAATACAAGGGTGGGCGATTAGATGTGCCGGTGAGTATATTATTTCAATGGAGATTATATGGTGTTACTAACAAATTATGTTACAAGTGGGTATGTGCCTCTCTGTCTAATCTTGATTTTCAAACCTTTATAACTCGGTAAATTTTAAAGATAGAGCAAAAATTATTTTCGTGTTCGATAGCAGAAAATAAGAAGTTTGGATTTGTAAAATAAAAAAAAAGTAGTCCGATCCCCTATTCAATGTGTATTGTTGATTAAGTCCGCGTCCACTATATCACCACACTGGTAAAAATAGCGATTAGTCTGTTCAAAAAACACCGTGAATTGATGACTAAATAAAGATCGCGAGCTGTGTTAGGATCCAATCGCTTTAAAACTACGATTATGGTGGAAATCTGAAGAGACTTAGTAGAGAAAATTTTGAAAAAAGTATTTATCTACATAGGCTTCACCTAATCGCCTTCGTAACGTCATTGTGTCGACTCACTTGCACAGGGCATTGTAACGGTGAGTCTGCGCATACTCTATAATGGGCGTGTTTAGTAAACTACTGCGCGACGACGACCATAGAGGCACAAAAAGACAGTGGCGCGCATTCGGGTATTCCTTGATTGAAGCGTATCCGTCCTTTTCACCCTTTTAAGATCAAAAAGGGGCAGGAGATGAACATCTTAATATGAGAGTTGTCCAACATCCAATTCAGTCATTAATGACGTGTCGATTGCACGATTTTACATAATTAAAATTTCTTATTTGACAGCATCGCCCTATATTTCAGGTTATTAATGTTGTAATTGTATCATCATGTGTTTCATTATTCATAAAAACAAAAAAGAAAGTTGGACTTCAAAGTAAGGATGTGGTAAGAATCAGGACATGACTTCCCGCGACAAGTGCCGTGCTTGTGTCAGCGTGTAGCTCCTGCACGCGTCTGCACTCGTCGTCGGCTGCTTTACGAGCATCTCAACCTTAGCTGAATACTTCCTTTTACAGTTGCTTTTATTCAGCGGCAATGCCTCGCTTCTCAAACGTTTTCACTTAGAACGCAACAACAAAGTTGCGACCATCTCATATAGTTTACAATACGTCACGTAAAATATGAGAAAGGTTTCTTACGTCTTTGAAGTAAGAGCGATCGAGTCGAGGAGTAATCAAACTTGGTAGCAGGTGTTAATCCAGGTGCCCGCTACAATGGCGTCTGCCGCGCCCGGTTCAGTTCCAGTTGTTTGTTCAGCTCCAAGTCTTTAATTCAAACACTCTCGCCTCGTGTTTGAACACTATCGCCGCATGCGCCGCCGGTTCATCGCTAAGCGGATTACGAAATCCAGTCACGCTTCGCGGAGATCTTTTTTCAAGCTCCGTTATTTAAGTATTTAAGCAACGTAATGTTACTGTGTTGTTCTAATAAGTGTATGTTATGTTTGCGGTTATGAATTATGGTTTGAGTAAAGTGTGCGATGTAGATGTAGCCAACAATGCAGGTAGCGGGTTGCTCGGGCCGAGCCCTGCTGGCGCGGCGCCAGCGCTGATGATAACAGATGCGTTTCCTGGCCCGCTTGTTAATACATGTTACTACATTTTATTCAGCGCTTAACTCAGCTACCGAAGGTAATGAAACCATCTCGCTCAAAGATGCACTACAATGTTGCCTCTAAATTCGACCCAGTTAAAAGGTGAGAAAAATATATAAACAACGTGAGGCAGTCGTTACAGTCCGTATCCCAGATGAACGTTTTGAACGGGGGCTATTAAGCGCGTCAATAAAGCGGGCTAAAGCGTGAACCCGCAGCGATCCAATCCCAACATTTTGTCTGCGAGCTCGTCGTCTCCCGTAAAGGAATCGTAAACGTATCGTAAAGAAACCGTAAAGTCGCCGACGCGCCGGGCGGGACGAGCGGGACGAGCGGCTGGTCACGGGCCGCATGCCTTTGCACAATCAAATAAAATTGCTCCATCGTCTGAAGTATTATGATGATATGAAGCTTATTAATCACTAGGAAAAAGAGTCTATTCTTATATACAAGAGATCTTCGAAATCTTGAATTTAAGGTGACGAAATCTTGAACTTGAGGTGGTCTTCGCGCTGTAGTGTACAGTGAAGTGAAGAATTTCGCGCAAGTTCAACTGAACTGTTTGTTTACAGGCGGGGGATGAATAAATGAATTACTAATTAGAGTGCGGGGTGAGGGGCGGGCCAGTAAATACACAAGTTCATCAATCAGCTAATCGGACTGGTCGAGCGGTCACTTTGACATCTATATCGGTTCATTTCAATTGATTCTTAGTCCCCGTTTCGGTTACCGAGCTTCGCGGTTAGCCGTGATCACACCAACTTAATTCGATCCTAATTTGTGGGTTTTCGCTATTTATACCTTGTTTTTTATTTACACTAGACTGCGGTTTCCAATTGCAACAGATACCGCTTAGCTTAAATGAACAAACTTTGAAGTTTGTATGCAAAATATCGCGCGGAATAGTTTAGACAGTTTTAAGCCACTGAAACCTTAACTTGCCTGGTGCATATCAGATGAAGTAAGGTTAATCGCATGCGCGATATGTATCCGCTGGGTTGAGGCGTAAACCACAAGCACCTCGGCCTAATTGGGCAGCACTCCATGGTAATAGAGCTGAGATATCGCCGGCGGCCGCAGGGACCTTATCCGTCGACCAATACTGTACCGACACGATCTGAGGCCTGGTTAACAATGCGGTTAGACCAAATCTTATGTGAAATTACGTTTGATCAAATTAACTTGATTGATTATGATTTTGATTAAATTAAAAGAATTCCGTCAAATTAACATAAATGAAACAAAAAGTTAAAGCGTGACTTAAAACGCACCAAAACCATCACCAATTTTTTTTTCACCTCTCCACCTCGGAAAGTTGGCTTTTAATGCCCGAAAATAGGGCCGAAAATCGCCTAATCATTTCTAGACATGCAAACCATTCTCATGTCTAGAGAGGAAAATTTGTTTGAATTTCGAACATTATCTTACACAGAAAAAAAAAATTGTATATCCGCGCGTAAAATAATTTGTACATGTGCCATTTTTTTTATTGGGTGTGTTCCGAAACTGTCAGTGCCGTCAGCCAAAGAAAACCAAAAAACCAAAGGGTTTCGCCTACTTTTGAGTGCGCTAAAATCGATTTCAGCGCGTCTCGGAACGCAGGGATAGGTTTTCATATAATTTTAGAACGCACCCTAAAAAAACATAATCTAAAAGTTTGTTTATAGTTTTGGTTGTTTATTTTTATCTTATTATCTCAAAATTTAAAAGTATTATGATAAAATACAGTAATTAAATCTCAACTTATAGAATTATATCTAAAATAAGAGAACTGTTGTACATTTTTAGGTACCAATATTTACGTAGGTAAGTAAATAGTTAAATGATTTCCTTGCCGGAACAGGTGAAAAATAATGTGTTGAGTTTGAGAGGAATCTTATTCTCACCTCGAACCTTAAGTAAATAAGTAAAACAATGACAATGTGATAGAGTCAGCTATATGCTGTTTTTCAGGCATCACCTCATTCTCTACTACTTAGGGTATCTATTCCACGCACCCCACGCTTTTCCTTTTAAGTCCTACAAGAGAACTACAGCAATAAAAATCACAATCAAAATTATTTTATACTTTTTAGTGCGGTAAAAATGTTTTATATTAAAAAATATTTTTGATTATAATTATTATTTTGTTCAGTGTGTGTAAAATTAAGAGACTGTGAACATCACGTACGACTTAAGATCTTGTCAAGACAGATTCAAAAAGCCCGTTGTGTATTTTAGGAGTTCCTATGCCACCTTCCGGCTCCAACATGAGACCCTGGACATCACGTATGACTAAAGATCTTTACAAGACAAATCCAACCAGTCAAAACATGACGAGGTTGTGTTATGCATTTGAGGAGTTCCTATGGCCACATTCCGGCTCCATCATGTATGACTAAAGATCTTGTCAAGACAAATCCAATGAGCCCAAAATACGACCAGGTTATGTTGTATATTTGCCGTAACCGGACCTTAGGCTATAGCGCATGCCCAGCTCGTCTCCGCAATTTAAATAGTGCTTCGTCGTGAGCAAAGTACCACAGTTAGAAAGTAACTCACGAGGCTTGAACGTAAAGCCGGCATCAGCTCAGCCCATTAGTCAACGAGTTTAACGATCCGTCCCAAGACTTATGGATGAACCGAGAAACGATAGAAAAGGTGAAATTTCAATTTTATACAGGACATCTTTTACTAAAAATTCAATTCCAAATCAACGATTTTGCTATTTTGGTAAAATCAAATCAAATTAAAAAAAAAAATATTTCCATTGGATGTTATTACATCACTTAGATCCGTCATAATTTTTTTTTTGGGTGAGTTCACTAACACAGGTTTTAGTGTGAGTTCCCTGAGAGTTGGATTAATCTCTGCTTCCCTTCTTTGACCTAGCTACCCATGAAACTAAAAAAATTCTGAACCATAACATTTTAAAATTTTCAATCAAAAGAATGTAGAGCAAAAGCTGTTAAAAAGTTTCATGGGCTGAGTGAGCTACGAACCAAGTAAACTTAAAGTTAAATCAGAAAGCGGAGCGGAGCGGAGGAGTATTAGGTATCTAATCTTAAAAAATAATTAAATACATTAAGAGGCCGACGAAATTATGACTGCATAAAAGTCAGAGTAAAGAGGTGGTCGAGACCAGATCCCCCCCAGCCGCGTGCTCCCCCGCACTTGATGACCATTTTATGAGGTCAAAATTTTAACAATTATCAGATATTTTATTAAATTAAAGATGGCGATGTCGTCATCAATATTTTTTACGAGATAAACGAGATTGGATTCGAAGTTCGTAAATAGAGGAATTCCCAATATTGAATACATTTACGACTTACGTACACAAGTGGGATCTGAACTCACCACCTAGGAATTCGCAGCTGAATTTAATTTCTGATTCCCAAAAAGCAATTCTCTAATACTTTAAATTTTTGCTTCAAAAATTGTCTAAATACCACATTATTTAGGCAAAGGTATTTCAGTCGAAACAAAATGTTATAGATTATATTTGCCATTTTGGAATGTGACGGAGGTAGTAGCAAGAAATCTGTGAATCATAATATTTTATGATGACGACCGCGGCTGCTGCAATGACTAATATGGTGGGTGCCTACGAGTATCTACTCAACAACCAAGCCAAGACAAGTAGTTCATGAGCTCACAAATCAACTTCAAACCGAAAGGGTTATCAAATGTTGACTTGGCATAATAACCTACATCATAGTTAGCTAACTTTATACAGAGCGACTTGAAAGGTCCGACTTTGAGATAAAGCTGTGAACAACGGCGCGCGCGCTGATAATGTATCTTGCTCGAGTGAATAGTGAGTGTTTACAAGCCGTAAAAGAGCTGAACTCTCGGAAAGATGCACTGCAAGCAACAGCGGGGCTTATAAGTTGTTCCTACACAGTTGGAACAAAATTACAGTATAGGGTAACATGTTCGAGTTCGAAAACAGGTACAGGTACTATAGGTAAGATAACCGAAGGACGTCTCTGCGGCGAAAAGGCCTCCTCCCACCGAGGGCCTTCATAACGACCAGTTCTGCGCTTCCAGCTTCCAGGAGCTTTGTCGGTCCATTTGTGATCATATTCCCGGTTTTATTTCGTTACTGAAGAATTTGCACTTTAATATAATTATGATTGAAATCATATTTGCTTTCCAAGATATGATCAACTGAATCTTTTGAACAACCTCTATACCAGTTTCAAAACACTTTGCACTGCTTAGCATCGAGTAATGAACGACCTTGCATCTTGTTTGCAAGTGGTTTTATAGAGCGGTACTACTCGGCCCAGATAGCGCCATGTTGAGATACACGAACAAATCCACCTTGTTTAGATCCATCCGATTTGGGCCATGGATCTGATAGCAAGGTTCAACGCTGGAAACATACGGTCAGCCATGTTCCGAAACTTTATTGAATGATAATAAAGATTTACTTATTCGGAAGCACGTAAATTTTCCGAAAGTAAATGCAACTTAGTGTCTTTGTTTGAGTTTTTATAGTGAAGCGCTAAATCATCGTTGTTCCAAATTGAGAAGAGAAGAGCGTTTTGAATAAAACGTTACAACCAAAAAAGAATTGCTAACAAACGTTTGACTAACACGAAGAGCAATGGCAATGGTGCCGCTGCAAATGCATTGGTCTCTGTTGAATATTTTGAGCGTTGTTTTGTGTGCGTTTTAGGTGGAGGCGACTGTAACGCGCGACTGGTTGCGCAACGTTTTGTGACCATTAGCGACCGGCGGCGGGGCCGAGCGAGCTGCTGGCCCGTGGGAGGCAAACACAGATCCAAACGAACATACCTAAATTCAATACTTTGAAACACTTAACTCCAAGTAACCAATAAATTTTACCGCTGATTCAGACACGACGGTTAACCAAAAAACTGACTTCAAAGAAATATAATAAACTTGAAAGGTATTCCATATTTAGCTCTATGAATCAAAACGTGAATGTAATCATTAAAATTATACCTATATGAGTCATGACCACAAGTTTGTGTTACACCGCTAAGAGATGCCACATTGACCTATTGCTAAAAAAGACGTGAGTTGGGCGAAGCCCACGCAGTATTCGTTACACCTTTTAGAGATGATCAGATAATGAGCACTCAAGTGTTACAACAAAAATGAGCCCCCGCGCCGACTTCGGGCTTATCGCAGCATAACCGCTATTTAGGCGATTCACGCAAAACAAATAAGGATTTAAAATATTTTGTGTCGAACTGATAATTCAATTTAGTATGCACAAGGCATTTCTAATTTGCGGAAAACAGTGGATGACATGTTAAAAAAAGACAGTTCAGCTCAGGTAAACTTTTCTCTTCAATTCTATAGCGAAGCGATCACAATCAAGTGCTATAGAAAATTAGAAACAATGCAGAACCTCGACAGCGAGGCTTTTGTTTCATGTTCTTTTTATATAGACTCGTAGATACGAGTACTGTCGAGCTGATGGTCAGCTTGACTGGCCGTATTGTCTTTATAAAGTGGGTCGGCTCGTGGATTCGAAACACTTACCGACAATTTTAGTTTTCTCATATTTCCTAAGATTTATCGGAACAATTTGTTTGAAAAAGCCAAGCCAATCACATCATCATCAGCGCGGAGTGAATCCCAGCAATAGTCTGACAGCAATAAATCAAGGTGGTCCGGTGGGATCGAGTCCCCCCCGTCCCGCGCCTCGCCCCACGACGGATGTTGACATTATACCGTTGACAGGGAGCTGATTGAGCGCATTACCACTTGATAAAATATATCGCACTCGCTGCGGCCGCCGTACATCTACCACGCAAGCACTACTACGCTTAACAGACCGAAATAATTACTAATCGTCAAAGTAAATGCACCCACATTTGGAATGCAAATATCAGCCCCGACACGGCTTCATTAAAACATTGAAATGCATTTCTACTCATGAAGTATACCTATATATATGTCGCAGCATAAGATATATAGACCGAACTGGTAACGTGAGTTATACTATTTAGCTCATGGATGAAGTCTTGGGTGGCTGTTTGAGAATCACTGAATAAGTTTGCGAACCACAGGAATATTTCTTAAGTGGATGTGCGTAGAGCACGGTGTGATGATTTTGAAGGGGCAGTCTAGCTATGACGCCCGCGCACAGCACATGCCCAAGGATTCGTCGATCCTTTTCGGCTCTATTCATAATTTCGCCCACATTAAAGACTTTTCATTTAGTTTTCCATTCTGATGCTTTCACCGCCGCGCCGCGTCATATATATAACGCAAAAGAAACCAAATCCGGATATTTCCGGATGAAAGCGGTAAAGCAGGTTCAAAAGCTCGGAATGGAAGTCAAAACTAATGATCATACTCATGCGAGGCGCAGTCGAATCTATGGCGGGCTTTTTTCAGCGCGAGGGATTTCAGATGTGGACTCTATTTCAGATAGATAAGGACTTACTGGACTGCAGGGTTCCTCTCCACTCATGTCTTTGACAGTTCCACCTATAACTCTACGTTCAAAATTACAAAGTGCACTTTCTGAAATAACGACTCTATTGTGATCATTCTGGGTCGACTATCACACGCCGCCGCCGCCGCCGGCCGGTCTGCTGAACTACGTTATTTCAAGCAGCTCTAGGACACGCTGCGCAAATAAGATATCTAATAGGATTTCCGAGACCTAATTCAATTCGGCGATTGAATTTTGTATTTCTCAGAGAAATAAGTCCAGTTGGTTTTAGCGCTGGAGTTGTAAGTTGCATTAGTGGTTGCATCGGCGGGTCCTAATCTTAATGAGTTGCATGCGGTGTCGGGCGCGGCAGTGGGCAACTAGGCTGGCGCGGGCGCAGCGCATACATAGTTCATTAAGTCGTTAGGTGTTCGCACACGTGCGCTTTGCCAGCCAATAACGCTAATACGCACTCACACTCCGAGCAGAACCGATCAAACTAAAGCCACTTACGATAATTTCCAGTTTGACACCACCGGCCATTATAGGCACCGAAGTTGATAGCGGTGATTATGCTGTATTTTCTTAAATATAAGACGTTGTTTGTTTCCGTAGACCATACAGACATATCTCCGTAGATATGTAACCGTATTGAGATTGTTAATAAACCGCTAACTGGCCAGTCTAAAGAATATGCATTCTTCTGCCATATCAACGAAAATATTCAAGTCTTACTAAACGGTAAATCTACATTGAAATTTGATCAACATTAGTACTCGTAATACGCATTTAAAAAACCAGTTGTGTAGCCTGCTGGATACTCGTATTGGAAAACACACGTCTGGAAAACGTATTCACGAAAGAGAAAAGCGTCGGCAACTTTCCAATTACCGACAGGCCAAGTTCAATAGCGGAAAAGTTCACGCCTCCACGGGTTGGGGCGTGGGCGGTCGGGGCCAGGTGTCAGCGGGCCCCCGGTCGGTGCGTTGGCATCGTTACTCCATTGGTAGTTTAAGAAGCTAACAGATACACAGAACAGCAGATAAATTGTAAAGTCTGTTTGAAAGAGCCAAAATGGCAAATTTTTGTATAGTTTTGAAGCTACGTGAAGATGAAAAAGCTGACAAGGATGCCCAAATGCAAAGAGCAAATTTTTCGATATTTCACATGTTATTTGAATCAGGATTCAGAGTATAGCTTTTTCTTATATTAGACTTTATTTATGGCAAGATATTTCTAATACCTTCCCGAGGTCTATGACCAAACATTACTTCGACAAAAAAGACCCGAGGGCCGTCTGATTGCGAGTCGCAAGCCGCGGCGCCCGCTCTGCGCTGGTGCGCGAGAGTTGACGGCCGCGACTCGAATTTGTCGCACGCAGCACATCGACCCCGATTGTCGCTGGTTTTTGCTGCGGTCACTACCAGCTACTGGCTACCGGCGGCGTCTCAAGAAACTTTACCAGGGCTGTCAGCATCTACTTTATCCGACAAAACAATAAAACATTTTGTGTAACTAATTTCTTCAGACCTCTTTAAAGGTTCTCCAAAATGGGTCGTAATTTAGATCCAGGCATTTCTAAGTGTCCTCGTTATCCGCTAATATTGTGGCAAGGCTGCGGTGATATACGCTGCACGTACAGCGCACGCCAGTGAACGGATCGACAGTCGACATGACACGCCCGCAGCCGGCCTAATTGAGCAAGGCTTTTGCGGGCTCCGTAAGGCTCGCATTATTGCATCATCAAAGCAGATAGGATAACAAAAGCGTGGGAGAATAATTCTGAAATCTGTCAAAATTTACTACTAAACGCTTGTTTAAAGGAGGGAACGGATTTGCGCGACGAGCAGCCCTGATTGTCAGGACAGTGCGGAATTTCGTCCCTTGTGTCTGCGTATGTGCCGCTCCCGGCCGGCGCTGCGCTGCAGTCGACTGTGTGCTATGAGCCAACATCACATCGCACTACCATTTTACTGTAGAAGACGTTTCAATGTAATGTTCTCAGAATTCAAGATTAAAGATCATTGTAAAACGCACTGCATTAACTCTACTCGCGGTAAATCATAACTCTCCTATCGGGACAGTAATAGCAGCGGGTAAAACTCAAATTACTCGTGCGAATGTATGCAAACAAATCGGAGCGCCTCAACTAGCAGTAAATGCGGAATGATTTTACAAACGCATTTAAACATTTCTATTTGGTGGGCACTTAACCCGATTGCCGTAGCGTCGGCGGCGGCGGTGCGGTGCGGTGCGGTGCGAGTACAGTGGACCGACGCCCCCGCGCCCTGATCGCTATTGTTTATAATAATAAAACACTAACGAGCACCGTAAACGTTAATTAGCAATAAAGAGGCTAGTTACAACTGTAAATAATCGCCTGCAGTACAAACACTAATGCGCTATTGTGGAGCGGACGTCGCGTCGTCGTGAGAAGCGGAGCATAGTTTGTTAATAATGCACTCCGACTATCAAAGTAACGTACACAAATACGGCTTTTGTAACCTGCACAGCTGCCGGCTATTACCGTAATTATCTAATCAATGAATGAGCAGTCGGTTGTAAAGATAATAGTGAAATATTGCATTGACCTTAGTGCAGTTGTGGCCCCAGTTGCGTTAACATCAACAATTAAGCTTTTGGACACCGACACAGATTGATTGCTGTAATGAGAGTTGTTAGTGGCTTTGTTGTAGATAAGTTGTTCTGATTTGATTATAGTCTTATCAGTTGTATAGGAAGATTCTCTGACATCTTTGCAAAGTGTATCATGTATGACATCTTTATTGACAACACCTACTGCACTCCACTGCTGAATTTCCAACTTATTTTAGCGATCTATACCGATAAACCTGATGTACTTTTCCATGCGTACACATCTTCTATTCTATGCGAGTTATTGGCCAGTTTGTTGTTTCCTGCAGTAGCTGCTTACTCTTGCAGTTGGTGCTACAGAACACGGTGCACAGACACGATGGTACTAGGAACTTGATTTTATGATTAGATCTACCAATTAAAAGCCTTCTTTTTAGAGAAACTAAAAGCAACAGGCAGCTTCAACCCTCAGATCTTCAATTTCAATTAAACCTCACTAATGATTGGGAGCATACTGAGACAACTTCTACTTTTTAAGAACTCAACTTTTAAGGGATCTCACTTAGTAGTCCCCGGCCCGGCAGATTTCCTAGTCGGATAAGATTAACCTTAAACAGTTAATTGTTCAGTAAATAAAATGTACTAATCTTCTTCTTCTTCTTTGCGTGTCGATGACCAATTAAATCATTCCGGCCCAGAGCTTAGCCACTTCGACCGCACTATTTGTGGCGTCCATTAAGTCCTGCTGCGAACAGGTGACAGGGCAGGCAGGACAAGACACAAAATGAGCCATGGACTGCACCACTCCACACACACAGTCTAAATTTGGGTTTTCCGAGAATCCCCACCTGAACATTATTCTCCTTGCTCCAGCCAACCTGAGTCCGAAGTCGATTTAAAGACTTCCAGATCGGCCATGGTAATCTATGTCCAGCCGGTAGACTCTCAGAAAGCGGGACAAAGGGATCAGGAAGCGGTGTTCGAGCACACCACATGTTGCATCTCGCTTGAGAGGGCTCAGCTGTGAGGGGATCGACATGTTTTAAAAAGTTTTTCCGACTGTTTAGTCTTTGCGGCGGTAGCTCGTGCCCATGTACGGGGTGCCGCATGTCCTCATCCAACTTAGCCCTCTCGTACTAATTACGTCACAGGGATATGACAACGAATATATGACGATTTGCAGCTCCAACATTTTTCGGTCAGATACATCCTGCTGTTCTGCCATAGCAGATTCTGATTTTAGATTGCAACAGAACAGGTACATTTTACCTAGTCGACTAATGAAATAAAAACAACGTGAAATAAATAGTTTAACTAATGCTGCTTACAGTGGTCTACCGGTATTTTTTTTAGCATTGTTATTTGAACGATCGGATGTGTTACGGAACCGAACACACTTGATGACGAATTTTGAAGTGAAAAGGGGTCTTTTGTTTTCATTGTACGACGTAAGAGTATGTACTAAGCGAGGGCTATTCCTGCAAAGTGGATAAGTTCAATATAAGGTAAGAGTAAGTAAGTAAGTAACACTAAGAAAGAGTTTGAGTTTTATTTTATAGTAAGAGTTTAGTAAGAGTACCTGGGCTGATTGATAACTGGCCGAAACGACGAACTTAAAAAAATTATACGCAAAAAAAATATATTACATTATATTTTGGCATCTTTTTGAAAATAGAACGCCAAATTTGAATTTAATCGAACTGGTGGAATTTGTTTGATAGGACGTAGAACTTTCTCTGTCGTAAATTTTCTTAACAATGGAAAGAAACGAAATTCGTGCGGTGATAAAGTTTTACGTTTTAAAACAGAAAACAGCAACCCAGATTAAAACCAAGCTAGACAGTGTTTTAGGTAATTCTGCTCCTGCATTGAGTACAATTCACACCTGGGTAACTGATTTTAAACGTGGAAGACAGAGCTGCGAAGACGCCCACAGGTCTGGCCGTCCAAATGAAGTCACGAATCCGGACATGATCAAAAAAATTCATAAAATTGTATTGAATGATCGGCGCTTGAAGTTGCGAGAGATAGCAGAGATGGTGAGCATTTCATCTGACCGCGTTTTTAATATTTTGCACCAACTGTTTTTTGGGATGCTCGAGGGATTATTTTAGTGGATTATCTGCAAAAAGGAAAAACAATAAATGGAGAGTACTACGCAAGCTTGCTGCAAAAATTAAGTGAAGAAATCCAGAAAAAACGACTACATTTGGCCAAGAAAAAAGTTTTGTTCCACCATGACAACGCACCTGCACACACGTCAATGGTTGCAGTCGCCAAACTCCATGAATTGCGGTTCGAATTGCTACCGCATCCACCCTATTCCCCGGATCTGGCCCCGTGTGACTTCCACTTATTCCCAAACCTGAAGAAATGGTTAGGTGGCCAGAGATTTTCATCAAATGAAGAAGTCATTGTTGCCGTGGACGAGTATTTTGAGGGGTTGGAGAAAACATTTTATCAAACTGGTGTAACGGCATTGGAGAAGCGCTGGACTAAATGCATCGAGGTAGAAGGAAACTACGTTGAGAAATAAATTTATTTTAAATATATTTTTAAAGTTTTTCTTTGTCGTTTCGGAAACTTATCAATCAGTAATTCTAGTAGGCTCCAAAAAAAGATAGTTCATGTTGTGACATAAAAATAAAGATTTAAATCTAGTACAAGTATTATTATCCTTTAACAGATTAACACTCGTATAGTAAGAGTTTTTGTTATTGGCTCCCAATGTAATAGAGCACGAACGGAACTTTCATAATAAATAAAAATTATGATAACCGATCAGTTCAGGTATCCATGAAACTAACATTCACGCATGCAAACACACCGCAAGTAATTACAACAATGCAATCTGAAAACGTGGTCAAACTGTACACAGAATTAAGTAACAAGGATAAACATTCGCATCCAGCTGATAAATATTACAGTACAAAAAATTAATATTTAATCCATCCTCGATGAAGCAGGATCCGAAGTGATAGATGACGGCCACGGGAGGCTCACCAAAACCGTGACCTCAGCCGAGTATGACATTGAATTACACGCATGTATTTCCTCATTTTTTATAACCGCTAATCCACAGGCATAACGTCTGTCATATCATAAAATATAATTTAAGGAAGTCATATACAATTACGTCGAGTATCTGATTTAAAGTTATGGGGAAGAATCAAGGACACAAAAAGCACTTTGACTGGAATTATTGACTAGTTTTCAAAATTTTATTGCGGTTTTCTTAGTAGCAACAAGTCAGTAAGTACGTCATCCATCAAGACAACGAATGAAAATAATCGGCTTACCGAACGCGCGGAGTTGAATGGAGGTGCGTGCGTCGGCGCACACTATCATCCCATTGACACATCTCTATGAATGGCGCCCCTTGCGACACTCACTACGCCTCACCAGCCCTCACTCACGATCCCCACACCACACTGAGTCGGAACTTTTAAATTTAGAACACTGTAATGACCGAATTTCAAAAACGGTCAGAGAGTGAACGTCGCATTTATTTTTCTTTTTTATTTTCTATTTGCCTGCGAGGAGGAAGCGCGCCGCGGCGTTACGAGGCGCAGGCGTGCTAGCGGCCAGCAACACTCGTATTATGTCCGCGCTGCGCCCGCGCTGCCGCCGTGCTAGCCTTGCGTAATACTAACGGGGCATAGAGTAGGATATTGTACACAGAGCGGTTACTGATGCGGATCGAGCTTTGACACTCGCGTTCTTTGGATCGCTGTTTTGACATGTTTTTTTGTTTCTCTTCTTTCAAGTTTCAACAGTATATAGGGACTCTTCGATCACAGGGTAGACTGATAGCTTGTGTTTGAGATGAATGGATGTACCATTTGTTAATAACTTTTATTATTAGCATTTCTTATTTGATAGATACAAGCGCTAAAAACACCGAAACGAAATTAGAATGCATAAAGAAAACTGTGCAATCGCTAAAAGTTTCCTTTGATAATTGAGGTCCGATAGCACCACGCTCAACGAATTCTCTTTTTCACATCGCCGCGCCGTTCGCCGAGCGGCGTGAGTGTCCCGGCAATCCGGCCCCTTTCATCCAGGCCTTTTGATCTTTGCCAGCGTTCCGGTCTATCGCCCACGTGGCTGGCATACCCACAGTCCCACAAACGACCACAGGTTACGCATCGCAGGTTCGATCGGTCCGCTCGTCGCCAGTACCCGCAACCCGACGTGCCAACCTCGCCTGCTCTGTGACATCCCATGTGGGTGTCTGGAGAATGCATGCGTCCACAGTAATCATAATGCATGGAAATAAATAGCGGGGTTTATTGGGGGGATTAATTTTAATGAGCGGTTTGAGCTCCGATGTTAAGTGTAAGCGATAGATTGTTGAAAGGAGAAACGGCTGATTTAAATCTATTTTGGTTTGGGCGGGACTATTTATCGCGTGGGGGATCTATACTTTTAGTTAAACATATTTTATTGAAGTGTAAATTCAGAGGCATTTCAAACCGAAAATGGAAAAACTAAAGAGTTATTGCGTAAAAAAGAGAACAATGACTTTGTTTATCTTTTATAGTAAAGCTAATCGGTTTAATTGATTTTCATATTAAGATATAGGATATATTATTTTTGTCTCGGTTTGTAATCATTGTTAACGCAAGGCACATAACAAAGATAGTGAAAATCACGAGAATTCAAAATGTTATAGAAAAGTTGTCATTCAGTTTAGTCTCAAATGTACGTGAATTTGCATACTCGGTAGCTACTTACTTAATAAACAGCTGCACTCGAGACGTCGTTAGCTAAGCAGTAAGCTTCCTTACCTGTAACAAAAAGAAAACTAATTAAATATTTAAAATTCAAGAAGCACATTTCCCCTTCCTTGCTGTAAGCATAACTCGCATTTCAAGTTGCAGAATTTCGACTAGAAATCGTGTCATCAATCTAAATAGCGAAGTGACTTGACTATAATGGATAGTGCTGCACCGTGTAGATCGTGGTAGGAGCGTGCAGTGGTCCCGAGGGGTCGGCGGGGAGGGGGGGGGTAATTATTGCAGCCTGTGCAATTATTCACTTATCACCGGACAGGCATTAGGCCGACGGGCGGCGGCGCGGACGCCTCTAGTTAGCATGCAGCTAAGATTATGACAGATGCGGGTATTGATTATATCGTCAGTTTTGTTGTACCGCAGGGAAACTAATTTATTAAACTTTCTAAATATAATACCTATCACATTTATGTGGGCATAGTTAGATTCACCCTGCATTATAGAGGTGTCGTAGAACTTTTTATCATCTGAAATTGCCTTATGTCTTATAATTTATATTATAGAACACACGAATAGAAACTTGGCAAGAGCTGTTCTTAACTTCTCACGATCACCCGCGAAGGTCACCTGTCCAGAACCAGACAAGGTCCTAGGTCTCAGTTTTGAAACCAAGAGATAGCAAATAAAAAAAAAAATGAATTAAGAAGCACCTGCAAGTGTTTTAAATAAATAAAATTAACAAATAAATTTCAGATCTTGTAATGGACTCTTACTCTGAGGACGTTGAGAATGG